>JAMPIV010009449.1:0-87500 GCA_024509875.1 Oreohelix idahoensis | reverse complement strand
TGTTACATACGACATATGTATATATATATATATATATATATATATATATATATATATATATATATATATATATATATATATATATATATATATATATATAAGAGTGGGGGGAGGACCCAACCCTGTGGGACACCTTGCTCAGTTGTTGTATTTGTGCTAGTCTGTCCATGCACTTGTACTCGAGCTGTTCTGTTTGTTAGATATTGACTGATCCAGTTGTACATTTTTCCACAGACTCCATATTTGATCATTTTAACTCTGAGCTCATCTTTCCAGACTTTATCAAATACTTTTTGCATGTCTTCTCAAAATGCTAATGCATATTTTCCTTCCTGAAAGCATCTTCGATTTCCTGAGCAATGTAGGTCACTTGATCCTCTGTGAACTTGTGTTGATTGAAGCCTACTTGTTGGTGCAGAAGAACTTGTTTTTCTTTGAGGTGCCAACTTAATCTGGCATTGATAATTTTCTGAGTAAGATTTCCCGTACAGCCTAGAAGGCTGATGGGCCTATAGCTGTTTGTGTCCATTTAATAATTATCCTTTTTTTGAGAATCGGGATTAGCACTGCTTATTTTCAGGCCTGTGGCACAATACCACTCTTCCAGCTATAGTTCATAATCTTCAGGAGACTTTTCTTGGCAACAGGACTGTCGTGAATTATTCTAATCCCCATATATAAATTAAAACGTAAATGCAAAGCCTAACAAATAAATTTAATAAAAGGAAAGAAGAATGGTAAAGAACAGTGCAGTCACAATGCCTGTACTCGAAATCCCCCTTGTTTTCTACTTCGTCGGCAAATTGTAACGCTTTCACGTTGATAGTAAAAGCCTACTGTATTATTACCCGCTTTCTTCAATGAAACGTGTACTGTATTTCTTGGAAAAACCTTGAGATACGCAAGCTGATCAATGACCTAAATTTAATATTTCATTCATTCCATTTTATACACGGCGTAACTAAAAGACAGATGGACTAAAGGATAGAGAGAAGGGAGAGGCAGAAAGCAGGGACACCTGCAACACTAAACACGCGTCGCGCGATACACAATTGCTGCCATCACGCGTGTAAGGCCACATGCACTAACTTTATTTCAAATCGACAGTGATAAAATTCACTACCCATACCAGAGTTAGGTTTTAAAATCCTGAAAAACGCTTATTAGGAAAGATGACATTAGATGGGTTTACGTTTGAAAACATGACAGTACCCAGACACCACATGGGGATTGAAGTGAACAGGAGGTGGTAGAAAATGCACATTTTGAACGCAGCCACCTAGCTCCCTTAAATTCGTATATTTGGGTTCCTTAGGGTTTGCTGACAAAGAATATGTAAAACGTTACGCAAATAGTCTAGGAATTACCAAGTTATGGCCAAAATAAAATAGTGGGGGGTGCCTGACAGCATGAAATCATTTCTGCTCATAAAATTTTTTTATAACGTGTTTGGAAAAACATTACGTTACGGAAATAGCCTACCATGTTAACTCCTATTTGATTGGAGCGCAACAAATGAAAGACTAAACACGATTGGTCGGACTATAAATACTATCTTGTGTTGTCAGGGGAAACGTGAGAAAGGGGTACTTTTTTGAAAAGATGTGTAGACATGGTTTGATTGGGTAGAGCTACGAATATACTCAATTCAGAGCGTCTGTTCATTGCCACATCTTGTAATAAACCTACTAAGAAACAGTACGTTGAGCACCAGTGTATATTTTTTATAAAATAAAGCCTGGGACATCGGCAGATCGGAGTTGTGCTATATTCATTGCCAGTCAACGAAACTGTTTATTATTATTTCCATGAATTGTGGTAAGCTTGAAATATTCAATATCTTTTAATGAAAATTGAATGTAAATTGATAATTTATGTCTATATATATGTGTGGTTCAGTAGCGAACATGATGTAAAGCCTATAGTGCTCCAGCCTGAACAGAAGGTGTCGGAGGAAAGTAAAACTGCATGGAATGGCCAAACAGTACCCTGACACCTAGATTATTAACTAGAAAGAAATAATGCTGGAATTGCAGAGGCGTAGTAACCATTAGGGAGGGAAATACTGGTATAAAGTATTTCAGATGAAGCTGACAGTTGGCCTAACGCTCTGAACTCAATGTTTGTGATGTATTGTGCTCAGTGTAGAAATGGAGTATAAATTAGTTCTGACGTAGAAGGTACAACCTTCTTGTTTCAGGGACCGTGGTCTTAAAGTTATTGAGCAGCACCTGGTCAGAGCTTTGCTGAAGCCAGAGGTGGACAGCATACTCCTTGGTCCATATAGCAACCAGTGGGGTGGCTCCAGAACTCATTTAAATAATCGAGCAGAGGAGTCTTTTACGGCAGTCATCACGCAAGATAAGAGAGTGTGGCCATGGAGCTCAACATTATGTACCCCCATCTTAAAATGACATTATAAACTAAAATTAAGAGGGGAATTTAATTGTTTTAATACCAGGAACTGAGAACATCTCCAATACTAGTTCCAACAGAAACAAACTATTGAAGTCATGATGACAAATACCAACAGAGCTTGAACAAAACAAAACCAGTATTACCTCATATTACCGCTGCACAACTGACACACATAGGATACCATTAATAATATATGTCACTATAAGAATCATATTAATAAATTCTGTACATATAACTTGTAATTAAAATTGATTGTGATTCCTAGTTCCCTTTGTATTTGAATCAGGACACATATACATTCATGACAGCACTGAATACATATTGTTATTTGAAAAGTTATCAGTGACTCCTTTAAGATATCCTCTTAGAGTGTTATATGTATGTGAGTGTCACAGTGTTGTCAAGTGTGGTGGAATAAATTAAATTGTTTATCTGTCTGTTGTTGTTATGACTTACACTTCATCATACACATACCCTAGACATATAACGTAGTCATCACACTATTCCAGAATAATTCTGACTGAGGTATACATATGTGGCAGTAAGTAAGGTTATCTATAATACACTACTCTTATTAGATATAGATACCTTCACAGCTGATCTCAGTCAGTACAATAAGTCCCCTATAAATATTTATAACATCCCACTTTACCACATATATTGGGGTCTCGCCCTCGGGATTTTGAATCTTTCCCTATTACAAATATTGGGGGTAACTCACTTCAGGGAATAATAAGAATTAAAAGGTATCCTTGGGTGAAAATAAATAAGGTTGAGCTCACAGTGCCTGTGTTGTCTTGAGTTAATTAGTCATAGATAAAATTGTTTAGACATTTATCTGTTAGACAATGGCCGACCTGGCAAAATTTCGATCTGCTGCTGTACAGACTGCGAAAGAGTTAGGAATGGACGGGCAAATTATGATTTCTTATGTCACTGCTGAATGTGACAAATATATTGAACGGGAAGAAAGAAGATTAGAAAAAGAGGCCGAAAGAAAATTAGAATCTGAAAGATTGGCCGAAGATAAGAGAATAGAAGCTGAAAAAGAGATTAAGAGGTTGCAGATTGAGGCTGAGGCTAAGAGGTTGCAAATTGAGGCTGAGGCTAAGAAATTGGAGGCAGAAACAGAAGAAAGAAGATTGACTGCAGAAAGAGAAGACAAAAGATTAGCTGCAGAAGAAAGAAGATTGACTGCAGAGAGGGAAGCAGAAAAGGAGGAGAAGAGATTACAAAGGGAACATGAGTTACGACTAAGGGAGTTTGAGTTTCAGGGCCATGCTCCTGAAAATGGTGCCAGTCCCTTTGCCTCTGATGCCACTGCTAGCCAGGGAGCCTCAACCTCAGCTATGAATTTTCATTTAGATCATTTTGTTGAGAAAGACGATGATATAGAGAGCTATCTAAATAGGTATGAACTATTAGCTACCACATGTGGGTTAGAGAGCGAAAGGTGGAGCTTAAAGTTATCTCAGGGACTTCGTGGGGCAGCTTATGAAGTTTTTGCAAAAATGAGCAGAAGTGATCAGGAAAATTATGACATGCTAAAGCAGGCTCTTTTGTTAAGATATGAAAAGAATGCAGAATTTTATAGGAAAAAATTTAGGAATGCTAAACTACTGTCAGGTGAAACCTATCACCAGTTCTCTGCACGAATAGAGACATACTTGGAGAAATGGACTTCTCTGGGGAAAACCCAAGATCTTAAGGAAATGGTCCTTATAGAGCAATTAAGAGAGTCCATGGCTCCAGACCTGAGAAAGTTTCTCATGGAACAAGGTGCAGAGAGGCTGGGTGAGTTGCTAAATGTTGCTGAAAGGTATCAAGCAGCTCAAGCAGAGGTAACAGGTAATAAAAAGAAACAAGTGGATAACTTTAGGGCACCACAGAACTTTAATAAATTTGATCCTAGGGATCAAAACAAAGGTAAGCACCAGTTTGATAGGCCACGGTATGAAAATAAAAATAAAACCCCACAATTCGATGAAAGGAAATAAGATGAAAGAAAATCTTTCAACCAAGGAAAAAGGTGGTGTAAGAATTGTAAGATGAACAATCATGACACTGACCGTTGCAGAAGGAAACCTGTGTATATGGCCACCCTTCAGGTCAGGTCGACCTCAAGAAAGGAGGAGGATAATCCAATAAATACTCACCCAGATGAGATGAGGAAGGCACAGGCTGAGGACAAAACACTCAAGCCATGTTTCAAGAAGTTGCCCAAATCTCATACACCTCCAGGCAAGGGAGAGTTTTACATGAAAAACAAGTTGATGTATAGGAAGACTGGAGCTAGATCCAAAGGTCAGGGACAGCTGGTACTTCCTAAAAGATATAGGGCAGACTTAATAAGGAGCCTACATGTGAAACCAGATGGGGACCATGAGAAAATAGGTACCATCATCCAAAAGGTGGCTCACAATTATTATTGGCCCAAAGCAAGATGGGACATTGAGAATTTTGTAGAAAGGTGTAGCATAGCACATGAGGGAACACCCATAAGTGGGAACATTGATCAGGACCTGGACACGCCAAGGGGCAAAAGTAGGCCTGAAAATACAAAGAGATATAAATTTGATAAGGTGGACCAAAGGGAATGGGAAGCCCCTTTTCACGGACAAGCTTCACTTAACTGTTTTACAATGGCCACTATGCGGAGAGTGCAAAAGGATGTCTTACCCCAGGATAAGCCGAAAATCCCTCAATCGGACTTAAACAAACTGGAGGAAGAGGATGTAGAGAGGAAATCTCTCATCAAGAATTTTAAGTGGGGAGAAAGCCCCAAAAGAAAAATTGGTAGCGGTCGTTTTATGCATGATAATTCTGGGAAGAAAAATCATCACTATAGAGCTTCGAGTGGAAGAGACCATACCGGTGCATGGACAAATAGGTCCACAAAATTAAAGGTCCATATGTAGCTTTGTTAAGAACGTGGACTGATGAAAAGGCAGAGGAAAACATTACATCTTCATACCAATATGTGAATGAGCTGACCACTCGTTTAAAAACTGGCTGGAAACTTGCCAATGAAAATTTGAAACAAGCCAGGAAGAAACATGCTGCCTATTATAACAGGAAGGCGAAAGACAGAGATTTGGCTGTGGGAGAGAAGGTACTGCTTCTTCTCCCCGGGAGTCAGAATAAGTTACAGATTGGATGGCAAGGTCCATATACAGTTTTAGAGAAGGTGTCTAGAACAAATTATAAGATAGATAAGAAGGGGAAAGAAAAAATCTATCATGTGAATCTCCTGAAGAAATATTTGGAAAGAGAACATCAGGAAGAGACACACTTGTTGACCTTGTCCATCGCCATGGAGATGAAAAAGGAACCACTTTCATCATTTGAATATCCATTACACCCCTGTGAGACAGCAGCACAGGTGAAAATCAGTACACATTTAACAAAAACTCAGAAAGAGAGAGTGCAACAGGTTCTAAATAATCATGCAGAGGTGTTAACAGACCGACCAGGGCATACAAACCTATTGGAATATGATATGAAACTGATAGACCCCACACCTGTCTGTATGAAACCATATTCGATTCCGTTTCCTAAGGAGAAAGCTTTGAAGGAAGAGATAGACTATCTGTTGAAGGAAGGAATTATTTCGCACAGTGAATCCTCATATAGTTCCGGTGTTGTACTCTTAAGGAAGCCCTCTGGAGAACATAGACTCTGTATAGATTACAGGAGACTGAATGCTATTACAGAAGGACAGGTGGATCCATTGCCGGATACAAATCAGCTGTTTGCCAGATTAAATAAAGCTAAATATTTCTCAAAAGTGGATCTGAGTAAAGGATACTATCAGATTCCAGTAAAGCCTGAGGTTAGACCATACCTAGCTTTTAGTACCTCAGAAGGACACTATGAGTTTAATAGATTGCCATTTGGATTGAAGAATGCGCCTAGTGTCTTCTCTAGAATGATGAGAAAATTATTGGACCCTCTGAATAATCCATGTATAACAAATTTCATGGATGATATCCTTATAGCAACAGAAACATTTGAGGAACACATTGACTCTCTGAAGATGCTGTTTGATCGACTTAGGGAAGCAAATTTAACAGCCCGACCAACCAAATGTTGCGTTGGATGTAAAGAATTGGAATTTTTGGGGCACACAGTTTATCAGGGAAACATGACCCCTGACCCAAAGAATTTAGAGAAACTAAAGAAAGCCCCGAGACCACAAACCAAGAAGGACGTGAGATCCTTTGTCTCATTATGTGGTTTCTACCAGAAGTATATCAAAAACTTTAATTCCATATGTGCACCGTTAACTGATTTGATACGTAAAGGACATCCAGATCGCATTACATGGACACCACAATGTGAAATGGCTTACCAAGAATTGAAGGAAAAGCTCACAAGTAAACCTATTTTGAAATTACCTGACTTAAGTCAAGAATTCATAGTAAGGACGGATGCCAGTAATATTGGGTTAGGTGCAACTCTACTACAGAAATCAGATGCCTTGGATGGGGAATTAAGCCCAGTGGCATATGCTAGCAGAAAATTGAATAAAGCTGAAATCAACTACTCAACTAGCGAAAAAGAATGTCTTGCAGTAATATGGGCAATAAAGAAATTCAATATTTATCTGTATGGGAAGGCATTTAAGTTGCAAACGGATCACAAACCTTTATCGTTTCTAGCCCAGGCTAGGCATGAGAACTCTAGGTTACTCCGATGGTCCTTGCTTTTGGCTCCCTATAATTTTAGCATTGAGTATATATCTGGAAAAACAAATTTGGGAGCGGATTTTTTAAGCCGCCATCCGTGTGATGAGAATCACCGTAAACCCCAGAAATAATAATAAATTTCTCTATGTGTATATAGAATAAAGGACTGACATATAATGTCTGTTTTAAGAGGGAAGATGTCGTGAATTATTCTAATCCCCATATATAAATTAAAACGTAAATGCAAAGCCTAACAAATAAATTTAATAAAAGGAAAGAAGAATGGTAAAGAACAGTGCAGTCACAATGCCTGTACTCGAAATCCCCCTTGTTTTCTACTTCGTCGGCAAATTGTAACGCTTTCACGTTGATAGTAAAAGCCTACTGTATTATTACCCGCTTTCTTCAATGAAACGTGTACTGTATTTCTTGGAAAAACCTTGAGATACGCAAGCTGATCAATGACCTAAATTTAATATTTCATTCATTCCATTTTATACACGGCGTAACTAAAAGACAGATGGACTAAAGGATAGAGAGAAGGGAGAGGCAGAAAGTAGGGACACCTGCAACACTAAACACGCGTCGCGCGATACACAATTGCTGCCATCACGCGTGTAAGGCCACATGCACTAACTTTATTTCAAATCGACAGTGATAAAATTCACTACCCATACCAGAGTTAGGTTTTAAAATCCTGAAAAACGCTTATTAGGAAAGATGACATTAGATGGGTTTACGTTTGAAAACATGACAGTACCCAGACACCACATGGGGATTGAAGTGAACAGGAGGTGGTAGAAAATGCACATTTTGAACGCAGCCACCTAGCTCCCTTAAATTCGTATATTTGGGTTCCTTAGGGTTTGCTGACAAAGAATATGTAAAACGTTACGCAAATAGTCTAGGAATTACCAAGTTATGAACAAAATAAAATAGTGGGGGTGCCTGACAGCATGAAATCATTTCTGCTCATAAAATTTTTTTATAACGTGTTTGAAAAAACATTACGTTACGGAAATAGCCTACCATGTTAACTCCTATTTGATTGGAGCGCAACAAATGAAAGACTAAACACGATTGGTCGGACTATAAATACTATCTTGTGTTGTCAGGGGAAACGTGAGAAAGGGGTACTTTCTTGAAAAGATGTGTAGACATGGTTTGATTGGGTAGAGCTACGAATATACTCAATTCAGAGCGTCTGTTCATTGCCACATCTTGTAATAAACCTACTAAGAAACAGTACGTTGAGCACCAGTGTATATTTTTTTATAAAATAAAGCCTGGGACATCGGCAGATCGGAGTTGTGCTATATTCATTGCCAGTCAACGAAACTGTTTATTATTATTTCCATGAATTGTGGTAAGCTTGAAATATTCAATATCTTTTAATGAAAATTGAATGTAAATTGATAATTTATGTCTATATATATGTGTGGTTCAGTAGCGAACATGATGTAAAGCCTATAGTGCTCCAGCCTGAACAGAAGGTGTCGGAGGAAAGTAAAACTGCATGGAATGGCCAGACAGTACCCTGACACCTAGATTATTAACTAGAAAGAAATAATGCTGGAATTGCAGAGGCGTAGTAACCATTAGGGAGGGAAATACTGGTATAAAGTATTTCAGATGAAGCTGACAGTTGGCCTAACGCTCTGAACTCAATGTTTGTGATGTATTGTGCTCAGTGTAGAAATGGAGTATAAATTAGTTCTGACGTAGAAGGTACAACCTTCTTGTTTCAGGGACCGTGGTCTTAAAGTTATTGAGCAGCACCTGGTCAGAGCTTTGCTGAAGCCAGAGGTGGACAGCATACTCCTTGGTCCATATAGCAACCAGTGGGGTGGCTCCAGAACTCATTTAAATAATCGAGCAGAGGAGTCTTTTACGGCAGTCAACACGCAAGATAAGAGAGTGTGGCCATGGAGCTCAACATTATGTACCCCCATCTTAAAATGACATTATAAACTAAAATTAAGAGGGGAATTTAATTGTTTTAATACCAGGAACTGAGAACATCTCCAATACTAGTTCCAATAGAAACAAACTATTGAAGTCATGATGACAAATACCAACAGAGCTTGAACAAAACAAAACCAGTATTACCTCATATTACCGCTACACAACTGACACACATAGGATACCATTAATAATATATGTCACTATAAGAATCATATTAATAAATTCTGTACATATAACTTGTAATTAAAATTGATTGTGATTCCTGGTTCCCTTTGTATTTGAATCAGGACACATATACATTCATGACAGCACTGAATACATATTGTTATTTGAAAAGTTATCAGTGACTCCTTTAAGATATCCTCTTAGAGTGTTATATGTATGTGAGTGTCACAGTGTTGTCAAGTGTGGTGGAATAAATTAAATTGTTTATCTGTCTGTTGTTGTTATGACTTACACTTCATCATACACATACCCTAGACATATAACGTAGTCATCACACTATTCCAGAATAATTCTGACTGAGGTATACATATGTGGCAGTAAGTAAGGTTATCTATAATACACTACTCTTATTAGATATAGATACCTTCACAGCTGATCTCAGTCAGTACAATAAGTCCCCTATAAATATTTATAACATCCCACTTTACCACAAGGACCTAGTCCTTTAAGCATGTCATTTGTTACCCCATTTTTCCTATGTGACTTTCTTTGTTTGAGTGATGCAATGGCTGCTTCAAGCTCGCTCATTGTGAGGTTTGCTGCCATTTGCTGTTCTGGAACAGTTGTTATATTTTTGTGAAATTCTATTTCTTTGATAATTTCAGCAGGATTCACTCGAAGGTTGGTCCAGAAGGTGGTTATTCAAAATCAATAAACTAAAAGCAACACATACTATATTTATCTTGTCTAACAAACCACAGCAAACAAAACTTCAGCTTAATGGGCAAGTAGTGCAAGAAGACAAAGCACCGACATACCTAGGTATCACCCTGGACCACCGCTTGACATGGAAAACACAGATAAAGGGAAAAAAACACAGATTAGGGAAAATAGAGTATGGCCATCATGAAATAATTAGCTGGTGGCACATGAGCTGCTGATGAAAACATCTTCAAAAAACTGTTCTCAGGCAGAGTCAGGCCATCTTTCTTACGGGGTGGTGGATGTCACAGCGTTATTTCGCGGTGACTAAAAATTAGAGTGGCTACATCGTTAACGCTGAGTTTTGGCAACCCTGAGATATCTTGATTGCTCAGGTCAGGTGACCGGACGGGAAGCGGGATTTTTCGGGCGCCAAGATAAGCAGTGATCGTTTAGTCAGGTCCGAGAGCGGGCATACTGAGTTTTCCCTGCCCAGCAGTTAGCCGAGAAGAGTGTGCCAAAAGTTTCATTTTCTGAGTTTTGCTTTCCTGTGGAGTATTTGGAGTGTAATGTGTAATTCTAGTTTGAGATGTTAACTAGTGTCATTCTTCTACATACCGCAGATTTTACCTTGTCCAGTTTTGGAGGGTTGTTCATTGTTATAAGGTAGGGTTGTAGCCTTGTGTGGCGATATTGAGTGCATTCGATCATTAAAGGGAAATTCCTGTTAAAGGTGTTATTTCTTATTGTCAGCATTATATGTGGTGGTCGTGCCTCTAGGAGGACAAGCCTTGTTTATCATTAGTGGAGGTGTGTCTGCAAATCCACAGCATATAGTGCTCGTGACACCCATGTGCAAAAGAATAAATAGGCTAGGAAGAGGCAGGCTCAAGCGAACTAATTTTGTTGCCCAGGAAAAAATTTAAAAAAATTAACAAAGATACCATAATAGCAAACTAAATCGCAAAGAAAATCCACCCAGCACAATTATCCAAGTGGAAAAGAAGATGCTTCACTGAGCTAAAATGTGATCATCCTGGCATTGAAAGTAAAGGAATTCAGACAAAAACACAATGAAAGTGTAAAATAACCAAGTATATTGACCATCAATTTCCAGCAAAGTTCTAGACCCATGATTGTACTGATGGTTCAGCTACGATCTATATCCACCAGATGGCGGAACAAGCAAAGACATCAGCAGCGGAATGAATAAAGCCAGAATAGCCTTCGCCAACCTAAACAACATTTGGAAATCCTCCCAGTATAGTACAAACACTAAATTTAAAATATAAGAAAGCTGCATAATTTCTGTATTTCTGTACGGTGCGGAGTGCTGGAGAGTAACAGAAAAAGAAATGTCCAAAGTGTCCTCTTTCCACACAACCTGCCTTAGGAAATTCTCCGAATTTTCTGGCCGAACACCATCACCAACAAAGAACTGCTAACTCGGAGCCACGAAGAGGACATGCGCACCATCATAGCGGGTAGACGCTGAAACTGTGTTGGCCACATCCACAGAAGAGACCATGACACCATCACTAGAACTGCCATGCTTTGGACTCCAGAAGGAAAGCGAAAGCAAGGACGGCCAAGAGCCACCTGGCGGAAAAATGTGGAGGCAGAGAAGAAGACGATGTATATCGCGAATATAGGATTGGTCAAACAGATCTCTGCTCCTGGGATACCAGCCCCATGACAGCCAAACATCTGCTCCAGTCCTGCCCAACTTAAAGCAGTGAACGAAGTGGTATATGGCAACACCCCACTTCTCTACTTTAAAAACTGTTTGGCGATGTCGAGAACTTTGAGCTGACTGCTTCCTTTATTAGAGTCATTAATGTAGATGTCGAGGGCGAACAAGGAAGAAGAAGAGGAAAGCTCTTCTTACTTATCGTTTGGTATCCTCGCATAATTTCTGCAAGACTTGTAGAAGCTCTGTATAGCATGGATCAGAGGTGTTGGAATGTTTTTCTTTGCAAAGCAGTTCCAAAGTGTGCTCCAGGGGACAGTGTCAAAGATAAGGTCTTGAGTACTTCGGTTTGCTCGGAAGCCTCATTAAACCTCATCCATTTGTGGCTTAGCTAGGTGTCTGTGTCTCCGGGAATCTAGAATGAATTTTACCATGGACACTGAGAAAACATATGCCTCTGTGGTTTCCACATTGTCGGCTGTCACACTTTTTTAACATGGGCGTTATGATGGCAATCTACCAATCCTTTAGTAAGGTCTTTGTGGTATAGTAGGTCTATCTTTATAGCTCTGTCTTTTCCAACATCTTTCGTATTTTGTTTTCCCCCCTATTTTGCTCTTTCGTCGTTGTTAATGTAATCTGTCTTAATCACGGTTTATACTTAAGCGTAACTTCACACTCCTTTCATTCATGTTCCCACCTTGCGGAACACACCTGACTGCATTGTTATCTTGTGAAACGCACATGGGCATAGAACAAATTCTTTGATACCTAATTCCCCGTGTAAACATCACAAGATTCCACCTTGAGTATCGTTTAACTTTGGGAAACGCTGGCTTGGCAAGAGAGAGAGTCTAATGCCCTGTTCAAACAAACCCGAGTCGGGATATTGGCGATGGTGCTACCGAGGGACAACAAAGGCGGCCAACGGACAACAAAGGACACTCGTGACACGCAGAAAGTGGATAATGAATAGAGAGATTAAAAAGCACGCACGCACGCAAGAATGACACTCGAAGCGGCAACAATAGACAGAAGACTTTGTGACAGGAGGAGGCGGGGAATTTTTGCAGTAGCCGGCCAATCATTACCACCTGTTTGTCCTGCAAATGGACAGGCAACGAGGATTGCGAAAAGCCCACCCAGTTTGGCCAGTGACATTTGCTGACAGGGCACGAAAGGTGTAAATACAAAAGCCACAATATGGAGTCCTAGCGATTGGTTTGTAGACGGAATTATACGTCACACATCAATGTCGGAACACATTGGTAACCAGAAGTATAATGTACCGTGTAGTTCGCCAGAGAGCAGTACGAAGTGTCCAACATCGTGGTGCAGAAAAAGCTTCCCAAGAGCTTATCCTTTATAAACTTGTTCATTCATCTGTGGATCATTAATTCATATCCGTGAAGTTTAAAGTGTTCTTAAGGAATTTGCGAAGGGAAAAGGAGGTTAGTAAATCTTTTTAAAACTATTAATAATTTTCGTTAGTCTTTAGCTAAGATTTACTTTTGCACTTAGCATCATAGCTAAATGTGCGGAAGACAGTTTCCAATTAATTCTTCTCGTAGACGATTCATTAATTCAGGGGGTCGGAGTGGCTATGAGGTATGGCATCCGCCTCGAGTTCTAGAGGTACTGGGTTCAATTCCCAGTTGAGGGAAAATATTTATAGACATGTTTTTTTTCAGAACCAGTGGTCCTAATGATGTCATACTTCCCCCTGGTCTCATGGGTAGTGAGATCGGATGCCTAGCCTTCTCGGATAAGGGCGAAAAATAGGAAGTCCCGTGTGCAAGTTGTGCACGTTAAACATCCCTCGGCAGTTTGAAATCGTAAAGAGTAGGCCGCTGCCCTGGCAAAATTTAAAAATTATAAACCCACCCACCACAAAAATATTTATAGAATGTGTCATTCCATTTATACGCATATTGGGATTCTCGCCGGTGCTACGGAGTTTGTGCACTGTGCTGAGATCCTCCTTGTGTGATCTAAGGGAGGAGATCGAAGCACTGATGGAGTAGTCCTTGTGCAATAAAGATAATCCTTTAAACCAAACCAAACCAAACTAATTAAATCAAAGATTTTCCTCTAAGATGATGGGAGGTTGTTCATAGTTCATACTTTACCTTCATCTAGATAGTTAGATCATCGCATCCTCTCATACATAATCATTACCAGAGAATTAACAAGAGAGAGATCAGTAGTGAGGATTATTGTAAGAGAAAGTCTACCATTGATATTGGATGTGAAACTTACGAAGCTACTTTGTGTGTCTTCAGTTCAACAAAAGTCTGAGTCTACACCTTATGTGTTTGGCGTCTAACCGGAAAGAAGCTCGCAAGGTATACGCCCGAATAGCAGAGTTCGCAAGATAGGACATCCTTCACTTCCTAAGTTAAAAAGGTAGATTTCTCGCGCACGGTTTAAACGGAGGTCGCGCAGCACTGTATTCACCTTTTATCAAGTGCTCAGAAGTTGATTCTCCTATTTACATCAAGTTCAACTCACTCAGCAGCTTACCGCCTGAGTCAAGCTAAAGCACGCACAAGTAGATTCTCATATTTATATCAAGTTCAACTCACTAAATAACGTATTCCTTAAGTCAAGAGTACATACTCCCGTAAATAAATATTAGACAAACATAAAGGTATCTTTTCAGGCACTCGTAAGAAATAAAGAAGTAGAACACTAGACAACAGAAAAACAACAGACATGAGTGGCTTACCCAGGACTCGAACCCAGGACCTTCCGTGCGACAACCCCGCCTAGCTATGCAAACGAATCACACTATCCTCCCTTCCATCTAGGCATCACCAAAAATGATGCTTCAATGACGGGTCAGTAGTGCGACCCGCAACACATAACACCGGAAATTTACCAGGGGCAGTCCAGCCTATTAATGACGCAATCACTTCTGTTGGTCCCCTATTATACAGTATAGGTCAGACTACACAAGACAAAGACCTTAGTACCGTGTCTAGTAAATGATAGAAGACTAAGACCAGTAAGTACAGGACAGAGGGTAGTTTTTGGTATTGTTTTTGGTAAATGTTTGTACAATACCATAGACAAGAAATTAAGAGACGAACAAGCAGGTTTTCGACAAAACAGATCCTGTACAGATCAGATAGCCACTTTGAGAATAATAGTTGAACAAAGTCTGGAATGGAATTCACCACTATACATTGGATTTGTGGACTACGAAAAGGCATTTGACAGTGTAGACAGAGAATCACTTTGGAAATTGATGAGGCATTATGGAGTTCCCCTGAAGATCATTAATTTAATAAAGAAAAAATATGAAGACATGACATGCAGAGTTCTTCATGAAGGACAGCTTACAGAACCGTTTGGGATAAGAACGGAAGTGCAACAGGGATGCCTCTTGTCTCCATTTCTTTTCTTACTAGCAATAGACTGGGTTATGAGAACATCGACTACACACAACAGAAATGGAATCCAGTGGACTCTGACTAAGCAGTTGGATGATCTGGATTTTGCTGATGACGTGGCTCTTTTGTCCCATAACCTTAATCAGATGTAGGAAAACACTCGATGAGAGGTCACAGAAATTGGGTCTGAAAATACACAGGGAAAAGACAAACATAATGAGTAAATGTAGGTAATGAAAACAGGGTTGAGCTTGAGGAAACATCACTACACGATGTAGAAT
Organism: Oreohelix idahoensis; assembly: GCA_024509875.1. Lineage (NCBI taxonomy): Eukaryota > Metazoa > Mollusca > Gastropoda > Stylommatophora > Oreohelicidae > Oreohelix > Oreohelix idahoensis. The sequence goes on along the minus strand of JAMPIV010009449.1, from coordinate 72,196 downwards.
CGTACACATATCTTGGTAGTAATATAGACAAAGTTGGAGGGACAGACAGTGATATCAAAATAAGAATACAAAAAGCAAGAGGGGCTTTCATTGCATAGGGAAATATATGGAGATCAAGAGAAATCAAATCCAACACGAAAATAAGAATCTTCAACTCAAATGTGAAGTCAGTACTATTATATGGCTTTGAAACACGGAGAACAACAAAGACAACAAACAAAAAGCTACAGACTTTCATAAATGGGTTCTTAGGTAGAATAGAAGGATTAAAATGGTATGACAAGGTTACCAACGTGGAACTGATGACAAGAACCAGACAAGTGCCAGTGGAACAAGAGATGAGAAGAAGACGATGGCGATGGAGAGGACACACACTGAGGAAACCTGTTGATAGCATTACAAGGCAGTCCATGTTCTGGAACCCCCAGGGCAAGAGAGGCAGAGGTAGACCAAGAAGCACATGGAGAAGAGAGATGGAAACAGAGGTGAAAATGATGAGGAGAACGTGGAAAAAACTTGAGATGATGGCACGTGACAGGAGGACTTGGCATGTGTTTGTTGAAAGCCTTTGCTCCTTTGGGATAGGAGGGTTATGAATAATTAGGCCATTGTCCAAATCAATAAAATATACCACTGTCCAAATCAATAAAATAGTCCACAGTCCAAATCAATGAAATAGACCATTGCCCAAATGAATAAAATAGACCACAGTCCAAATCAATAAAATAGACCACAGTCCAAATCAATAAAATAGACCATTGTCCAAATCAATAAAATAGACCACAGTCCAAATCAATAAACTAGACCATTGTCCAAATCAATAAAATAGACCACAGTCCAAATCAATAAAATAGACCACAGTCCAAATAAATAAAATGGACCATTGTCCAAATCAATAAAATAGACCACAGTCCAAATCAATAAAATAGACCATTGTCCAAATCAATAAAATAGACCACAGTCCAAATCAATAAAATAGACCATTGTCCAAATCTATAAAATAGACCATTGTCCAAATGAATAAAATAGATCACAGTCCAAATGAATAAAATAGACCACAGTCCAAATCAATAAAATAGACCACAGTCCAAATCAATAAAATAGACCACAGTCCAAATCAGTAAAATTAGACCAATGTCAAAGCCAATGAAAGTAGGCCATTGTTCAAACCAATAATGTTAGACCATTGGTCAAACCAATAATATTAGACCATTGGTCAAACCAATAGTACTGGACCATTATCCCAACGATAAAATTAAGCCATTTACCAGGTCGCACACACACGCACAAACTAGACCTATGTTCAACGTACCTCATAAATCTCCCCTTCAGAGTCTTGTTTGGAACTTCCTGAGTAGTTTGACAGGGTTTTGTGTTTAACGTCCTGGCCACTGACTCCGCCTACTTTCTTCAATGTCTCAGAATCATGGAATTGTTGTCCAGAGTGTATGCTATGATTGGCAGTTGTCTCCGCCCAGCTTCTAATGAGAGCGTTCCGACGATTGGCCGGTGCCGTTGATGATCGATATTTATTCAGGACATTCAAGTCAGCCATGTGAGGTCTGTACAAATAGGGAAGTGTCACGGTGTTGTTCTGTTTATCTCCTCTGAGGAAAGCAAGGAACATAATTATACTTTTGCAATTACCAAACGTACGATGTTTTCTTTATTGTTGCCAGGGGTATCTGAGGAGACAAAGAAAGAACTGGCCCAGTGCTTCTTCATGCATTTGTCATTAGGCGATTAGTAGGAGTTTGTGGGCTCTATATAGGGCTGGCAAGGAACATAATTATACTTTTGCAATTACCAAAATTTTGCAATTACACACATTGGGATCCTTGCTGCTGCAACTTAGTTCATGTACTGTGGTATGCACAGTAGTTTAAAAAAAATGCTTTTGAATAAGTAAAATTGCCGTTAGATAGTGGTGCTTTTGAATTTAATTTCCGTCTTATGACGGGCTTTTACACTAGTAAAAAATATTCACACCTACTTCGAACTAGAGATGGCTACTGTGTGTGTGTGTCGAAACAATGCTTCGAAACTGCGTTGAGTCCGAAAGATTCGAAACACAGCCTGCTTGTGGTTTCGAAACAGTTTCGCTGTCTGCCTCGCTGTTTTGCAAAGAGACACACTGTCTCACTGTTTCACCTTCCGTGGGCCTTTGTAAAATTTGAGTCAATCGTCCTGGACATTAGTATGGAATATCAAACATGTCATATTTTTCAGGGATGTGTTATGATGACTTGATTTTACAAGTGATATTATTTTTGCTGAGAGGTTATAGACACTGGAAATTGTGTCATTGCTGCAGTTGTCAATGTTTTAGGCACTATGTTAAAGTCGAAAGTGTCCGTGTGTTCGTATAAATGTAATGGACACTTTATTAGCTCTGCTGATATCTGTGTACTCGGTGTGGATTTGAATCATTGTCTACTAAAACTAGCTTACTCTAGTTTGATATCATGTGTTATTGTTACTGTTAATATTATTGTTGTTTTTTTTTTATTATTTTCACATATACTGCGGCTATCATCATATCTCCGTTTTATTTCATCATAATGAAGACTTGTGTAAAAATATTGAATTGTGTTCACACGAAACGCCATAGATTTTCACACACGCCAGTAAGAAAAAACGGCGGAGATTGTCTCACACAGTTCATGTATACTGTCTATTAGAGACTTCTCCCCGATACGGGCAAAAGTGTCGTTGTGCCGTAACAGTGTGTCGACACAGTTTAAATCACTGAGCCGAATGTCTCGACACAGCGAAGTGTGTCGATTTGCCCACCACTACTTCGAACTCGTCATTCTCATTCACCTTTCTGCATTTTTCTGCTGACCTGCGCACGGCCAGGGACTCGGCGAACGCCATTTACGCAAGTTCCCTCTCGGCTGACCGCGGTTACCTGCTGCCTTTGTGACACGTAGTAATAGCTGCTCACAGGGAGAACTAAGTTGTTTTTTTTTTATCTACATCGCGGAGGACGTACCAGGTCAGAGAAGAATTAAAGATACCATCAAACAAAAAACTGTGGCGTCTCCGTCTCGGTGCAGCATACTTTATGATAGAAGAACCACACTGCCAAGAATGTCAGGAAGAGAATGATATAGACCACTACCTGATCCACTGTAAAAAGTATGAACAACAAAGACTTGAATAAAAAACTTACTATAGAAATCACAATATAGACTTGATAGGTGATAAGGTTTTAAGTATAGATGCCCCAAGAGATGCCCAATCAATACTTAAAAGATATATACATAAAACAAAGGAAAACATATAAAGTTATTAAAAAACACACAAAATAAAAAAAAAACAAAAAAACTTACTAACTACTCATAGGACAAGGAAAGACAACAAGGTATGAAATAAAAAAAATAAAGAACTCAAAAAGAACAAATACTAATACAAAGTATAACCAAGTGTAAAGGACAATAGTTATGAAGAAACAATACAAAAGAGACAATAAAATGGACAAATACTAATATAAATTAAAATCAGCAACTGCTAAAGACAATAGCTATTTAAATTGAATACAAAATTAAAAAATAAAATGACACTAAATACCCCAATTATAACCAAATTTCAGGTTGAACAGGGTAGACCAAGATGGAACGAGAAGGGGCAATAACGGTCAACTGTTAAATGCCTGCTCTCCACCCATCACCTCATCAAAACAACAACAACACTCGGTCAGTCCTAACCTTTTGTGAGCGGTCAAAAATCGGCTGGCCTTGTCCAGATGTTCAGGACGGCGGTGACGCTACCGGTCAGGTGTCTGGGAGGCAAAAGGCAGTAGGCTCTAAATAAACCACTGTCGAAAAGTCTGATCACTTTTCTGCCAAGACTGCTGATAGACTGAGCCTGCTGAAGCACAAATTCTTGTAGTGGAGATGATTCAATATTTGTATCTGTGATATTCAGAAGTCGGGTTTCAGATCAGCAGATAGGAAGACTTTTTATTTAAAAAAATTTACTACGAGCCTTTTTAATCGTTCGTGAAAGGAAGTTGTGGAAGATTGACAATCCATCTTTCCAACATAACCTGACGTCAGCAGCCTTAAGTATCAACGTTTAATAGTTACCAATAGAAAACCTGTATTGCTTGTAGCCACAAACGCTACGCCAGCTATTAGCTGTCGCACGCAAACACAATCTAACAGCGAAATAACTCGTCAGCATCATTGACCAGCCACATTCTACACTCGCAGTAGTGGTTCATCAACGTCAAGTAGATCCATCTTCGTGTGCTAACAGCCAGCCGCAAGCGACACCTCATCAGAAAGTGCAGCATCATCTTGTAAGCTGTGTACCCGCTTTCTTATGGATATGCTAGTGTGTTACACAGCACTGGCGGATTCAAGGGAATGGTGAAGGGGCGATCGCCCTTCCCTTGGGATTTTGAAAACCTGTATTTCATATGAACAGCTCCCTTCCCCCTTTTTCATATATGACTTCACTCGAGCAGCAAAAAAAAAAAAAAAAAAAACAGAGGACTTTTTGACAACAGGCGGATAATTTCTGTATCAGGCGGCCAATCCAAAATCAAAAAATGTATAGTATAAAATATGTTTGTTTTAATTTCTATCAAATTTTGTCTATTTGTAGTTGTACCTTACTTTTATGTAATTATGTTATAAATAGTAATAATTTTTTTTAAAGTAAATATTTGAGTTACTGTATAATAAAACTATCGAGTTGTCACATTTTTTTCAAAAAATCGTTATTTTGTTTTTTAATTGTCTAAAAATATGTGGGAGAGGCCTTATAATTCTGTGTATCACCCCTCCCGTAAACAATTCATAGATCTGCCAGTGTTACACAGAAACACGGCCAAGTTCATGTGCATAAACAGTCCTACCCAGGATAAAGGTCCTTGTGATTACTATATCAGCTAATTTCTCTGTTAGATGGCGGAGTAAGCGCTAAAAAAAAAAAAACCGGATTACTCATTCTAATAAAATAAAATTCGCCATATCGACTCTTATCATAACTGCAAGCCCTGTGTTGTGTACTCTGCCAAGTTGTTGCATATTGGTGTTGTTTCTGTCGTAAACCCCGATATTGTGTTGTGTGTGGAACTGTTCGTTGTTGATTACTGATTGATATTTTTTTAATGTTCTTCTGGGCTTTTTATTATTATATACCTATATTCATAATTAAACTTTACCATTATAACAGGCTGTTCAGATTATCCCTCTCTACTTTCAAGACTTTAAACTAACTTATACTCTCACATTCCTTTTCTTTTAGAGAGGCTGAGGGAGTGAGTGGTGTTACGACTGTCGTTGCTAGCCAGCAGTACTTTTAACTCACTGGCTGTCCTAATGCACTCTGGATCACCTTCGTGACCAACTTTTCTTTTTACATTTTCTTGCAGTACACTAAAGTTTCTTTAACTCAAACATTTCCTTGCAGCGCACTAAAGTTTCTGTAACTCAAACATTTCCTTGCAGGACATTAAAGTTTCTTTAACTCACACATTTCCTTGCAATGCACTAAAGTTTCTTTAACTCAAACATTTCCTTGCAGTACACTAAAGTTTCTTTAACTCACACATTTCCTTGCAGTACACTAAAGTTTCTTTAACTCACACATTTCCTTGCAGTACACTAAAGTTTTTTTAACTCACACATTTCCATGCAGTACACTAAAGTTTCTTTAACTCAAACATTTCCTTGCAGTACACTAAAGTTTCTTTAACTCAAACATTTCATTGCAGTACACTAAAGTTTCTTTAACTCAAACATTTCCTTGCAGTACACTAAAGTTTTTTTTTACTCAAACATTTCCTTGCAGTACACTAAGTTTCTTAAACTCAAACATTTCCTTGCAGTACACTAAAGTTTCTTTAACTCAAACATTTCCTTGCACTACACTAAAGTTTCTTTAACTCAAACATTTCCTTGCAGTACACTAAAGTTTCTTTAACTCAAACATTTCCTTGCAGTACACTAAAGTTTCTTTAACTCAAACATTTCCTTGCACTACACTAAAGTTTCTTTAACTCAAACATTTCCTTGCAGTACATTAAAGTTTCTTTAACTCAAACATTTCCTTGCAATACACTAAAGTTTCTTTAACTCAAACATTTCCTTGCACTACACTAAAGTTTCTTTAACTCAAACATTTCCTTGCAGTGCACTTAAGTTTCTTTAACTCACACATTTCCTTGCAGTACACTAAAGTTTCTTTAACTCAAACATTTCCATGCAGTACACTAAAGTTTCTTTAACTCAAACATTTCCTTGCAGTACACTAAAGTTTCTTTAACTCAAACATTTCCTTGCAGTGCACTAAAGTTTCTTTAACTCAAACATTTCCTTGCAGTACACTAAAGTTTCTTTAACTCAAACATTTCCTTGCAGTACACTAAAGTTTCTTTAACTCACACATTTCCTTGCAGTACACTAAAGTTTCTTTAACTCACACATTTCCTTGCAGTACACTAAAGTTTCTTTAACTCAAACATCTCCTTGCAGTACACTAAAGTGTCTTTAACTAACACATTTCCTTGCAGTGCACTAAAGTTTCTTTAACTCACACATTTCCTTGCAGTACACTAAAGTTTCTTTAACTCAAACATCTCCTTGCAGTGCACTAAAGTGTCTTTAACTCACACATTTCCTTGCAGTGCACTAAAGTTTCTTTAACTCAAACATTTCCTTGCAGTACACTAAAGTTTCTTTAACTCAAACATCTCCTTGCAGTGCACTAAAGTGTCTTTAACTCACACATTTCCTTGCAGTGCACTAAAGTTTCTTTAACTCAAACATTTCCTTGCAGTACACTAAAGTTTCTTTAACTCAAACATTTCCTTGCAGTACACTAAAGTTTCTTTAACTCAAACATTTCCTTGCAGTACACTAAAGTTTCTTTAACTCAAACATTTCCTTGCAGTACACTAAAGTTTCTTTAACTCAAACATTTCCTTGCACTACAGTAAAGTTTCTTTAACTCAAACATTTCCTTACAGTACACTAAAGTTTCTTTAACTCACACATTTCCTTGCAGTGCACTAAAATTCCTTTAACTCAAACATTTCCTTGCAGTACACTAACGTTTCTTTAACTCCAACATTTCCTTGCAGTACACTAAAGTTTCTTTAACTCAAACATTTCCTTGCAGTACACTAAAGTTTCTTTAACTCACACATTTCCTTGCAGTACACTAAAGTTTCATTAACTCAAACATTTCCTTGCAGTACACTAAAGTTTCTTTAACTCACACATTTCCTTGCAGTACACTAAAGTTTCTTTAACTCAAACATTTCCTTGCAGTACACTAAAGTTTCTTTAACTCAAACATTTCCTTGCAGTACACTAAAGTTTCTTTAACTCAAACATTTCCTTGCAGTACACTAAAGTTTCTTTAACTCAAACATTTCCTTGCAGTACACTAAAGTTTCTTTAACTCAAACATTTCCTTGCAGTACATTAAAGTTTCTTTAACTCAAACATTTCCTTGCAGTACACTAAAGTTTCTTTAACTCAAACATTTCCTTGCAGTATACTAAAGTTTCTTTAACTCAAACATTTCCTTGCAGTACACTAAAGTTTCTTTAACACAAACATTTCCTTGCAGTACACTTAAGTTTCTTTAACTCAAACATTTCCTTGCAGTACACTAAAGTTTCTTTAACTCAAACATTTCCTTGCAGTACACTAAAGTTTCTTTAACTCAAACATTTCCTTGCAGTACACTTAAGTTTCTTTAACTCAAACATTTCCTTGCAGTATACTAAAGTTTCTTTAACTCAAACATTTCCTTGCAGTACACTAAAGTTTCTTTAACACAAACATTTCCTTGCAGTACACTTAAGTTTCTTTAACTCAAACATTTCCTTGCAGTACACTAAAGTTTCTTTAACTCAAACATTTCCTTGCAGTACACTAAAGTTTCTTTAACTCAAACATTTCCTTGCAGTACACTTAAGTTTCTTTAACACAAACATTTCCTTGCAGTACACTAAAGTTTCTTTAACTCAAACATTTCCTTGCAGTACACTTAAGTTTCTTTAACTCAAACATTTCCTTGCAGTATACTAAAGTTTCTTTAACTCAAACATTTCCTTGCAGTACACTAAAGTTTCTTTAACTCAAACATTTCCTCATCTTCCCACGCACAGCCTCATTTTAGGTGCCTTTTACGACATGCCTGAGGTGATCATTCAAAGACCCCTTTCGCTAATAAAAATTATTTAGAAAGGGATCCGCTTAGAAATTTTAATTGAGCTCTTCCTAGAGAGGTTGCAAATATAATGCGCATATAAAAATAACTTTTTATATTTTAAAACTTTATTAAGAAAACCACAGGCTATTCTTGTTCTGGTATCCCCAGGTTAATAGACATAGGTAAAATGTAAAAGTAGCCCCATAACTACACATGGAAGTGAGTCATGGACAGTGAGTAAACAAATAGGGAAGGCACTAGAGGCCACAGATATGTGGGTTTACAGAAGAATAATAAAAAATACCACGGACAGCCAAAAAGAGTTATGAAGATTCCTGAAAGAGGTCACTGCACAAAGAAAACTTATTTCACAAGTTACAAAGAAGCAATTCACTTTTTTGGGGGCATGTTATGAGAAGAGAAAAGCTGGAATATATCGTAACAGCAAGTAAGATTGAAGGAAAAAGAGATAGAGGAAAACAAAGTGAGCAAATACTGGACAGTTTGACATCGTGTCATGGAAAGAAGTTAACAACAAAAATAATAAATTGTACTGGAGACAGGAAATTGTAGTGATACATGGTCTCCTACGCCACAAGGCAAGGTACTTGAAGAAGAAGCTCCTTAGCAGATACTGCCGTAGAGGGTTAAAGACTTCAATAAACCAAGTCCAGCTTTCTGAGGTGGGTGACCAGTTCTATTTCTCGCTAGCTTCAAGAGCAGAGTCGGGTACAATATTTACAGCTGGGTAGACTGAGGCGTGACACACCCACATTTCGAGCCTGGTATCTTTGTCGCGAGAGACAAGCGTTCTAACGACTCTGCCAATCGAACGCTAAGATAGGGACCAAGTAACACACGGAGAAGAGATACTGAGACAAACATGAACCAGATAAATACGAGCTGGAAAAACCTTAGATGAATGGCACAGGCCGGGAAGACTTAGCAAATTTTTGTTGAGGACCTGCGCTGCACGAGGAGCTGAAATATTCTGATGACGAAGATGATGAAAATGAGCATAATGTGTAAAACACAGAGTGTTTATAAATTATCTCCCCCCTTTCCTCCATTATATGTCTACATAAATTCATTATTATAGGAGATATCTTAAAACAGTTTGCAGTAATAAACAAATATATGTAATTACCAGGCACTTGTGGGACAGAAAGGAGAACAACAGATATATAAGTGATAGGTTTACCAGTAATCGAACCAACGACCATCCAAAACGCTGCCATCGCCTTGCTGTGAAAGTAAATTCGTGAAAGGACGCACACACACAAACGTGCTTCATTGACCGTGGTCATCCTCACGACACCTAACAACCACGGTATATTGGATCCGTGAACGATTACCGGTAAGCTTATCACTTTTATTTCTTTTCTGTTGTCTGGTGCCCTACTTTATGATGAGCGAATTCCTGTTAATTACCTACATTTATTCATTTATTTACTACTCAGAGGGCTCATGTTTCCTTTATTGTTTATGGCAATTAATAACACAACTCAAGCCATTTTACCACCTTTATTTCGAATACCGGATTGAAGAAACAGTAGCTTCCATTGATCAAGACATACTTCTCAATATTTAGAACGAAATCATCCATCGCTTTGATGTTCTGAGTGTTGCTAATGGTGCTCACCTGGAAGCTAACTGAATTCTTGTTTACTGACGTTTTGCCGGAAATGTAGTTATCTTGATTTTTCACTGAATGGATAGTGGTGACCCCTTCGTCTTCCTAATCTCTGTTTCACTACGGCAGTAATCGGTACATTTGTGGTACGGATTTTATTGAGTGCTTTCAATTGTCGCACTTTCTTTCTTTCTTTCTCTGCTAAGTAGCAGATATTTTGTATTTACATTCTTTCGCTACTTTCAGTGTATTGTGTATTGTCTGTATATCTGACACTCCTGGTAGATGATAATACTAAACCTTTGCAGAAGCGGCTGAGAGAACCTTTCGACAACCAAGTTGGTTAATCGCAGGCGCAGCCGATATCAGTACACAGATTAACACGTACATCGCCCAGCGTAATCTGCTTAATCACTGATAAGGCACAGGGGCGTCTCCGCTAAGGTTGTAATGAGACGGATTTTGTGTGTGCTCAAGCAACAGATAAGATATCACTTTAGCGAAAGTAACAATTTGTTACATCTGACACACGTTGTCGTATGAGGTTAACGACGTGTTCGTGAGTCACAGGGCAATCGGATGTTTATAGCCCATTTTCAGAAAAGTAATGTTTGAAATTTTGCACTAGATGTCATGCAAAAAATTCAAATCAGATTGGCTGATCATCTGAGCTTCACAACAACTAATGCGCGTGAAGGCAGTGAATATAACCTGACGCTTCACTCAGTCAAAACTACTGTGAAGATCGCTTGCCAAGACACCAAACCTTGCCAGAGTGAAGCCTAGAATTCAGAATTCCACTTTATCAGACCAGACACCTTTTATTTGAGTAGTTATCAGGACTTACAAAAACAGCCCAGGAAATCTCTATCATTTTAATAAGGAAAGCAGCTGTCTGAAAAAACTGAAGGAAACACACAAAGTCAGAGAGGGAACTTATTAAATAAACGACAAACCAGATGCGTGTAAGAGGCCAATTCAAGCCCCTTTTATCCATCCGAGCAAAAAGTCTGTGAGCCAGGATTGGCGTAAGTTGTGATTTTACATTTTATGTTACTAACATGGGAATTACAAAGATATAAATAAATAAATAAATAAATAAATAAATAAATAAATATATATAAATATATATATATATATAAATAAATAAATAAATAAATAAATAAATATAAATAAATAAATATAAATAAATATAAATAAATATAAATAAATAAATAAATAAATAAATAAATAAATAAATAAATATAAATATATAAATATAAATATATAAATATAAATATAAATATATATATATAATATACATATAAATATATAAATATATATATATATATATATATATATATATATATATATATATATATATATACATATATATATATATATATATATATATATATATATATATATATATATATATATATAATATATATATATATATATATATTATATATATATATATATATATATATATATATATATATATATATATATATATATATATATATATATATATATATATATATATATATATATATATATATATATATATATATATAGTTAAGTCATGTTTTATTAAGGGGAGTTAACTGTTAAAAGATTTGTAGGTACGGGTCAGTTTTTTGTATACACCCCTGTGAGCACACTTTTTGTGATGAGATGAATGGTCGGTGATTTTTTTGAACGCAGCGCTTCTGACTAGCTGTTAGCTTGTTTTTTTTTTTTAAAATATGATAGGAATCTGGTCGAAGGTTCTATGAAATAGTTTGAGGGGGGAAAGCGGATGAGTCCAGCTCACATCTCAAGCTGCGTGTTAGCGCTTGAATGAATTCTTATAGACTGAACTGTTTTAAGCAACTGAGATTGCGTGCAGTGTTGTGCGGGCAGAGCTTGGAGAAGGTCGTTCCTTCTCGCTAGTGTGTCCCGGCGTATTTGTGTTTTTCTATGAAGGGAATTTTCTTCTTCTTCTTCTTCGTTCGCCCTGAAAAGGACGGTGGTTGCGTTGTGTCTGTTTACGCCGTAGCTGTGATATCTGCACCTTTCGGTCGATACATCCGACTTCAGCACGGCATTTTTTAGGGACCGGGTTTGCCTTCCCATTGCGATCCGTAATCGCTCAGCCAACCTGCACTGCTGCAGACTGTTTCCAGGACCATCACGTGGAGGTGGAGTACGGTCTTGACCAGCTCTGGTTCGCTGGTCCTGATGCAGGCAGTCAAGCTATGGGTCGCTGACTGCATTCACTATTGTTGCATCTTTGGGTCCCTGAAGGGAATTTGATAATTAAAGAGGATAATTCTTTTGAAGTAAAGATAAAGAGATTATTGTTTGGAAAGTTCTTTCTCCCAGGAGTTTATGGATTGTTTTCTAAGAGATATTACCCAGATGCCAGGGAGTACGCCGGCATTATATATTTTGTAAGAAGTCTGATGGATTTATTATAGAGGCCATGGATTGCACCGGCCGTGATTTTGATTCATATTTATTCTGATGGATTTTTCTCTTGTTACTAGAAGCCATTGTATGCCGCTGTGTAAGCGACCAGTGATCATCATCACTTATAAAGATATTGATGTAAACCTTTATGAAACGTGAGCTGCTGTGTTTTGCAGCCTTTGTACTTTGAGTTGTGTACCTGTAGCTGGATCTTTGGATATTGCTTTGAAGAGATTTATGCTATGAGTTACTGCATTCTACAGCCTATTGAGACTGCAATGCACGTCTTTTGTTTGGATGACTATTTTTGCTGTATGTCTACGAAATTAACTTACTTATCTGATTCACCATGATTTGCTATGAAGTGTCGTCCTATGTTACCATGATGTTTACGTGACTGTGGCGTAATAAACTATTTAAACGTTACCAGTCGTTGCAACGTTTCCTGACTCGTACGTTTACTGTAGTGTGTGGTTCCAGCCTGTGTTGGTATGCCAGAACCTTTTTACATTCGCGTTTGTTGACAGTCACTTACTCCCACATCAGTCGGCCATCCGTAAGCCCGACCTCACTGACTCTGTACTTGTCAGTCCTTGTTATACTACACCATCCACCAGAAACATTCCACCACCATCAACAGTAATTGAACATAATATGTACCACTCATTTTAACCCTTAACATAGTGGTAACATAACTGGTGAGCCAGTTCTTTGGGGTGCTGTACCAACTACAGATTCTACAGAGGAATATTGCCTATCAAGTTTTACAAGATCTACAGTGTGACCAGTTCAAGTTTTTCATGAGCAAGTTTCTTCTGGAAGTACGAGGTTGCAAGGTTTACAAGTTTCCCGTACCTTTCAACGGTGGATTTTCCTATCTTCGGACTGTGTGATACTTCATGTACATCATTGTTGCTGCCACGGAGGCCGGGATTTTTTTCCTTTTGCAAGATAAGTAGTTGTTTGTAGTGTAAACTGTGCCACTGTATGTTTTGATTGAACTTTCCTCACAGCTTACATTATTATATTCCTGTTTTCTATTTTTTTTTTTCGTTCGCCCGCTAATACTGGAGGCGAAATCTCAGGTTATTATTTTATGTCTAACCTGACATTGAGTTTACGTGAGTATCCCTTTATTTCTTGTACAGAGACAGGTGTCCCTCGCCATTCAGGCAAATACTCGCTGATTTCGGAGGTACCCATTGCAGCTGGGTTGGCTCAGGAGCCGCCAGTCCCTGGTCGACGACACTCCTTCAAATGTCCTCGCCAGGTCTCGAGTTAATCCAGTCCAAATCCCGGTCGACGAAAAATCCTCAAATGCCGTCGCCCGGCTTTGATCCTGTATCACCCGGTCGCCAGAGCGGTGTTGTAACCACTACGCTAGCGCGGCTCCTCCTTTTTTCTATGTTTCATATTCAAGTGGGCGGTTGGTGAGATGACTTACGGTAGGATATATCCCACTTTACCGAGGGCCTACGTAAGCGTTCTGTAGTGACTTTCTTGCGAATTTCCCGCAGTGGAAATTTCCAGCGAACTTTTTGCTGACGTATTTCAGTCCACTGTGTTTGGTAATTTGTGACACTATTTTTTTAGGTGTGACGAAACGTTTCAGTGTTGTTGCCGTTATATTTTTCTCTGTACCTTAGTTTTTTGATTAATTTGTTTGTGAGTGTCTTCCTCCTCTTACTATCTTTGATTTATATACAAATTTTTCGTTTATACACTGTGCTGTCGTTTGTCTTGTCATTCTATTCGCAGCTGTCATTGCAAGCTTTGCAATATTTTTTCTTTATTTCTGCTTTCTTACTTTAGTTGATTCCTGCGAACGTGGTCATTTGTGCTTTATATCGTGTCTTTGTCACTTTTGTTTGTATTGTCGATTTTGTCATGCACTGTCAATATTATAATGCATAATAGATATATAAGTAATTAATAACATTATTTATACTTAAAGGTAATTGTACAGGTTCTTAGGCAAGGACTTGTCACCAACTGAGTTGGGATAAAGTGTGTTTCTCCAGAAATATATTTACATAAGTTATCTATCTCATATAATTGGGTATAACGTCGAGCTTGGATTACTTAATTGAGCAAGGGAAATCCCTTGGTATGACCACTGAGGAAGTAAAAGAATTTGCACTTGCCGAAAATGCCAAGGCGCAGAAGTCGGAAGAAAAGAAACAGAAATTAGAGGTTGAAAAACAGAAAATAGAGGCTGAAGATAGGAACATTCAACAGCAAATGGAGGCTGAAAAACAGAAAATGGAGGAGAAAAAAATGCAAATGCAAATGGAAGAAAAAAAGCTTCAGATGCAAGCTGAAGAAAACCAAAGACTACACGAGGAAAGGATCTTAACTATGGAATTGGAGAAAATAAAGGTAGTGAATATGGGTAATACACAAAATGAGACAAACAATCAAACAACTTCTAATAAGGCAAATACTAATTCTTATAAAATCAGATTGCATCCTTTCAACTCTGCCTATGACGATATTTCATTCTATCTGAATAGATTTGAACTTTCATGCGAATCTCATAAGATAGACAAGTCGGAATATTGTGCACGACTTATGGAAATACTCAAGGGTGAAGCTATGAACACTATACGTATGTTGGAGGGCCCTGAGAAGAATAACTATGATGTTGTCAGAGCGGTTTTGTAAAAAAAAAATACCAACTGGATGAACACGGTTATCGCCTACGCTTTAAGTCTTTATTGCCAGAGACAGGGAACAATTGTTCAGACTTTATAGCAAATATTCGCCTTACTTTTTCACGTTGGGTGAAAGTTTCAAAAACTGAACATACATACGACGCCCTCATGGACTTATTGCTTCGTGACAAAGTCATGTCGTCTGTAAACGCTTCTTTTCTTTCTTTTTTACATGAGCGAAAACCTGCAAACTTGAAAGATATGGAACAATATTGTCTCAAATACGTCACTGCACACCCAAATGTGACTGTTAGCCACTCTGAGGTCAAAGAAGGTTTACCCGTGGCTTCAGCAATACCATATGGTCCTAATTTGCGCAGTAGATCTCAAAGTGCTGAGCGCAATTTTGGTAGAAGAGATAATCGTGATTTTGGACGGTACCAAAAGGGTCAACCACGTAGTAATTCTCCTTCTCCAAGAAACTGGAAACAATTTAACAGTCCTCAACATTTTGGTTCCAACAATTATGGAAATTTTGGAAGGGGTAACTATAATAGAGATTATCAACCTTACAATAATTTTTCTCGCGGACAACAAAATCCATCGAATAGATATTTTGATCAAAGGGGAAATAGTAATCGCGACAATGCTAACTGGGGTTCAGATCAGAACAATAGTTTCAATAGAAGAAATAGCAATGGTTCCAATAGAGATAATAGTCGCGATAGATCGCGATATGACAGTAGATCTCCAAATAATAGATCGCATCGCCATGCAAACTCTGCTCAACAAGAACCCCAGGTTGTTAATGATCAAGCTAACAATAATAATAGTGTTTCTAATGCTACTGCTTGCTCTGCTTTCGATTTCGAGAGAGCATCTCAGTGCCCGGAGTGCACAACTTTGTTCCAACCTACAGCTAGAACTACCTGGAGTTGCGGTCATCCTCTTCCGACTACTCTTCTTGCCTTGTCTGCACACGACTGAAGAGGGTCTCTTACCCTACATAAAGGATTTGTGAATAATAATCCTGTCTCACTACTTTTTGATTCTGGATGCACGACTGTTGGGATTAGACAGTCTCTAGTCCATCCATCTTGCGCTACAGGTAATATGGTGAAATGTGTGACATTCGGTGGGACAGTTGAGACTTTTCCGACTGCCATAGTCCACATTGCCACATCGTTTTTCACTGGTTATATACACGCATGTATGCTCAGAGCGCCTATCGCCGACCTTACTGTCGGACAGATACATGGTATGAAGATATGTACGCCGGTGCAAATTGCTGCTTGGGAACGGCAACATAATCTTACTGCCACCTTAACGACTATGCCAAAATCTTTTCACCAGGTAGATTACGCCAACGTCATACATTCTGCTAATTCTTTGCAATCTTGCAGTATTGATGATACAATTGTTCATCATGCTGATTTTGGTGCTTCTTTTAGCCCAGTACGACATACCTCAGTACGTCGTTATTCTAATTTTAACTCTTCTTTAACTACTATTATAGAAGAAGATTCTTCAGTTTTGTCTGACACACACACTAATTTTGTAGCTACGACTGAATCTACATCCAATCACGTTGATTGCAACTTCTTTGCTGCAATAACTAGTGTTTTCTTTGCTACATGTACGAACTTAGTTGTTAGTACATATCTATACCTTATGAGTGTCTTTACCTTTCTTACTGGACCGGTTAGCTCAGTATCTTCGTCTTTTACGACTTTTTGTCGTACTCACTGCTTTTCTTTTAAACTTCGACTTAGGTCCAAGTTTACTACTATCTGCTTTTACACCTTTATGGTATATTTCCTGCTTTTTTCTTTGTCCAGTACACAGGCTATGACTTCAGTTCAGCCTTGGAGATGTACGCATTTGTCTACTGCATTTCCTTTGTCTTGCGCAAAATCTCAGATTGTCAGCCATAATTACAACCTTGGTCATCATGACACTCTTAGTCATCATTACCATCTTCTAGATTTGCCTTTTGACATGGGTATCATGTGTATACTCACGACTTTTCCATACATCTTTGCACACCGCTATTTTTCTCGAACACTTATATCGCCCTATACAATTAATGATTCCAGTTTAGACTGCATCTTTCTCTGTTACCCTTTTTTGTGTAACGGAGGAAGGTTTGATTAACATCGTACAGGGGTCGGAAGTTAACACGGCCACATTTGATAAGTTAAAATTTAAATTGACTGTTACCTATCATAAAATCTTACCTTTACCAAACAGAGATTTTCATTTGTGTTTTTTCACAGTCACGGCTTTGCTATATTGCCTGATTAAGCGGTTACTTTTCAACACCTTGTTTAAGTTGCCTTGCGAAAAATTTCCTGGTCGAAGTGAAGCCTGCCGGCGGTTTTACACCATGTGACAGACGAATTTCAGCGTCCCTGAACTGTTAGATGATATAGTAGACCCTGGGGGAGCATGAGAGCCCTCATTCATTTATGTTGCAAATTTAATCGCCAACGTGGGTCCCACGTTTTCTCATTAGTATGCACCATGGCAGAGTGGAGCTTTCACCACGTTTGCTCATTAATATGATAAACAGTTTTCATGCGTGCAACCAGGACATCGCTTTGTCTTAATGTTGAGTTTGGCCACACCTACTGCCAATCTCTAGAGCGATTTAAATCAAGCATTTCTCTACACCTTTCGGGCACCCCGCCTAGTAGGAGTTGCCAAAGCTTATCGGGAGAGAAATATCCTCAAAGGCAGCGGTGGTCCCAGAACGGACGAAGCAGTTTCTCGCCGTCATTTCACATCTCAGTGTGAACCACGGAATCGCTCGCAAGACTGAGACGAACGGGGGGAGACGAGCGGTCAGAGAATTGAGTAATAGAGCATGGACTAGCGGGCGCGAATCACGAAAGTTCCCTGATATCAAAATATTTGTGAACTTTAGCGTGTCCCCCTGATCTTTCAATTCTTTAATTATATATTGAAACCATTGAAGAATGCGTTTATCATTTGCGCCAGACAGTTTGAGGAAAGCGCTAGCTATATAGAGAACAAGATTTCCTGTGAATATCTTCTATATCGGAGACTTAAATTCATTCTGTTTGTGCCAGTGGGTGATCATAAACCTTTGCGTCCCAGCAAATTATATAGAGTCCTCCAGACTCGGTTCTATAAACTCCAGAGATTTTTTATAAACATTTAAATATAATCTTGCGGCGGCCCTGTTGGGGTCTCGCTCTCTGAATTTACCTGAGAAAAAGCAACCCAAGAACATTTAAATCATAAATCAATAAAGTCTGTAAAGATAAATATATATATATATATATATAATTTTTACTGCTCTACTGTGGAAGAGAACATATATCTCGTGCATACTGTCAGTCACGTATTTGCCACTGGATTAAAAAACCCCGAAGGAAAAAACATACCTCACTGATCAGTCTTTGTCATCACGCTATAAGAAGTGTTCCACCACCAGCGGTGAAACTCCAGGAGACCACACCATTTTCATACCTGTATCTGTGACAGTGCCATCCCATAGAAAATGTATATATTAAAAAATCAAAAGAAACACTAAGGCTTCACCTTCCAGCGATTTCGGGACACTTTGCTAAACGCCTAAACCCGATAAATACGAAGAAAAAGGACACATACATATGTTGTGTGTTTTCTTGCTGTTTGTATTTTTCTATGGAGTGCCAGATTCCGCGATCTGTAAGTGTGTGTGAGAAAATGCGTGATGGCCATTGCTAGCGTGCATGAATGAATGAGATATATACATTTGCTAAAATTATAATTTGCTTTACCTGGTAAATAACTGTATTCCTTGTATTGTTCTCTTTATGTGGGATATCTTACCTTTGTTTATTTTCCCTCCCTTAAATCTGCTTAGTCAAGGGAAACCATTGGAGAATAATAGGACTCGTTTCCTACACCCCATACCAAATATTGTACCACCTCTTATCAGAATAAATTAATCTATTTTGGGTTAAATTATCTCCTTCTGATAACCACTTGTCTTTGGACTGGGTTTATTTTGTCTATACAAGCGAGAAGGGCATATTGGGATACTACTCTTCAACCCCCCCCCCCCCCCAAACCTTGTTATTTGTATTTTTCTGTAACTATGATTTCGACTGTACCATGCTAAATGTTGTGATTTTGGTTTAATGATAATAAAAACCATAAAAACTTATATTACTGTGTTGGCCGACCCATTACCCCATATATGTTATATGTAGTTTGTATTCACGTTCGTGTGTTTGTAGCACCAAATTGGTGTGTGTACATGAGTGTTGAGTAACTGGCAACAATTGTTTATCCAGGAGAGATTTAGGAGGACCTATCTCAAATAAAATTTACGACACACCACTAGATTTCTTTGTATAGACAGTACATAGTATTGTAGTATAGTATAGTATATTAGATAGTATTGTATTAGGATATGATATAACTTCTTTTAGATAGTATGTTCGTTCATTTTTATGCACCATGTCATTACCATGTTATTTCTATATGACACTGTTCTGATAATGTATCATGTCATTACCATATTGTTCTTATGCTATTGTGTTTTGATAAACGTTGATCGTATGATATTGTAAGGATGATTCCATTTATCGCTTAATTTGTCATTGCGATACATTTCGGTATTGTATTTTTTTTTTGAAAAGAATATGAAGACAGGAGAAAGAGATACTTTTTCTGTGCCCAGCGCTTGATTGTGCGCTAGGGATAACTATGTATGGCGATGTTAATGCATTGAAGGGGTGTTTTTTCTGATGTTGTGATGTATTTTTCCTTTGACCAGCGCTTGATTGTACGCTAGGGGTAACTGTGTATAGCGATATTAGTTCTTTGAAAAGTTGTTTTTTCTGAGTTTGTGAAGTTTATTAACTTGGTTATCATGCATATTATGATAATTTTAAATAGTAACTGGTTATTTGTTCTTTGCTATAGATATGCATTATTTAACTTATTGTTTACCATGATATATCATTGTTTGCTTTCGTTCATTGCGGCTCATTCTTCTTGTACTTCATCTTATATTTTCACTTGTCACTTAGTATTTCATACCTAGTCTATACTTCACATACTTCATATTTCTGTGAATTTGTTATCTTTGTATGCTTATCTCATTATCTTTCTATACTTCATGTCTTACTTTACACTTACTTCTATCTCTCTTTTGTTCATTTTTGTTGACATGACTTAACATAGTTGTAATCCTTGTGGGTAGATATTGGGATTCCATCGACCTCGATATCTTTTGTTACATGCACTTTAAAAAAAAAAATGTTTATCATTTTTTTTTTCTCCGGGGGTCGGTGTAGTCTGTTAAGTCGTGTTTTATTAAAGGGAGTTAACTATTAAAAGATTTATAGGTACGGGTCGGTTTTTTGTATACACCCCTGTAAGAAAACTTTTTGTGATGAGATGAATGCTCGGTGATTTTTTTGAACGCAGCGCTACTGACTAGCTGTTAGCTTGTTTTTTTAAAAAATATGATAGGAATCTGGTCGAAGGTTCTATGAAATAGTTGGGGGGGGGGGGGGGGAAGAGCGGATGAATCCAGCTCACATCTCAAGCTGCGTGTTAGCGCTTGAATGAATTCTTATAGACAGAACTGTTTTAAGCAACTGAGATTGCGTGCAGTGTTGTGCGGGCAGAGCTTGGAGAAGGTCGTTCCTTCTCGCTAGTGTGTCCCGGCGTATTTGTGTTTTTCTATGAAGGGAATTTGATAATTAAAGAGGATAATTCTTTTGAAGTAAAGATAAAGAGATTATTGTTGGGAAAGTTCTTTCTCCCAGGAGTTTATGGATTGTTTTCTAAGAGATATTACCCAGATGCCAGGGAGTACGCCGGCATTATATATTTTGTAAGAAGTCTGATGGATTTATTATAGAGGCCATGGATTGCACCGGCCGTGATTTTGATTCATATTTATTCTGATGGATTTTTTCCCTTGTTACTAGAAGCCATTGTATGCCGCTGTGTAAGCAACCAGTGATCATCATCACTTATAAAGATATTGATGTAAACCTTTATGAAACGTGAGCTGCTGTGTTTTGCAGCCTTTGTACTTTGAGTTGTGTACCTGTAGCTGGATCTTTGGATATTGCTTTGAAGAGATTTATGCTATGAGTTACTGCATTCTACAGCCTATTGAGACTGCGATGCACGTCTTTTGTTTGGATGACTATTTTTGCTGTATGTCTACGAAATGAACTTACTTATCTGATTCACCATGATTTGCTATGAAGTGTAGTCCTATGTTACCATGATGTTTACGTGACTGTGGCGTAATAAACTATTTAAACGTTACCAGTCGTTGCAACGTTTCCTGACTCGTACGTTTACTGTAGTGTGTGGTTCCAGCCTGTGTTGGTATGCCAGAACCTTTTTATATTCGCGTTTGTTGACAGTCACTTACTCACACATCAGTCGGCCATCCGTAAGCCCGACCTCACTAACTCTGTACTTGTCAGTCCTTGTTATACCACACCATCCACCAGAAACATTCCACCACCATCAACAGTAATTGAACATAATATGTACCATTCATGTTAACCCTCAACATAGTGGTAACAATATATATATATATATATATATATATATATATATATATATATATATATATATATATATATATATATATATATATATATATATATATATATATATATATATATATATTGTCGTACAAATAGGTTGTGAGTTATTTTTGTCTCGTCTGAGTAGAGTGGATGGTCATAAATGCGTGTGAAAAGGTGTGAGAAATAGATTTCACGGGTGATAGCTTAAGGAGAATGTCGCTGGAATGAGTAAATTTCTCTATTCCAGCCTATCTATACGACTATAATTTAGTACAAGACAACCTTGCCCTCCTCATACATATAAATATATGTTTAACTACACACACACACAGCTATGTGACAACAAGACACACACACGTGAAAAACTACGATTAATTGGGTATGAGTCTGACCAACACACAGTTAAGTTTTTTTTTGCTGTTTATTATCATTTAAACTTGACAACATCAAATATCTAAAGAAATATCAAATAAACTCAGATCTACATACATATGAAATAGCAGAATAAATGTGCTTTCCTCCTATGGAGAAAAGAACCCAAAAGTTAATAACCCAAAGGTCGAAGGTTAGCACTACGTTACAGAGTGGACAGTAAAGTAAACAAGTTCCTACTATATGCTACCCAGTAAAGTTAACAAGTTTAAGCAAATCCAATTTTGGTAACGTCCCTGTAACAAAGAAAAAATATTCACTCTCTCTTTCATGCAGTGGTCACTCAATCACTCTTACCTACTCTTGATGATATCCCTTGGAATTACGGTTTTCCCTGAATATGTCAAATCAGGTTCAATTACCTAATTGGCCCCAGTCCATCTTCTTACCAAAAAAAAAAAAAAAAAAAAAAGACTAGTGAGGTGAACGCCGAATCTGGTGTGGGTTTTCCCTGGATGAACACAATGTCACCGCCAATAGTTGATGCAAGAGCGTGATCATGGGATTTACAGTTAAAAGAGGAAAATACTTCTAGGATTGGGAAACATCTGGTTGCTAAAATGTTACAATTGATAAATGATGATAATCCTATCGGCTGACTCTATGGTAGAGTGTCGATTCTGAAACAGCGTAAATTATGGATGCTACGCTTGAATACGACTGTCAGAAGTCGGGAATAAATGTTATTTTTGCACATCCCAGTAGGCTGATAAAATTGAAAAAATATTGCTGGGTTTGGTAAGTCCAGTTAAATTTACAAGTTAAAATGTTTCTCACGTATCGTTGGCAACTACTTGCTCACAAATGAAACTGGTGACGTACAAGCCAAGAAAAGACAACATTAACCAATCAGTTTTTAAAAAAGCCCGCTGGGCGCCCTTGTGATCAGGTCTGCTAGGGATATAAGAAAAACAATTATGTAAAAATGGTACTCCGCCATATAGCTATATATATATGCACACAGACGGGGACAAGACGATCTCTTATCCACTCTGTCAGTCCTGATTAATTTTAAAAGGCACACGGTGTTTTCTTTTATGCCTACCCTATCGCTCGTCGCTTAAGTAGCTATTAATTTGGTCGGCGTCTGATAGTTTAGTCGTATGATATTAAATAATAGGCCCTTATAATAAATACGCGCAATGAAATAAGCGTGAATTCTTTTCTGTCACTATCAGTCGCGCCTAGCATATAATCAGTCCACTAAACCCGAATCTTCTTGTGTGAGAAAGCGTGTGGTGAAAATTAACATTATAACTGAACATCTGGTATGAAATAGCTACGCGTTATTTTATTTTACTAGTTTTAACGCTAGAAAAACAAAGTGAATTATAATGGTAAAAGCTAACACTTTTAATTGGCAAAAGCTAACTCTTTTAAACATGTAAACACTAATTTCTATTACCAGAAATTCAGAACGAAATATCCCCACGAATGCTAATAACACATTTAGCGAAATGGTTCTAGAACTGCGTGCTTAGACTATCCAAAAATTCTGAGTGACAACTGATAGCAGGTTTATGAACACACAGTTTATATATCATTATGTTTCTCTGATCTATAGATGATGTTACTTTTCGGACTATTGTGTGAGTAACGGAGAATCAGAACAGAGTTCCCAGATAAAGGCTTATGATCGGTCTTCCGTCGAGCGTTGCTAACCGACATCAGAAGAATTCTTACGTCTAACGGGTCTTATCTGTACGAATGCCCGCTTCCGAAGATCAAAGAGCACAGGGGTTTCTGATTTTTTCTGAGTACGAACTTCAAAAGATTCTGTGTTATTCACGTGCGGTCTGTCAGGTATCGTATGATTGACAGATAAGCTCGCATGATGAGACGAGGTAAACAAACCCGATTCGCTACCTGTTATGACGGGCAGGTCACGAAAGTTTGTAAACACTTCGTTTGCTTGAGTTCCAAGAGAAGAGGCGTGAATGAAAAAAAATTAAGCTTGTGTGAGTACACAGGCAGTAAATGCATGGTTTTAGCTAGCAAACCATAGAGCGCTAACGGGATTACAAAGACTGTCAGATTACTGTAGGCTCTATTTCCATTAAACGTCATATATATATATATATATATATATATATATATATATATATATATATATATATATATATATATATATATATATATATATATATATATATATATATATATATATATATATCAGGGTGGGCGTGATGATGATGATGATTATATTGTGATGTGTGACCACTCTCTTGTCACACTCGCACCGACCCGAACTACAATAAAACTCTTGATTCTAGAGGCAGGGGCTATATTTATTTTTACAACCCATTCAGTGACAAAGCAAACATTAAACAAATAAACTAGCGAACATAACTAAACAAAACAAAACTAAACAAAACACCCAACAGTGCCCGATGCTAATCTGAAGAAGCAAACAAAGCACAGAATAGTTAAAATCATAATATAATACTGAATGAGAAACACCACGCTCTCACCCGTCAAACTGTCCTACGCCGCCACCTGACACACTCAACTATCACACACACACACACTCATGTGTGTCGTCCAATGCGACTAGTATGGTGTTGTGCATGAGGCTGGCAACCTCAACGTGTAACATCGGTTGCTACCAAAAACACTACTGCAAGAGCACACCCTCAACTATCACACACACACACACTCATGCATGTCGTCCAATGAGACTAGTATGGTGTATTGCATGAGGCTGGCAACCTCACCATGTAACACATATTGCTACCAAAACCACTACTGCCCGAGCATCTGAATGCTTAATATGAAGGCAAACCACACTGTTGGCCCCATGCTCCCTCAGGAGCGGAGAAGAGAAATATATATCTTGAAGTGAGCCCACGTGCTCTCACAATCATTCCTCACATAACCATAATTAAATAATCATAAAATGGACATAAAATAATATTCAACTATATGTACAACAAATACTCTCAATAACGAGAATAAACCACCACCTCACAACTGGTCTATCTCAATATTCGTTACTGCATTCGGAAGCATGTCGTGTGTGACGACTGGTGCGCCTGGCAACAAGTGTGTCGTTTATGACCACTGATGAGACTAGGAATCTCATCACATGAAACACATCGTTACCGAAACAAATCACTGCCATAGCATATAAATGCTTCATGCAGGCTTCTGTTGGATTCAGCCGCACTGGTGTCGCCCTGCTCCGCAAGGAGCAAACAGCAACATTTATGTCTCAAATGCGCTTTACGCCCAAGGAGTGGCCTCGCGCTCTCCATAAATCTAAATAACTATTCTCACCTCACAGTAACCCATTAAATATATACAGTAGAATTATGATAAGTAGGCTATCGTGAAATACACTCAATTACTTTTACATTAAAGAAATAAAATAATTACTCTTGACTTTAACAAAACTGGCATTAACACGAAAACTATCTAACACGACAACTTCCTTTCCTTTACTGGGGAAAATTATCTTAATCTGCTTCCCACCCACGTGTCAATTCACACAATATAAAACTGGCGTCTTCTTTATACAATCACACATGGTGACGCGCCGCCTTTCATGACCACGTGGTTGCCATCCTGATAACAGGCAATATCATCTAAATTCAAGTAAAAAAATCGCTTCTCTGTCCAGTTTCATGTATAAAACACTCTCCTACTAAATTTGCCCGGTCTGATGGATGAAATACTTGATACTAAACTCTTACATACGTGATTTGGTCTTAACACTAGTGAAATATATCCACACATTATCTCCACTCAATTATATTTTAAGACTAAATTATCAGGTCCTGGAAACACATTCACTTTTTCATTTAAACATTAGAACAGACACGCTGAATACTGATAATAAAACTACAGAATATTAAAGCTAATTTAAATTAACTCACGTGCTGATTCAGACTTATAGAACACGAATGCTAAATTCTACAAACTGCGCTTAAGAATTACAACTCACGTGCTCTAGTCCATCTGCTACCTACACTGGTCACCTCGTCGTTTGCTCTCTCGTGCTGAATCTTCAAATCGGCCTTTTGCCGATCGCTATTTCTTTTTATAGGCACTAGGCTAATCACTCACTTTACTGCGCGCTAGGCGTATTAATCTTGGCTACTTAAATATCACACGCGATTATCGCTTTAGGAATAGCGAAAACACAAATAAAACCTACAGCTATTTAATATAACACACGAATATCAAATATGACTCACAACTATACACCACAATTAATTCTCAGGCTTTATTATGGCCTCATTACATATCTTTTACTTCAGACTTTTCACAACCCAGAATGCTTCGCGCACATCGAAAATAATCTGCCTAGAAACAGGTAGGGGGCGGGCGTCTCCTTTTCGGGCCCATCACATATCTCCCTCCTGATTTTGTTGTCGTCCCGACAACATCACTCACTCTGGCGCTTCAGTTGTAACCTCTCAGATCGTCTCGGGGCAGGACCCTCTATTGGCTGCAGGGCATACCAGCCTGGTTCGGGCATTAGACCATGCACGTCCTCCCCAGGATCTGTCTCATCTGGCGAAGCTGGTGCCTCAGGTAGGCCTAGTGTAGCATCTACCAGATTCGGAGAATCATCTTTGTCCTCACTTCGTCTCAGTTCGTGCGCCGCAACCCTCATCTTCAGATCTTCGTTGCCTGCTGGCCTTATCACATAAGGACCACCGCTTGCTTCTGGAATTGACGATACAATGAATTCGTCGTTGGACCACACGTCTTGTATTTTGGCCCTGTCAGTGTAGTGCACTCTTTTCCGCACTCTTTCACCCACTCGCAATGGTGTGGGGCCTGGAAGCTGATTACTTCTCTCCCTCCTGTCAGCGGCCATTTTCTGCATTCTCTCTGCAGCTTTTTGGTGGGCTATGTGCAACCTCTCTAGGTGACCTTGCAGCCACTCGTCAGTTGTCTCCGGCTCTTCATCTGGGCGCGTGCCTATCATGAAGTCTAGAGGAAGCCTCGGCTCTCTGCCGAAGAGGAGGTAGTATGGTGAGTACCCTGTCGAAGAGTGGGGGGTAGAGTTGTAGACCATAACCACCTCCGCTAGATGCTCAGACCACCTTCGCTTCTGGTCGGCTGTCATGGGTCTCAGCAGATCATGCAACGTCTTGTTGAAGCGCTCGCACTGCCCGTTGCCTTTAGGATTGTAAGCTGTAGTGCGGCTCTTGTGGACTCCATATACCTTGCACAGCTCTGCGACTATCGCTGACTCGAAGTTCCGGCCTTGATCAGAGTGTATCCTCTGAGGAGCTCCGAGATACTGGAACCACTTTTCCACCAGGGCCTTGGTGACTGTTGTTGCTTTTTGGTCTCTTGTTGGTATAGCAATGGTGTACTTGCTGAACACATCTGTCAGCACTAATACATTCTCAAACCCTTTGGAATCCCGCTCTAGCAGTGTGAAATCCATTGCTACCACCTCAAGCGGTCTGGAGGCAATCAAGTTTCCCGATGGCCCATGAAACTTCAGTTGAGGTGCCTTGGCGACGTTACATCGGTTGCATCTGCGACAAAAGACGTCAACATCAGCTGTGATGCCTACCCAGAAGCACCTACTTCTCAGCAACTGCAGCATGCGCTCTCTTCCCTGATGGCCCACCCTGTGAGCAGAGTCTAGTATCCGTGGTTTCATGGACTCAGGTATTACCAGTTGTTTTATGCTGGATCCATCTGATCCCTTCACTGTCCGGTATAACAACCCATCTGTCACTTCGAGCCGGTTACTCTGATTAAGTAGTTTCCTTGCAGCCAAGGGGATCTTTCGAGCATCTTTTCCTGCAGGTCTGGTGCCATCCTTTACCATCTTCCTAACCATCGCTACCACATCATCCGCTCCCTGGAGATTTATCAATTCCTCACGCGAATAGGTGGGAAATGCTTGAGTGGTTGCTGGTGCTGTGGTTGATTCGGCCGGTACCCTTTCACTGATATCTTTCTGGCTTGTTGCTGTCATCAACCCTATCTCATATGGTATCTGGGTAAACTCTCCGATAACCTCAGCTGTTATGCCACTTATTGCAACATCTGCGTCATCCTCCAGTTCCTCGCCTGCGGTTTCAATAGGAAAACGGGACAAATAATCTGCATTTCCATTGGCTCTTGCTGCCCGATGTCGGATTGTGTAGTTAAACATCGCCATCTGGGCCATCCATCTCTGCTCTATAGCTCCCAGTTTAGCTTTCTCCCAGAAGGCCAGACCCCTATTGTCTGTAAATACCTCTACTTGTGATCCTAGCAGGTAACCTCTGAACTTCTCAGTCATGGCCCACTTAAGACCTAGCAGTTCCAGTCTCATACTGCTTTTTGAGTTTCTTTCAGAGGGTCGAAGTGTGCGACTTGCATATGCCAAGACTTTCTTTGTTCCATCTTGTACTTGCGAGAGAATTGCTCCCAATCCTTCAAATGATGCATCTACCTCCAGGATAAA
The DNA here is from genome assembly GCA_024509875.1 of Oreohelix idahoensis. Taxonomy (NCBI): domain Eukaryota; kingdom Metazoa; phylum Mollusca; class Gastropoda; order Stylommatophora; family Oreohelicidae; genus Oreohelix; species Oreohelix idahoensis. Next base: position 43,867 of record JAMPIV010009449.1, on the reverse strand, counting down.
TGGTAGCGAGAAGTTAGGGAACCCTAGTAGCGGTGTGGAGGTTAGTGCCTTTTTCAGTGTCTCAAAGGCTACAGCACACTCTTCTGTCCACAACTCTCCTATGGGTAACTTACTTCCGTCTTTTAGTCTGCATGCCTTGATTGAGCGCAGCTACTAAATCATGTAGCGGTTTGGCTATCTTTGCAAAGCCCGGCACAAATCTGCGGTAGTAACTGGCCAATCCCAGGAATGACCGTAACTCAGTCTGGGAACGTGGTACAGGGGCCTCTTGAACAGCCTTCACCTTGTCTTCCATAGCTCCTATCCCATCTGCTGATATAGTATGCCCCAAGAATTCAATTGTCGTCCTAAACAGCTTACACTTTCCCCCATTCAACTTCAGCCCTAGCTGGCGTAGCTTAGAGAATACTTTCTCCAGTCGGCTCAAATGGTTAGTGAAGTCAGCAGAGTACACCAAAATGTCATCAAGGTATACTAGTATCAGCTGGAACACTAAATCATGCATACTGCTCTGCATTAATCGTTGAAAGGTGCTGGCCGAGTTGGCTAAGCCCATAGGCATCCTGGTGTATTCATAAAGTCCAAAAGGGGTAGTGAAGGCGGTTTTCTCTTGGTCTTTCTCATCCATTGCTACTTGATAGTAACCACTTGCCAGATCAAGCGATGAGAATATCTTTGCTCCTCCTAACGCATCCAGGTACTCATCTACTCGGGGTAGAGGGTATGCATCCCTCTTCGTCTTGCTGTTGAGTGCCCTGAAGTCTACGCAGAGTCTAAGCCGACCATCTTTCTTCCGGACCAAAACTATTGGGGAGGCCCAAGGACTGCAACTCTCCTTGATTATTTGTTTGTCAAGCAATCCTTGTAGGTGATCCTGTACCTCTTTATAGAAAGCAGGAGGTATTCTCCTGTAAGGCTGCTTAACTGGGGTGTCATCTGTTAATGGGATGGTGTGCTTTACCCTGTCCGTGTACCCTACATCTGTCTCATCTGTGGCAAAAAGATCGGCATAGCGTCTCAACAATGCTCTTACTTCCTGCTCCTCAGTCTCACTGCCCTCAAACCCGGTCAGGTCAATTGGGCACATCTCTTGCTCTGGATTCGTGTATGGTGGACTTGCTGACATTTCTACCTCTTGAGCTCCTACAACTCTGAAATATGTGCTATAGTCCATCCCAGCTTCTGTCAGTATTCCTACTTGTGTCCCGGGAGCTAAAAACAAGTCCTCATCTCCCAAATTTATGGCCTGAATATCACAGGACCCACTTCTAAGAATAGTCAATGTATGACTCATAATCAGCCCTCTGTGTTCTAAGTCTCTGTTTGGCTCAAAGAGAAAAGTACTTTCTTTCTGACTGGCCTCCTCTCCTGCATTTGACTGTTATGGCCCTGATCGATCGAGCAGGTATGTGGGTTTGCTTTCTCCCAGCTACCCATACTTTTATAGAGTCTGACTTCTGCGTCATCCCCTGATCCCTTGGAGGGTCCCATCTTAGTATGTTCTGTATGTTTGGGATTTCCACAAGGACATTAGTACCTATGATCCCTGGTGTTTTCTTCTGGTTTCTAGGTCCTTGTACTTCCTTGACAACATAAACCCCACAGTTTTTCACTACTGTGCACCCAACTTGTATGTCCACCACTAAGTGACCAATATATGGAATGGTGGCACCATTTGCTGCTGTCAGGCGCACCCATCTACCCTCATCCAAGGGGAGCCCTCCAAACATCTCCCTGAAACATTGCTCTGTGATGGTAGACACCTGTGAACCTGTGTCAAACACACAATTTACCTCTTTCCCTTCCATCAGCACTACTCCTTCAGGCCGACCTCCTACCATCTTGATCCGGTTTTCTTGGTGCTCTCCCTTCACGTTTCTTTCTTCAAGCTCCTGGGGATTTGGTCCGCTGCTGGTCGACATTTCCTGTGATGGTTGAATCTCTAACCTTCCTTCTGAGTGGCGGTCCTTCTGCCTGCGCTCCACTTTGTGTGATGCCCTGGCCGCCGAGTTACCAAACGGACAGCTCGCCACTAAATGTTGTGCTGACTTGCATTGGAAACATCTTCTAGGTAGAGGACCACATGGACACCTGGCAGCTATATGATTCCCAAAATCAGCGCAGTTATAGCACCTGATTCTCTGGCTGCCATTCCATAAATGACGTTTCTTTCTACTTCTGTACCTGCGGCTGTGCCCGTGGCGTCTAGAGATGGTCCTCCTGTTAATGACCCCCACTTGTCGCACCAACATCTCAGTCTCCCTATTATTTGGAGAAACAGGCCCTTCCCTTCCATTTACATTCTTCCTCATGCCAACCTGTGATTGTCTGCCCCCTCTACCTGTACTCTTTCTATTCGAGTCACAAAGCTCCCCTTCCACAGCCTGACTCCCAGCCACAGAGGGGTCTAGTTTAGTGCCTGTTGTGGGCATTCCCTCTGGACGTGCCCTAAATTTTTTGCACCGAAAGCATCGGATGGCCCTCGCCGGCCTTCTCTGCCTGTCTTGCATTTCAGCCATCTGGCGCTTCAGCTGTGCGACCTCTGCTCTGAGTTGCTCCACTAGGGCGTTTCCTTCATGTGACCAGGGTGCCATTTCTTCGTCGGATGCTGTGACTGTGGCTATCCCAGCTCTTGCTGTTTGACCACTCCCAGTCCATCTCAGAGCATCATCTCTTATGGACACAAATGATACTGCAGGGTCGTGCCGGACCCTGTCCTCCATCATTCTCCGCGTCAAGTCGTCCCTTAGACTGGCAACAAACTGGTCCCTTAGCACTGTTTTGTCAAGCTTGACACCACTGGCTTTCTCCTGCGCCCCTGCTGCCTGCTCAAATATCTCATGCAGCCTATGGGCAAACTCACGCACCGATTCCCGTGGCCCTTGGTACGCTGAATAAAATAGCGCCATTAGTTCTTGGGTGCTCCTCGATTCTCCATACACCCTGAGTATGGCCTGAAGCATTGCCTCTGGGTCATTGTCTCTTACTTGTATCCGCAGCTCCCTGCGGACAACTGGGGTCACACTGTCGAGTATCAAATCGGTTTGATCCTCCTTACTCATGTAGCCGGACCTCCACGCAGCTCTAACCTCCCTTGCATAGTCCTCCGCGTTTGGCCCTGTGCGTTCTCCAAAAGTTCTCACTTTCTTGTGGGTTGACACCAACATGTACTGTCCGTGTCCTGCCTGGGGCAGTGGACCTGCTACTGATCCTTCAGTTGGCACCACTGATGCTCCGACCACTTGTGTTGGATCTGCATCCTCATGCTCCCCTTTGCTCGTAGCACGTGTGCTCCTCGCGGCCATCTTGCTGCCGGACCGCACTGCTGGGTGTTTACACTATTTGTTCGTTTGCTGTTTGCTCAGTGTCACTGTCTGCCTGATCCTGTCGACGACGCCAATTGTGGCAGGGTGGGCGAGATGATGATGATGATTATATTGTGATGTGTGACCACTCTCTTGTCACATTCGCACCGACCCGAACTACAATAAAACTCTTGATTCTAGAGGCAGGGGCTATATTTATTTTTACAACCCATTCAGTGACAAAGCAAACATTAAACAAATAAACTAGCGAACATAACTAAACAAAACAAAACTAAACAAAACACCCAACAGTGCCCGATGCTAATCTGAAGAAGCAAACAAAGCACAGAATAGTTAAAATCATAATATAATACTGAATGAGAAACACCACGCTCTCACCCGTCAAACTGTCCTACGCCACCACCTGACACACTCAACTATCACACACACACACACACACACACACTCATGTGTGTCGTCCAATGCGACTAGTATGGTGTTGTGCATGAGGCTGGCAACCTCAACGTGTAACATCGGTTGCTACCAAAAACACTACTGCAAGAGCACACCCTCAACTATCACACACACACACACTCATGCATGTCGTCCAATGAGACTAGTATGGTGTTGTGCATGAGGCTGGCAACCTCACCATGTAACACAGATTGCTACCAAAACCACTACTGCCCGAGCATCTGAATGCTTAATATGAAGGCAAACCACACTGTTGGCCCCATGCTCCCTCAGGAGCGGAGAAGAGAAATATATATCTTGAAGTGAGCCCACGTGCTCTCACAATCATTCCTCACATAACCATAATTAAATAATCATAAAATGGACATAAAATAATATTCAACTATATGTACAACAAATACTCTCAATAACGAGAATAAACCACCACCTCACAACTGGTCTATCTCAATATTCGTTACTGCATTCGGAAGCATGTCGTATGTGACGACTGGTGCGCCTGGCAACAAGCGTGTCGTATATGACCACTGATGAGACTAGGAATCTCATCACATGAAACACATCGTTACCGAAACAAATCACTGCCATAGCATATAAATGCTTCATGCAGGCTTCTGTTGGATTCAGCCGCACTGGTGTCGCCCTGCTCCGCAAGGAGCAAACAGCAACATTTATGTCTCAAATGCGCTTTACGCCCAAGGAGTGGCCTCGCGCTCTCCATAAATCTAAATAACTATTCTCACCTCACAGTAACCCATTAAATATATACAGTAGAATTATGATAAGTAGGTTATCGTGAAATACACTCAATTACTTTTACATTAAAGAAATAAAATAATTACTCTTGACTTTAACAAAACTGGCATTAACACGAAAACTATCTCTTTCCTTTACTGGGGAAAATTATCTTAATCTGCTTCCCACCCACGTGTCAATTCACACAATATAAAACTGGCGTCTTCTTTATACAATCACACATGGTGACGCGCCGCCTTTCATGACCACGTGGTTGCCATCCTGATAACAGGCAATATCATCTAAATTCAAGTAAAAAATCGCTTCTCTGTCCAGTTTCATGTATAAAACACTCTCCTACTAAATTTGCCCGGTCTGATGGATGAAATACTTGATACTAAACTCTTACATACGTGATTTGGTCTTAACACTAGTGAAATATATCCACACATTATCTCCACTCAATTATATTTTAAGACTAAATTATCAGGTCCTGGAAACACATTCACTTTTTCATTTAAACATTAGAACAGACACGCTGAATACTAATAATAAAACTACAGAATATTAAAGCTAATTTAAATTAACTCACGTGCTGATTCAGACTTATAGAACACGAATGCTAAATTCTACAAACTGCGCTTAAGAATTACAACTCACGTGCTCTAGTCCATCTGCTACCTACACTGGTCACCTCGTCGTTTGCTCTCTCGTGCTGAATCTTCAAATCGGCCTTTTGCCGATCGCTATTTCTTTTTTATAGGCACTAGGCTAATCACTCACTTTACTGCGCGCTAGGCGTATTAATCTTGGCTACTTATATATCACACGCGATTATCGCTTTAGGAATAGCGAAAACACAAATAAAACCTACAGCTATTTAATATAACACACGAATATCAAATATGACTCACAACTATACACCACAATTAATTCTCAGGCTTTATTATGGCCTCATTACATATCTTTTACTTCAGACTTTTCACAACCCAGAATGCTTCGCGCACATCGAAAATAATCTGCCTAGAAACAGTTAGGGGGGAGGGGGGGGGGGTAAGCCACTCATGCCTGTTGTTTTTCTGTTGTCTAGTGTTCTACTTCTTTATTTCCTACGAGTGCCTTATAACATACCTTTATATTTGTTTCATATTAATTTACTGTTTACAGGCCTCGTGGTTTACCTTCCTTATGTGTTATAAATGTTTATACAATACCAAACCTACCCTCTGTCCTGTTCTTACTGTTCTAAGTCTACTATCATACTGGACACAGTATTAAGGTCTTTGTCTTGTTGGACTGACCAATACTGATATATAGGGGAACAACAGAAGTGATTGCGTCATTAATAGGCTGAACTGCCCATGGTAAACTTCCGGTGTTATGTATAGAGGTTCGCACTAATGACCTGTCATTGAAACATCCTTTTTTGGGGATGCGTAGATGGCAGGGAGGACACTTGCATAGCTAGGCGGTGTTGTCGCACGGAAGGTCCAGGGTTCAAATCCTGGGTAAGCCACTCATGACTGTTGTTTTTCTGTTGTTTAGTGTTCTACTTCTTTATTTCCTACGAGTGCCTTATAACATACCTTTATATTTGTTTCATATTAATTTACTGTTTACAGGCCTCGTGGTTTCCCTTCCTTATGTGTTATAACATAAATCATTGCTTTATCCTTCACAACAGTTGTCGGCAGATTCTAGAATTAACGTGCTCATTCTAATGCAGCATTGTTTTCGCCTATATGAATATCTTGCGAACACGCCTTTGTGGCAGAAGCGTCATTAACCTTATATCTACATATCTGCCAAGAGTAATCTTATGCAAAGGTAGACACATTTGAAGCCCATATTAGAGACTCGAGTTTTGGTCACTGTTGGTCCACTACTGCAAAGCAGAGGAGGCAATACCGCCACATGATTAAAACAAACATTTCTTGAGTTGTGTTATTAATTGCCAAAACCCGTTTTAAGATAGCTCCTAAAATAATTATGTTTTTAAGACTTGGAATTGGGTGCATAATAAATGGACCATACAATCATTTAGTAACGAACCGCCATTGGCAGGAACAGCTGACATCCCATACTATGAACAGTAACTCAGATATATGCATAATAATATTCTTAAAATGATACGTGTCATGAACAGTTTGTCATATGCATGTTAGTTACTTATGCTCCGCCTGGAGCTAGATTTGCTTATGTGATGTTTGAGTAGAAGTAAGTTAAGTTAATTTTGGTTGTGTTAAGTTAGGCATGGTATTAGTAGCGATGGAGTAGCGTTGTTAAGTTTATATGTGTGCCTCAGGTGTTATGAACGTGGGGGTATCTTATTGCTGGTCAACGGTTGAAAGGCTGGTGTGTTCGAGCAGGCAGAGACTCGAGCGTAGAAGTGGAGGTTATGTTCGGACGCGAAGTCTGATATTGAAGGCAGCGAGTGCGTGGGGAGAGATAGCTGTGAGTGCTCCTTCGGGTCTTTTGGCTTATAGATTATAGAGATTTGTGAGATTGCTAGATGTTTTCCATGAACATTGTTTTCTATGATGTACATGGTACATAGGCGTCCGATTGGCAGAGTGGTTAGAGAGCTGGTCTCGCGGCAAAGGTGCTGGGTTCGAATCACGGTACCGACACGATACAGTCTATCAAACTGTAAATGGGTGCCTGACTGAGTTAGGGAAGGAAAAGGCAGCGAGGAAGGGAACTGGTCACCCTATCTCTCGATGCTGGAACCAGTATTGTGAAGTCTCTAACACTTCACTCCCCTAAGGCAGTATCTGCTATGGGAATACTTTTACATGGTACATATTCCTTTTTATGTGATTCCCGTCCAAAGATGTATATCAACTTGTATTTTTGATCATGTTTTACAGTTGTGTTACAAAGTTACAGAGTATCGTACCTTCGTGTTCCAGTCCATTGAGTTGTAACTATTTAATGTTGATAACGGAGCCATGTTTGTTGTTGCAGAAGTACTTAAACAATTTATGTCACTGTGTTAACTCTGTTTAAACCTTGATAATAAGTTTCATTATTTGCACGCTTTAAAAAAACGTTTCTCATCTATCACAAATGTTCACACATTTAATTAATACAGATCCTAAATTTTAATAAGTAAAGGTAAAGGATCCCGTTACACACCCATTGAGGCATATTGGGAATATGGTGTTAGGCCCATATTTTCTTGACCATCTGCACACTAGGGGCGATGTGGTCAACATCACGCCGGCCGCCTTAACCTTCCTAGAGTTGCTCTGGTACCCAATTCATGAGGCTGGGTTGACCCCGGAGCCGTTTGCGGTCTAAAAATCCCACCCCCACTGGGGATTGAAACATGGACCACCGAGCTAGGAAGCCAGTGCACTAACCATGTGCTACCACGGTTCCCGAATTTTAATAACCCCGTGTAATTAGCAGACAAGGAAAGAATAGGGTACTGCACCTTCAAGCATGTCGTACAAGGCGACTAATCTGCATGAGAATATCAACCTTATCATGTACAACAAATTTAAATAGAAACCGTTGCTGCAGCAGCATGGTAATGATTAGTGCTGGCTTCCTGCAAGTGATGGCCCCTATGCTTTCATAAGGATTGCTAAGGATAATAATGATGATGTTGATGTTGATATGTTTTTGCGGTTATGGAGAACATTTGACGTTAACAATTCTCGCCGAGTGATGATAATGATGTTGATGATGATAGGTTTTTGCGGTTATGGAGAACATTTGACGTTAACAATTCTCGCCGAGTGATGATAATGATGTTGATGATGATAGGTTTTAGCGGTTATGGAGAAAATTTGACGTTAACAATTCTCGCCGAGTGACGATAATGATGTTGATGATGATAGGTTTTAGCGGTTATGGAGAAAATTTGACGTTAACAATTCTCGCCGAGTGACGATAATGATGTTGATGATGATAGGTTTTAGCGGTTATGGAGAAAATTTGACGTTAACAGTTCTCGCCGAGTGACGATAATGATGTTGATGATGATAGGTTTTAGCGGTTGTGAAGAAAATTTAACGTTAGCAGTTCTCGCCGAGTGATGATGTTGATGATGATTATAACGATGAGTTTTAACAGCTATGAAAACAATACGACGTTGACAATACTCACCTAGTCACCAGGTCGAAAGCTTCGACGTCTTCATGTCGAATGACTTTTCGCACCAAAGGAAACAGCTGTCTCTTGACGGGCGTGTTCAATATTTTCCTGAGCGAGTTCACCAACTCAAAAATGTCACGGTGGGTTCCGTACAAGCTGAGCGCTTCTATGAACACGCTTTTCTCTTGGTCATTCAGGAGGACGTATAACGCTTCTTGGAGCTGTCTAGTCTTTGAAGACACATTTTTATGTGTGAGGGATTCTGCTGATTTGGAGCGATAAAGAGCCATGGCTGTCTAAAGCACTCACGGCTTTGGTTTTAAAAAATGGAGTTGTTTACTGGCGTTCATAAACATAATTTCACAGTTCTTCACTTATTTCGTCACCGAAGGATGATCATTCGTTATTCCATTAATGTCAAGTACAGCGACGTGACTCGTTGAGAGTAAACTTCTGTCATTTTTTATGACAGCGAAATTAACTTGCATTTATAATTTCCAATATTTGTTATCTGAGTCACCGTTGATAGTATGGGATGTCAACTGTTCCTGTCAATTTCGGCTCATTACTAAGGGATTGTATGGTCGATCCCCTCTGCAGATTTAAAAACCATTACCCTTTTTTCACGTTTTAATAGTGACATATAACAAGTCTGTGGTGAAAAATTCTAATCCACATATATAAATGAGAAAATAAATGTAAAGCCTAACGAAGTAATTCAATAGAAAGAAAGAAGAATGGTAAAAGATCAGTGCGGTCACAATAGCGTACGCCTGTGTGGTAGAACGCCATAATGGCTGAACCAGAAAACCCCTTTTTCTGCTCCGTCTGCATCAACTACACGCGTGTCTAAAAATAAAACTGGTACTGTGTTTCTTAGAAAACCTTGAGATACGCAAACTGCTTAATGACCTAGATATAATACTAGCATTAATGTCATTATATACACTACGTTAACCTAAAAGACAGGCGGGCTTAGAAGAGAGAGAGAGAGAGATGAACGGAGGAATGCCAATCCCACGTCGTCTCGCGATTAAAAAGTGAACGCGAAAGGCATGCAGGCCTGATTTTTTTCAAATAGACAGTGATAAAAAACACTAACGATACGAGATAAGGTTTTAAAAAACATGTTTAATGCTTATTAGGAAACATGACACAATACTGTTTTACGTCTGAAATCCTGACTTTATACTGACAGAACAGTCGAAAAGGCAGAACAGGTGGCGGTTTGAAAAATAAAAAAAACAAATACACGACTATCCTAGAATAATACATATTTTGAACGAAGCCACTTAACCCCATTAAACTTATATATTCTTGTACCTTAAGACTTGCTGACAAAGAATATGTTATGTGTTACGCAAATGGTCTAGTACTTAATAAATTATAGCCAAAATACTATAGTGAGGTTGTCTGACAGCACAAGATCATATTTGCTCATAATGGCTGTTTGAACAACACTGCTTTAGGGGAAATGAGGCCAACAAGTTAGATACGATTTGATTGGCTGTAGAAATATGTAAGGCGAAACCTGATTAGTCGGACTGCAAATACTAGTTGGTTGTTAATGGCTACGGTAGGATGGGTAATATTTTTTCAAAGGCTCTTGTAAACATGGTCTCATTGGTTAGAGCGTTCGATATAGGCAAATAGAAGCGTCAGTTCAGGGCCAGTTTTGAAAATATAGTTTGTGAGAAGCAAGTGCGTGAGCAGCAGCTAATATTTTTCTAATAAAAGCCTGGGATAAGGCAGATCAAAATTGTGCCAGAATTCATCGCCAGTCAACGTACTTGTGTATATTTCCTTGAATTGTGGTAAGACTAGACATATTTCCTATATATCTATATATATATATTATATGAAAATTGAATATGAATTGATAAATTGTGTCTGTATGTGTGTGGTTCAGTAGCAAACAGAAGGCAAAGCCTAGATATTGCTCCACCATGTAAAAGCTTGTCAGAGAGGAGTATAACTGCATAGGCATATATGGGATTGCCAAATAGTACCATGACACCTATCTTATTGTATAGAAGGAATTAACGCTGGAATTGCAGAGGCGTTGTAACCATTAGGGAGAGGAATACTGGTGTATATTGTCACATGAGAAGCTAGCAGTTGGCCTACAGCGCTGAACTCTGTGTTTGTAATGTCCTGTACTTCAGTGTGGAAATATATTATATATATTAGTTCTGAAGAAGGAGGTACAACCTTCTTATTTCAGGGACCGTGGTACTGAAGTATTAGAGCAGCACCTGGTCTGAGTTTTGCTGGATCCAGAGGGCTGGCAGCAGACTCCTTGTCCAAGATATCGACCAGTGGTGTATTTCAAGATAACTGAGAAGCAAGCGAGCAGAGGAGACAGTTTTCCTGCCGCCGACTCATAAGTTAAGAATTCGTCAGCCAGAGCAGCTCACCCTTGTATAACCCACCTTTAAAAATTGACTGTAATACTAAAGCAAGAGGGACAGTTATTGTTTTACAAATAAAAAGAACTGTGAACCCTTCAAGATTATTTCCACCATTAACAAACACATGAAGTCGTGATGACAAACAACAACATAGCTTCAAAAGCCAGTATTACCTCTTAATACCAGAGCATAACACTACACACATATTGTAATAATATTCTATGTCAGGACAAAGATCCTTTGTATAATTTTTGTACATAGACATTGTGTTTACATTTGATTGTGATTCCTGATTCACTCTGTAGTTGGATCAGGATATCTATTCTTGAAAGAAATTAATACATAATTTAAAAGTTAACACTTGACTTACTTAAGCTAGTCTTCTAGAGTGTTATATGTATGTGCTTGTCATAGTGTTGTAAAGTGTTGTGAATCTTAAATAAAGTGTTTATTTGTCTGTTGTTGTTGTTGTGAACTTACACTTCATCAATATCATAACCCTAGACATTCAACGTAGTCATCACAATATTCCAGAATAAGTCTGATTGAGGTCTAAATGTGGTAGCAAAGTAAGGTCATCTGTAACACACCACACATATTAGATACAGATACCTTCACAGCTGATCTCAGTCAGTACACTAAGTCCCCTATAAATATTTATATAATCCCAACTTACCACATATATTGGGGTCCTGTCCGGGATTTTGAACCTTCTCCTACCATATATATTGGGGGTAGTTCACTTCTGGGTATTATAAAAATTAAAAAGGTATTCTTGGGTGGGAAAAAATAAGGTTGAGCTCTCAGTGCTTGTGGTTGTCCTTAGTTTAATTAGTCATAGATTGAAATTGTTTAGTTAAATATTGTATAAATTTGCCTGTTAGAAAATGGCGGACCTGGCAAAATTTTGATCTGCTGCTATGCAGGCTGCTAAAGAGTTGGAATGGACGGGCAAGTTATGATTGCTTATGTCACTACTGAATGTGACAAATTTATTGAACGTGAAGAAAAAAATTTGAAAAAGAAAGAAAGAAAATTAGAATCGGAACGGGTAGAAACAGAGGCTGAAAGAAAGTTAGAGGCAGCAAAAGAAATTAAGAGGTTGCAGGTTGAGGCTGACAAAGAGGCTAAATTAGAGGCTGAAAAAGAAGTTACAATTGTTGCAGATAAGAAGGCTGACAAAGAGGCTAAGGCATTGGAGGCAGAAGGGAAGAAAAAAAGGCTCCAGAGAGAAGCAAAAAGGCAGAAGAAAGAGAAAGAAGGAAAAAGATTGACTGCCGAAAGGGAAGCAGCAAGAGGAGGAGAAAAAGAGATTACAGTGGGAGCACGAGTTACGACTAAGGGAGTTGGAATTTCAAGGCCATGCTCCTGAAAATGGTGCCAGTCCCTTTACCTCCGATGCCACTGCTAGTCAGGGAGCCTCAACCTCAGCTATGAGTTTTCATTTAGATCATTTTGTTGAGAAAGACGATGATATTGAGAGCTATCTAAATAGATATGAACTATTAGCTACCACGTATGGGTTAGAGAGAGAAAGGTGGAGCTTAAAGTTATCACAAGGGCTTCGTGGTACAGCTTATGATGTTTTTGCCAAAATGAGCAGAGATGATCAAGAAAATTATGACATGTTAAAGCAGGCTCTTTTGTTAAGATATGAAAAGAATGGAGAATTTTATAGAAAAAAGTTCAGGAATGCTAAACTACTGTCAGGTGAAACATATCACCAGTTCTCTGCACGGTTAGAGACATACTTGGAGAAATGGACTTCTCTGGGGAAAACCCAAGATCTTAAGGAAATGATCCTTATAGAACAACTAAGAGAGTCCATGGCTCCAGACCTGAGAAAGTTTCTCATGGAACAAGGTGCAGAGAGGCTGGGTGAGTTACTAAATGTTGCTGAAAGATATCAAGCAGCTCAAGCAGAGGTAACAGGTAATAAAAAGAAACAGGTAGACAATTTTAAGGCACCACAAAACTTTAATAAATTTGATCATAGAGATCAGAACAAAGGTAAGCACCAGTTTGATAGGCCACGGTATGAAAATAAAAATAAAACCCCACAATTCGATGAAAGGAAATTTGATGAAAGAAAATCTTTCAACCAAGGAAGGAGGTGGTGTAAAAATTGTCGGATGGACAATCATGATACTGACCGTTGCAGAAGGAAACCTGTGTATATGGCCACCCTTCAGGTCAGGTCGACCTCAAGAAAGGAGGAGGATATTATGATAAATACCACTCCAGAAGAGATGAGGAAGGCACAGGCTGGGGATAAGACCCTCAAGCCTTGTTTTAGAAAATTGTCCAATTGTCACACACCTCCAGGAAAAGGAGACTTCTATATGAAGAACAAACTGATATACCGGAAGACTGGAACTAGATCCAAAGGTCAGGGACAGCTGGTACTTCCTAAAAGGTATAGGACAGACTTAATAAGGAGCTTACATGTGAGAAAAGATGGGGACCATGAGAAAATAGGTACCATCATCCAAAAGGTAGCTCAAAATTATTATTGGCCCAAGGCAAGGTGGGACATTGTGAATTTTGTAGAAAGGTGTAGCATAGCACATGAGGGAACACCCACAAGTGGGAACATTGATCAGGACCTGGACACGCCACGGGGCAAACTTAGGCCTGACAATAGAAAGAATAATAAAGTGGACCAAGTGGAATGGGAAGCCCCTTTTCACGGACAATCTTCAATTGACTGTTTTACAATGGCCACTATGCAGCGAGTGCAAAAAGATGTCTTACCCCAGAATAAGCCGAAAATCCCTCAATCGGACTTATGTAAACTGGAGGAAGAAGATGTAGAGAGGAAATCTCTCATCAAGAATTCTAAGTGGGGAGAAAGCCCCAAGAAAAAAATTGGTAGCGGTCGTTTTGTGCATGATGATTCTGGGAAGAAAAGTCATCACAACAGGGCTTCGAGTGCAAAGGACCTGACATGTGCCAGGAAAAATAAGTTTCCGAATTTAAAAGTCCATATGTAACTCTGTTAAGAACGTGGACTGATGAAAAGGCAGAGGAAAATATTACATCATCATACCAATATGTGAATGAGCTGACCACTCGTTTAAAAACTGGCTGGAAACTTGCCAATGAAAATTTGAGACAAGCCAGGAAAAAAACATGCTGCCTATTACAACAAGAAAGCTAAAGACAGAGAATTGGCTGTGGGAGAGAAGGTACTGCTTCTTCTACCCGGTAGTCAGAATAAGTTGCAAATTGGATGGCAAGGTCCATATACAGTTCTAGAGAAGGTGTCTAGAACAAATTATAAGATAGATAAGAAGGGGAAAGAAAAAATCTATCATGTGAATCTCCTGAAGAAATATTTGGAAAGAGAAAATCAGGAAGAGACACATTTGTTGACCTTGTCTATTGCAATGGAGATGAAAAAGGAACCACTTTCATCATATGAATATCCATTACACCCCTGTGAGACAGCTGCACAGGTGAAAATCAGTACACACTTAACGAAAGATCAGAAGAAGAGAGTGCAACAGGTTTTAGATGATCATACAGAGGTGTTAACGGACCGTCCGGGGCATACAAACTTATTGGAATATGATATGAAACTTATAGACCCCACACCTGTATGTATGAAAGCATATTCGATTCCTTTCGCTAAGGAGAAAGCCTTGAAGGAAGAGATAGACTATTTGTTGAAGGAAGGAATCATTTCACACAGTGAATCTTCGTATAGTTCCAGTGTGGTGCTCTTAAGAAAACCCTCTGGAGAACATAGACTCTGTATAGATTACAGGAGACTGAATGCTATCACAGAAGGTCAGGTGGATCCATTGCCGGATACAAATCAGTTGTTTGCCAGGCTAAATAAAGCTAAATATTTCTCAAAAGTGGATCTGAGCAAAGGATACTATCAGATTCCAGTAAAGCCTGAGGTTAGACCTTATCTAGCTTTTAGTACCTCAGAGGGACACTATGAATTTAACAGATTGCCATTTGGATTGAAGAATGCGCCTAGTGTCTTCTCTAGAATGATGAGAAAATTGTTGGATCCTCTGAATAATCCATGCATCACAAACTTCATGGATGATATCCTTATAGCGACAGAAACATTTGAGGAACACATTGACTCTCTGAACATGTTGTTTAATCGACTTAGAGAAGCGAATTTGACAGCCCGACCAACCAAATGTTGCGTTGGATGTAAAGAATTAGAATTCTTGGGACACACAGTCCATCAGGGAAACATGACTCCTGACCCCAAGAACTTGGAGAAACTAAGAAAAGCCCCAAGGCCACAAACAAAGAAAGACGTGAGATCTTTTGTCTCATTATGTGGTTTCTACCAAAAATACATCAAAAACTTTAATTCCATATGTGCACCGTTAACTGATTTGACACGCAAGGGAAATCCAGATCGAATTACCTGGACAGCACAGTGTGAATTAGCATACCAAGAATTGAAGGAAAAGCTCACCAGCAAACCTATTTTGAAATTACCTGACTTAAGTCAAGAATTCATTGTGAGAACGGATGCAAGTAATATCGGTTTGGGAGCTACCCTGTTACAGAAGTCAGATTCACTGGATGGGGAATTAACCCCAGTGGCATATGCTAGCAGAAAGTTGAATAAAGCTGAAAAAAATTATTCAACTAGCGAAAAAGAATGTCTTGCAGTAATATGGGCGATCAAGAAATTCAATATTTATCTGTATGGGAAGGCATTCAAGTTACAAACGGACCACAAACCCCTGGCTTTTCTAGCGCAGGCTAGGCATGAAAATACGAGGTTACTCCGATGGTCATTGCTTTTGCAGCCATTTCAGTTCAGCATAGAATATATTTCTGGAAAAACTAACCTGGGTGCGGATTTTCTAAGCCGCCATCCGTGTGATGAGAATCACAATGATCACCAGGAATAGTAATACATTTATCTAGGTGTATATAGAATTATGGACTGACATATGATGTCTGTTTTAAGTGGGGAGAATTTGTGGTGAAAAATTCTAATCCACATATATAAATGAGAAAATAAATGTAAAGCCTAACGAAGTAATTCAATAAAAGGAAAGAAGAATGGTAAAAGAACAGTGCGGTCACAATAGCGTACGCCTGTCTTGTAGAACGCCATAATGACTGAACCCGAGATCCCCTTTTTCTACTTCGTCTGCATAACTGTAACGCTTCCACGTTTGATAGTAAAAGCCTACTGCATAAACTACACGCGTTTCTAAAACTAAAACTGGTACTGTATTTCTTGGACGACCTTGATAGACACACTGCTTAATGACCTAGATATAATATTACATTAATGTCATTATATACACTACGTTAACCTAAAAGACAGACGGGCTTAGAAGAGAGAGAGAGAGAGAGAGAGATGCACGGATGAACGCATGCAATGCTACCACGTCGTCTCGCGATTAAAAAGTGAACGCGAAAGGCATGCAGGTCTGATTTTTTTCAAATAGACAGTGATAACAAACACTAACGATACGAGGTAAGGTTTTAAAAAACATGTTTAATGCTTATTAGGAAACATGACACAATACTGTTTTACGTCTGAAATCCTGACTTTATACTGACAGAACAGTCGAAAAGGCAGGACAGGTGGCGGTTTGAAAAATAAAAAAACAAATACACGACTATCCTAGAATAATACATATTTTGAACGAAGCCACTTAACCCCATTAAACTTATATATTCTTGTACCTTAAGACTTGCTGACAGAGAATATGTTATGTGTTACGTAAATGGTCTAGTATTTAATAAATTATATCCAAAATACTATAGTGAGGTTGTCTGACAGCACAAGATCATATTTGCTCATAATGGCTGTTTGAACAACACTGCTTTAGGGGAAATGAGGCCAACAAGTTAGATACGATTTGATTGGCTGTAGAAATATGTAAGGCGAAACCTGATTAGTCGGACTGCAAATACTAGTTGGTTGTTAATGGTTACGGTAGGATGGGTAAAGTTTTTTCAAAGGCTCTTGTAAACATGGTCTCATTGGTTAGAGCGTTCGATATAGTCAAATAGAAGCGTCAGTTCGGGGCCAGTTTTGAAAATAAATCATTGTGAGAAGCAAGTGCGTTGAGAGCCAGCTAATATTTTTCTAATAAAAGCCTGGGATAAGGCAGATCAAAATTGTGCCAGAATTCATCGCCAGTCAACGTACTTGTGTATATTTCCTTGAATTGTGGTAAGACTAGACATATTTCCTATATATATATATATATATATATTATATGAAAATTGAATATGAATTGATAAATTGTGTCTGTATGTGTGTGGTTCAGTAGCAAACAGAAGGCAAAGCCTAGATATTGCTCCACCATGTAAAAGCTTGTCAGAGAGGAGTATAACTGCATAGGCATATATGGGATTGCCAAATAGTAACATGACACCTATCCTATTGTATAGAAGGAATTACAGCTGGAATTGCAGAGGCGTTGTAACACTTAGGGAGAGGAATACTGGTATATATTGTCACATGAGAAGCTAGTAGTTGGCATACAGCGCTGAACTCTGTGTTTGTAATGTCCTGTACTTCAGTGTGGAAATAGATATTATATATTAGTTCTGAAGAAGGAGGTACAACCTTCTTATTTCAGGGACCGTGGTACTGAAGTATTAGAGCAGCACCTGGTCTGAGTTTTGCTGGATCCAGAGGGCTGGCAGCAGACTCCTTGTCCAAGATATTGACCAGTGGTGTATTTCAAGATAACTGAGAAGCAAGCGAGCAGAGGAGACAGTTTTCCTGCCGCCGACTCATAAGTTAAGAATTCGTCAGCCAGAGCAGCTCACCCTTGTATAACCCACCTTTAAAAATTGACTGTAATACTAAAGCAAGAGGGACAGTTATTGGTTTTACAAATAAAAAGAACTGTGAACCCTTCAAGATTATTTCCACCATTAACAAACACATGAAGTCGTGATGACAAACAACAACATAGCTTCAAAAGCCAGTATTACCTCTTAATACCAGAGCATAACACTACACACATATTGTAATAATATTCTATGTCAGGACAAAGATCCTTTGTATAATTTTTGTACATAGACATTGTGTTTACATTTGATTGTGATTCCTGATTCACTCTGTAGTTGGATCAGGATATCTAAGAAACTAATACATAATTTAAAAGTTAACACTTGACTTACTTAAGCTCGTCTTCTAGAGTGTTATATGTATGTGCTTGTCATCGTGTTGTAAAGTGTTGTGAATCTTAAATAAAAGTGTTTATCTGTCTGTTGTTGTTTTTGTGAGCTTATACTTCATCAATATCATACCTCTAGACATTCGTCTTAGTGATCACAATATTCCAGAATAAGTCTGATTGACAGGAACAAAGTAAGGTCATGCGCTGGAAAAGAAAAGACACCTTTACAACTCCACAAAGAAAATATATTGCGTGATTCTACACTGAGTTCTTCAATTATAAATTTCACCCTACTATAAATTGCAATTTTTCAAGCCATTCGAAAGAATTGCCAACATACAAAAAATGCGCGTTAAATATATTACCTTGTTAGTGTAAACACCAATCGTGACCATGAATAACCGAAATGTTTTTGCTGTGTTTGAAAATTTCATTTTAACCTATTGTACTTTTAAACCCTCATTCTGTTATGTGCTAGCGGGTGCAAATCACGTGTGTAACTACAAAATTAGTTATAGATATCCCCACCATCCAAGAAAGTGTTGGAGCCGCCACTGATTTCTTCCCGATATTAGTAGACTTACGGTATTAACATTTAAATTGTTCGTTATTGATGGACTCAACCACAAACAAGCTGAACTGAGCTGTCCGTTAATGGTATATCCAAACCTAGACTGTCATATAGTTGTTGTTACAGCATTTGTTACAACCGCTAATATTACATCAGCATCCTCTCTTGCTTCACTCCTTAAGGAGCATGGACACCCTTGGGGAAGCCTACACTAAATCAAAAACTTTTGCAATGATAATTTATGTAGCAATTACTTTGACATGACGAGGTTGCATGCTCCACTTCAATCTCGTTTTAGTGGTCTTCTACAACACATTGACAGAGGACTTGTCCTACAGTTTCTTGTCTAGTCAGAGATCCCCCGGAACTAGAATGGGCCTAATACAACAATTACTACCATTACTACAACTTCTACTCTACTACCTTACACTAAAACTTATACCATTACTACTACTGCTACTCTACTATCTTACACTACAACAACTACTACTGCTACTCTACAACTTACACTACAACAACTACTACTGCTACTCTACTACCTTACACTACAACAACTACTACTGCTACTCTACTACCTTACACTACAACTACTACCATTATTACTACTGCTACTCTACAACTTACACTACAACAACTACTACTGCTACTCTACAACTTACACTACAACTACTACTACTGCTACTCTACAACTTACACTACAACAACTACTACTGCTACTCTAAAACTTACACTACAACTACTATCATTATTACTACTGCTACTCTACTACCTTACACTACAACTACCACCACTATTACTTCTTCTGTTTTGATCCTTAGCCGCCGACCGTCAAAGCAGTCAGTGGCCATCACGCCTAGTTCCGTCTTGTAGGGCAACAACAAATTGATTCCACTTTGCTCGGTCGGTGGCCATCCTTCGTACAGTGCCCCAACTCTGGTTCATTCTTTGCATTTCAGCCTCTACAGTCCTCCGCCAGGTTGTTTTTGGTCAGCCTCTCTTTCGTTTTCCTTCAGGGGTCCAAAGCATAGATGACATCCGGGTCTCTTCTGAGGACATGGCCAACTCAGCTCCAGCGTCTGCCAGCTATGATGGTGTGCATGTCCTCTTGCTTGCTCCGAGTAAGCAGATCTTGGTTGGTGATGGTATTCGGCCAAAAGATTCGGTGAATTTTTCTTAGGCATGTTGTGTGAAAAGAGGACAATTTCGACATTTCCTTCTCTGTAATTCTCCAGCATTCCGCACCATAGAGAAGCACAGAAAGCACACAGCTCTGATATAATGTTAATTTTGTGCTTGTGCTGTATTGAGAGGACTTCCAGATGTTGTTTAGGCTAAAAAATGCTGTTCTTGCTTTGTTCATTCTGATGTTGATGTCTTTGACTGCCCCGCCGTCTGGTGTAACTATGCATCCTAGGTATGTGAAGGTGTCTGTCTGTACCAGTTGCTGATTCCTTAGAGATATGGGCTCAGGATTGCTCACATTGAGCGTCATGACCTCTGACTTCTTTAAATTGATGTTCAAGCCCACCTGCTGGCTAAACTTATTAAGTCTGTCCGTTTTTTTCCTGGATGTGTTGATGTGAATGTGCTAGTAGTGCAATGTCATCTGCATATTCCAGATCTTCCAATGTAGAAAATGTAGATCATCTTATTCCTCTTGGACTGCCCTCTGTTGTCTGTCGCATCACCCAGTCTATGACTGTTAAAAATAGAGTGGTTGATAAGGGGCATCCCTGTCGTACTCCTGTCTTCACCTCAAAGGTTAGGTTGCTCTGCCCAACACTACACGTAAAGTTGGCATAGAGGCTTTTTATGATTGACACTATGCAGCTTGGAATTCCATAAGCCCTCAGTATTTTCCATAAACTGTCCCTATGTATGCTGTCGAAAGCCTGATCACCACTATTACTACTGCTACTTTACTAACTTACACTACCACTACTACCATTACTACTACTGCTACTCAACTACCTTACACTACAACTACCACCATTACGACTACTGCTACTCAACTACTTTAAACTACAACTACTGCAACTCTACTACCATACACTGCAATTCCTACCATTACTACTACTGCTACTCAACTACCATACACAACAACTACTACCATTACTACTGCTGCTACTCAACTACCTTACACAACAACAACAACTACCATTACTTCTACCATTACTTACTTACTCTACTACCTTTACACACAACACTACTTACTACCATTACTAAAACTACTGCTACCATCTACTACTTTATCTTACACTACAACTACTGCTACCATACCATACTACTACTACCATTACTACTTCTGTAATATTCTACACTACAACTGCTAACATTACTACTACACTGCTACCACTACAACTACTACTCTACTGCCATACTCAACTATCTTATTACACTATTCTAACTACTGCTTTACTGCCATACACTACAACTATACCATTACTACCAACTACTACCATTAACTACCACCTACACTACAACTACTACACTACAATACTACTACTGCTACTCTACTACCATACACTACAACTACTATTACTACTACTGCTACTCTACTACATTACACTACAACTACTACCATTTCTACTACTGTTACTCAACTACCTTACACTACAACTACTACCATTACTACTACTGCTACTCAACTACCTAACACTACAACTACTCCCATTACTACTACTGCTACTCTACTACCATACACTACAACTACTACCATTACTACCACTGCTACTATACTACCTTACACTACAACTACTACCATTACTACTACTGCTACTCTACTATCTTACACTACAACTACTACCATTACTGTACTACTACTGTTATTCTACTACCTTACACTACAACTACCATTACTGGTACACATCTACCTGACACTACAACTACCACCTTTACTACTACTGCTGCTCAACTACCATACACTACAACTACTACCATTACTACTACTCAACTACAATACACTACATCAACTACTATTACTACTACTGCTACTCTACTACATTACACTACAACTACTACCATTTCTACTACTGCTACTCAACTACCTTACACTACAACTACTACCATTACTACTACTGCTACTCAACTACCTTACACTACAACTACTACTATTACTGCTACTGTTACTCAACTACCTTACACTACAACTACTACCATTACTACTACTGCTACTCAACTACCTTACACTACAACTACTACTATTACTGCTACTCCACTACTATACACTAGAAATACTACCATTACAACTGCTGCTACTTTGGATGGTTCCAAAGTGTCAGGTCTTTTATGACACACATCTTGGCTAGAGTATAAGTCAATGCCAAAAGTAGTACTGAGTTAATTTACATGTCTTAGGGGATGACGTAAGGAGTGTCATGTATTAAAAATTATTCAAACCAGTTGTTGTGTGGACTGAGAAATACAATGGACAAGCTGAGGCTTATTGGCTCAATGTCTGATGCCTTATGGATTTAACCGTCAGTGTGTTATAGGAAGGATCTACAAATGTACAATATGTATCAGTGAAAACAATCCAATAAATTGTTAAATATTCGTGATCCTGGATTTCTCTGAAGTTATTGACAAAGTTGCACGTGGCTGTGTTCATATTCAGTTATATATATATTCACCCCTAGCACTATGGTCGGCGGCCACAATATAGCCATGGCACTACTACGGCTACTGTACAAATAGACACTGCTTACTCTAAATGCTGCTGTTGCTACCACAAATACTTCTCAAAATTGCCTCTGCTAGTAATACTGCACTATTACTACACTCCACCGAAATTATGCAGCTCTCATATATTTTTAATTTAGTGTTTGTATACTGGGGGGATTTCCAAATGTTGTTTAAGTTGGCGAAGGCTATCACGGCTTTATTCATTCCGCTGCTAATGTCTTTGCTTGTTCCGCCATCTGGTGGATATAGATCGTACGTCAACCTAATGTGACCTGTGCGTAAGCGGAAAATGATGACCTGGTCTCACCTAGATCGCTGGTGATTGGCTTTTATATTTGTTTAAGCCATTTCTCTCTCCCCCCCTTTTCCCCATCTCGGAATCTCTTGAAGTCTATAGACAAAGACGAACATTTCTCACATGTACAAATATGAATTAAAGTGGTGTAACAAGACCACTATTGTTGAACAGATGACAAAAACCAGACAAGAGGTAATGAGACAAGAGATAAGAAGAAGACGCTGAAGATGGATAGGACACATACTAAGGGAACCTAGTGATAGCATTATCTGACTCTACTTGCTCTAGAATCCCCAGTGTAGGAGAGGTACAGACTAAATCATTAGATATAAGAACACGGTGCAGTTAGGTGACAGACATCTGTACAAGATGATTGACAAGTCACGTCCTATTTTTAAACTGTTATTTCTTCATTTCTATCCAAATAATTTATGTAAAACAAAAGTCAAAATAAAGACAATTACCTACCACTTTATTACATTAATTAATATGTTACATTAATATTACAACTCCATGTGAGATCTGGGTTGTTCAAACTCAAGACTTCATAGCAGGCAAGTATTGTTGCTGTTTCTTGTAAGGTCAGTTTACAGGCAAGTATTGTTGCTGTTTCTTGTAAGGTCAGTTTACAGGCAAGTATTGTTGCTGTTTTCTTGTAAGGTCAGTTTACAGGCAAGTATTGTTTGCTGTTTCTTGTAAGGTCAGTTTACAGGCAAGTATTGTTGCTGTTTCTTGTAAGGTCAGTTTACAGGCAAGTATTTTTTTTTTTGCTGTTTCTTGTAAGGTCAGTTTACAGGCAAGTATTTTTGCTGTTTCTTGTAAGGTCAGTTTACAGGCAAGTATTGTTGCTGTTTCTTGTAAGTGTAACCGCGCTGCTGTTACTGGGTACTGTGTGTTAAATCACTAGGTGGCAGATGGCAGGCTTAGTGAAATAATTCAAGTTTTACAATCTCTCCTTTTTATCTTCCAAGTTATTTAGTTAATATCATTACTGGCCATCACCGCCACATGTGTAAATTCCTGGATGATGATACTCCAATCCTTTTCTTGTATACTTCAGGTTCATTCAGTTCCTTCTTTGATGTTAATAGTGACTTCGTATAGTGGTAGCTTAAATGTATACGGCATACAATCAGCAACTCATAAAGATGGAATCAAATTCGTTCTGATCCTTCAAAACTTTTAATAACTTAATAAAACAACACATATAATGAGTTATTCAAATGGTAGAGTTCGCATAGAGGCCTTTACTGGGTCTTTGTACTTCAGGTTAACTCATACATGAATTCTATGTCTTGTAACTTCCGCATTCCTCTTTAACTTATTCTTTTCTCCTGTAGACTTCCTTAGTCTTCCCAAAACCTGCTCCTATTTCCTCATATACCAATGTTCTTTGTTAGCATTCCATACTTGATTTGTTACTTAAATATCTTCCTCGACGAACCGGTCAGACAGGTCTCTATAACTGCTCCTAGCAACAAAATTCATCTCATGCATAAATAATTGTATGTACACCCTTCTGATACTTACAAGTGAAAGAGCATATTTTAAGTTCTTCTATAAAAGTCGACATTCATTTTTTTCTTGAAAATCATATGCAATTCTGGATACTTCAAACCTTGTTCAATATGGCTCCTCCATAATATCTCTAGTTTCCTTCAAATGTTTACAGTCTTTTGGTTACTTTACACATAGCCGTTATAACCATCCGTTTTTCTTGGTACATAGTCGTAAAGATCTCGTAATGAATCGTGCTTCTGCAAGATTCTCCTGTAAATAAAATTCTACTCTGTGCAAAATATAATCATAGTTCAATACTTACAAAAAACACAGCATAAACACTGATCTCCTTTCAGAAATACACCTTAACTGTGAACCACAGAATCAAATCAAACTATCTCCCGATAGAATAACACTGGCTAGTGATGGCTGGACATCTAAACATATTCACATAAACCCTATCTGTAAAACCACAGAAGGTTCATCTTGTCCGCACAGCGATCACACCTTCTTCCTGAATCACAACTCAGGACTGCCTGAAATCTAATGACCTCTGGTCATTTTTCGTGGTGTGTTTTTTTTGCCACTCTTCTGATTCGATGACCCAAATCTTTTTACTTAAATTCATCTGACAAGCCTTTTTTTGTCTTGTTCTCGAACTTTCTATTTACAACTCACTATAATCACTCACTATTAGTTAACATGAACCGGTATTCTGAACCGTTGTCAGTTAGCAATATTATTATTTTCATTCATTATTTTCTCTTGTGAGCTGTCCTAACTGTTTATCTCACCTTAACAATAGCATGAATAATGCTTGGGCAAACCCCACGGTGACATAAGGTCAGTTTACAGGCAAGTATTGTTGCTGTTTCTTGTAAGGTCAGTTTACAGGCAAGTATTGTTGCTGTTTCTTGTAAGATCAGTTTACAGGCAAGTATTGTTGCTGTTTCCTGTAAGGTCAGTTTACAGGCAAGTGTTGTTGCTTCTGTTTCTTGTAAGGTCAGTTTACAGGCAAGTATTGTTGCTGTTTCTTTGTAAGGTCAGTTTACAGGCAAGTATTGTTTGCTGTTTCTTGTAAGGTCAGTTTACAGGCAAGTATTGTTGCTGTTTCTTGTAAGGTCAGTTTACAGGCAAGTATTGTTGCTGTTTCTTGTAAGATCAGTTTACAGGCAAGTATTGCTGCTGTTTCTTGTAAGGTCAGTTAACAGGCAAGTATTGTTGCTGTTTCTTGTAAGGTCAGTTTACAGTCAAGTATTGTTGCTGTTTCTTGTAAGGTCAGTTTACAGGCAAGTATTGTTGCTGTTTCTTGTAAGGTCAGTTTACAGGCACGTATTGTTGCTGTTTCTTGTAAGGTCAGTTTACAGGCAAGTCTTGTTGCTGTTTCTTGTAAGGTCAGTTTACAGGCAAGTATTGTTGCTGTTTCTTGTAAAGTTCAGTTTATTGGTCATTTGTATGTATGATTTTGTTTCAGGGAATTGACCCAAAAAAAATAAATAAATACATAAATAAATAAAAACGTATTTATCATATGACAGTTAGTGCCCCTTGTTTTACATTTGTTTCATGTAAGCAACGGATACAAGTGAGAACGTAATTTTTTTTTTTAAAGTTTGATTTTTTAAATAACTCTGCAGTATAGATAACGTCTCTAACGCTTCACTTCCCTACGTTAGTATCTGCTGTGTGACTATCTTCACCTTTTTATTCTATCTCTTAGGGTGACGCAGCAGCGATTTGCAGACATCACATTTCGCATGTTTGTGATTTTCCTTCCTACTTTGTTCAGGTAGTGACCATGTTAGGCAGTGATAACAAAAAGTTAGTATAGTAATATGCTTTTACAATTTGCTCACTACTTTAGCAATCGTTTGTTTCCATGGCAATGTACAAGTGCTTCGTCAGATGATAAATTATATATTGTGTTTAAGCCTTTGATATTTTCTGACAGCAGCCAAAAATCACATCTTGCACAAGAATGCAAACTTCATAACTCCACGGCAATGAACGGTACGAGTTGAAGAAGAAGAAGCAAACACTAAAAAATTAAATCACAGCACATTTGTAAAAATTGTAGACACTTTCTCCACATAAATTTGAAGTTAAAAACAATCACAATAAATATGTGTTATATTAACAGACGAGAAACACACCGCACGCTTGTATAGATCGCTGGAAAATCCACAGAAGAATATATACCCACATGTTCTTTCAAAACCTTAGCAGAGTTTTGAAAACTTGGATTTATCAGATCGGTTAAAAAGTTAAGATCGATTTGATCTGATAATACTCTAGCCAGATTTCGAAATTTTCTATCACATGGTAACATCTGTTACCACTCAAGCGTACGGACACATTCATAATTTTATTTACGATATATAAGCGCTCTGTGCCCTGTAAACAGAGAATTATCGTTTATATTTGTACAGTGATTTGTAAAAATGGCGTTGGAAATAAGACCTTGTGTGTGACGTCATCGCTTTTTGTGTGCTCGATGACACACCACATCAACACAGTATCGAGTATATCTTACATGAAACAGAGAGAGAGCGAGAGAGATGGAGGGAGAGAGGTGAGAGAGAACGAGAGATAGAAGAAGCTCGTGGGTGATACAACTCCTTTATATTTCTCCATAATCATGATCATTCTCTTCTCTCTCTTTATAGATGCGATGGGGCACCACTACACCTGGTCTATAAGCAGGAAGCTTGTGTCTAAGCATGCATGTGCTTTTGCAGCTGTCGTTTCTGTCGTAATTTCTTTTAAATGATGAAGTTACCAGCCTCATGCACAATCTGTTTTGTAGGAATAATAATAATATTATTACACAATATTGCTGGGTTACTACTTGTACAACTGAAATCAAAGCAAACACTACTATCCATCTGTTCCATGCAGTGATCTTGTCATACTTCAATCCTTATATTCTATGCAGAGCACAGTATTTTACAACTGCAAAGTTGGAGAGCCACCTTGGATGGCGGGGAATGCACAGTATGCCACGCGCTTCTTCCTCCTAGCTTGGAACTAGATTTGATGATCCTTTCAATGCAAGTCAAGCTAGAGAAACTGGAGCTCATGACTTCAACTCAACAAGTTTCGGGATGGTAGAAAAGCCACAGGAAAAGCCTAGATGTACCGTGTAGATAATACCAAGGAGCCTTCAACTTGGTATTGGCTTCAATAGAGCGAGAAGCTCAGCAGCCCTAGTTAAACAACAACTTTCATTTATGGCAGTCTGTATATTTCTAGTTTTAATTTTTGTTGCTCTCCATGTTTCAGAGCCATACAATAGGATTGATTTGGCATTTGAGTTGAAGATTCTTGGTTTTGTGTTCGACTTGATTTCCCAATGCAATGAAATCTCTAACCTTTTGCATTCTAAATGTTGGTATCACTGTCTATTCCTCCAACTTTGTCTAATACTGATACCATTACTGTACTAATAATTATGTCACCACTGACACTATCGCTTTTTCAACTATTGTTGGTACAACTGTTACTAATTCTACTATTATGACAGCTACCAACATTACTGGCACTACCAAAATTACTACTACTACTACACCGTAGACACGATATAACGCCGCTCAATTTAACGCGATATCGCTTACATCGCGGTCAGAGGTTGGACCCAAGCTTTGCCGATTGTCCACTTTTCATATGCTGCACATTTGAAAGATTCACGAGTTTAGCGATAAAAATAAAAATTGACTGAATTTCGTTATTTTCAGCATCCAAAATAAGAGATATCCATGACCAATATACCTTTACTAATTTTCTTTCACTCACGTGTGACGATATTTGTTAGTACTTACACTAGACGTCCTTCAGTTTGCTGATTTCTGTCAAAGATCAATAGAATTACGTAAAAGTAAGGAAATTTGATACAACACAGATCCACTTATAACGCGGCGCCAAAGTGTGGTCCCCGCCATCCGCGTTACATCAGATCTACGATGTACTGCCATTACTACACTAGTACTACTTCTGTATTAATACTACTGTTAGCACTATTATTACCAATACTGGCATCATTGCTAGTACAACACAACCGCTGTTACTAGTATCATTACTACTGCAACTGAAGCTTTTGCTATTGCTACCTGAACTTCTACTACTATTGTTGTTACTGTTAAATCATCTACAGCTACAAATACCGGTGTTTAAACTTCTAGTAGTCACAACAGAATGAAGAAACAAATAACGTTCAAGTATCGGCAGTTATTCATATTATTTGGAATCGAAAACAATATATATCCTAATTATAACCTATCAGAGATTGAACGGGATATTTCTCATTATCAAATTGAAAAAAAAGAAAAAAAAAAAAGAAACACATATTATTGTCTGACTTAGATTTGCCGCGGCAGTCTGTGCACAATAAGAATTCTCACTTAAACAAACGTGAAACGATTTTTGGTTATGCCTGAGATTGTGCTGTGTTCACACTGACTAAGAAGAACCAGCTATTTCATTATAGTTCTTACTGGAAGAGTCTACTATTGAATTGATTGGGTAGACCCTTTAAGAAAATGCATTCATTATTTATCTTCTAGCACACTATGCCTTCAACAAACTCTGGTAGGTCCTCCTGTCACGTGCCATCCGCTCAAGTTATTTCTATGACTTCTTCAACATTTTAACTTCTGTATCCAGCTCTCTTCTCCATGTGTTTTTGGTCTACTTCTGCCTCTCTTTATTTGTGGGTTCCACAACAAGAACTGCCTTGTAATGCTATCAACGGGTTTCCTCAGTGTGCGTCCTATCCATCGTCAGCGTCTTCTTCTCATCTCTTGTTTTACTGGTATTTGTCTGGTTCTTGACATCAGTTCCACGTAATGACGAGGTACATAGATCGTTTTATTTTCTGCCTGTGTGTATATGATGCACCGAACCGTGAAGTTATTACAAGTTTTCGTATTTCTGAGGTCTTTTTTTTAAAACTCCATTCGCTTATCCCGATATTTAAGACGCTGGCAATGGATAGGACAAACATTTGATAGCCTTACATGATAGTCATTGTTCTGGAATCACGATGGCAAGGGATAGGACACACATTTGATAGCCTTACATGATAGTCATTGTTCTGGAATCACGATGGCAAGGGAAGCACAGGTTGCCTGAAAAACACACTGAGAAGAGAACCGGAGGCAGAAATGAAAAGGACACGGAAGACATAGAAAGACCTTGAGCTGATGACACGTGACAGAAAGACTTGGTGTAAGTTTGTTCAAGGACTATACTCCTTGGGGAGCTGAAGCGTACTGATGGTGATACCTGCAGCTTGTCTCAGGTATTTCGTCTCACGTATTGGAATCATCTTCGTCTGTGTTTAAACAGTGACCATGTTTGTTGTTGATAAAGAAGAGTTTGTATGAATATGCTATTAGCACTGATAAAAGGACTACTGAACATCTGCTTCAAAGATGCCCAACATATGAGGAACAGAGAAAGTGCATATGGCCAACATCAGTATCATTCGTGGAAAACCTCTACGGAGATTCAAATAACTGACTATTGCTTTCTTTGAAAAAATTCAAGTGGGCGTCTGAGAGTGTATGAAGAAGAAGAAGAAGAAGAAGAAGAAGAAGAAGAAGAAATGTTATGTTGTCAATGTGGAAATGTATTGGTTCTTGAACACTGGATTCAGGCGGTAAACCATTGCATTATTCTTTTTACACCTGGCCTCTGTCTTTGATAATTTCTAGGGTTGTCTCCCTTGCTCTGCAGTAAGGGTTGTCTCCCTTGCTCTGCAGTAGTGGTCCAATAATGGCCGACATTCGAGTAAACGGAATACGTTTTTACAAAGGTAGCAGCCTTCGCTCTGTGATGAATTTACCTTGATACAACGTTAAAATATCTCCCATTATAAAGATAAAATGTAGGGATAAAAATAATGCGTAAGATACTAGGAGACATGCTCGCCCATGCCCGCATTTCCTACCGCCATTCAAACTAACTAGTTAGACGTGCAGACGAAACGGTTTGCCCTTTGTAGACGGGAGGGAAACGGAGATATAAAAAAGGAAAAATATGACTGAACACGTGTTTGAATCTAGAAAGGCTAAAAGACGCAATTGGTAGTAAAAGAAAAAAAATTCACGTAACTAGTTGACACAATGTAAGGAAATGGACAGAAAAAGACCTTAGCTCTTATTCGAAACAGTCATTTCTTGGATATTTTACGATACTTGGTCGTTTTATTTGAATTCAGCGGCAAACGCCGTAGAGAAGGTGTGGCGAGAGGTTTTATTTTGGCTCTAAGATCAGTATAGTACTGACAATTACAGAAATAGAATTTCTGCAGAAAATGGTGAAGTCCCAGTGTCTGAGAGAACTACTGGTATCACAAATTAGTTACGGCTGTGAATGTTCTGATCTCGAAAAATTAGTAGAGAGGAGACCGACATAAAGCGCCACCTCCGCTGTGTAACTAACTGTGATATTAATAAAAAAAACAAGGAAACAGATTTTTACTTAACAATGATAAAATTGACAAGTCGTTCAAAATACAATTTCCCTAGTATTTATTTAGTATATACACTATCTACTCTTGTGCTGAAGGGTAAATGTTGAAAAATGGAATGTAATGAATTTGTAAGTTTACATATGATTTACAAATGTTTATTTTTATAAAAAAATATATAAATATTTTACACCAAGTTTTCCAATTATAGGAACAAAAAATTATATCAGCTGTGCTGTTATTTAATTATAGTACATGGATCAGCTGTGCTATTAATTAAGGATATAACACTTCTCAGCTATGCTATTAATTTTGTCTCTTGCTATGTTAAGTCACTTTCTCATCACTGACAGTTTCTATGCTCACAATGCTGACAGAAATGGTACGAATGAGTACTCATCTCTTAGAACGTTCTGTTCTCCTTAGTTTGGTTCACACCACTCCTGCTGAGGCTCGTTACTTTAGCCCACCCAAGACTGAGGGGGACTAAAATGTAGCTTCTGTACAATCTCTTTGCTCCTGCGAAGTTCCAGGCAGCGGGATTGACTCGAACATACGACCTCAGGTTTTTAGGACACAAATAAACCTGTAACAAAGCAAAAATAGGGGCTAATTTCTGTCCTCAAGCCCACCTATTTCTAGTGTGAGTGAAATGAGCGTGTCTCAGATGTATGCATGTAGGATGAATGACAACATGGCTCAGTATGATTTAGCAATAGCAAGACAAGACAGGTGTCTACTTGCAAAGCATTCTTTCTGATAAACTAATACATGGATACATTCAATAATATAGATTCAATACATGAATACATTTAATACATGAATACATCCCATAATATAAATCAATACTTGAATAAATCCAATAATATGTACACCTAGGTGTGATACAACAATGTCCTTCCCCCTATACTATACCACGTCCTCTCTGACAAGTGTTATACTAGCGGGTAACATATATCCTAACAATATTGTTATGTTCTTATGATAGGAGTATATGCGACGAGGACTGTTTGGTGATATATCAGGTTGGAGTTATAGGAGACAATAGATTGGAGTTAGATGCGACAATAGATTGAGTCCTGACAAGGACTGTTTTGGTTATATTTGCAGTTGGTCTGAGATAATAGATTGAAGTAAAGGAGACAATAGGTTGAGTCCTAACAAGGACTGTTTTGGTTATATTAGCAGTTGGTCTGAGATAATAGATTGAAGTAAAGGAGACAATAGGTTGAGTCCTAACAAGGACTGTTTTGGTTATATTGCAGTTGGTCTTATCTGAGATAATAGACTGAAGTCGTGTGAGACAATAGATTGAGTTATAGGAGACAATAGATTGAGGTATGAGTCCTATTAGTCTTTGTCTATATCAATCATATACATTCGTAGTGAACCCAAAATATATTAAATATATACAGGTGTAGGTAGTATAATGACACACAACAAATACCAACATTATATACCTGCTGAAGGCCTATTTTTCTAAAGGTTATCGCAAATATATTTACCCTCCTAAGATTTTAAACTGGCCAGGTTTTGATGCGACTTAGTGAAGTAGGTTGCAGGTCGATGCCCTCAGGTAAGCACTAAATCAAAGTGACAGGTTCTTCCTCTTCAGTCGGTCAGTCTGGCTTCGTTTTTGGTGTTGCGTGTTTAGCATAAAATTCCGCCCGATTATATAGGCAAGTAAATACTTGAGGAAAGCTTTCGGTTGGTTCCTGGCGGAGCAAGTTGATTGGTTTCCTCCCGTTTAGTCTCAAGCGCTGTACAGCCTAATTTTATTCAGTTTTTAGCCGCCATCTTGCGTGAACTGCGTGAACAGTATAATTTATTCTGTCTCAGAGACTGGTGAACGGTGAAAGTTGATTGGTTGAAGCAAATCTGTATCTCGACATAGTGATTAACAAAGTAGTGGGTTACACTTCGTTTCACGACAGAAGGTTTGCGAACAAATTTAAAAAAAAAATAAACTTGAGAAAAAATATGTTTTTTCTTAATAATAGAGTTATGAATATAAAACCTAGCTAGTTTGATAGCCCATCTTAAGCAAAGAAATAATATACTTTAAATTATACAGACGGATAGATAACAAGGAAGATATTGACAAAAGACTGTGTTGTTCATATCAGACTAGCGACTGTACTGTTCACTAAAGTTTCAAATTTTAGTCCTTGAGACACGTAAATGCAAAAATCAAGCTGTAATGAACGAGAGGGGGAAGGTGGAGAATTGTGGCTAAAAATAACTTAGAAGGCAGATTTGTGTAGGGTATTGCATGTAGTTGGTCCTAGAAACAAGTGTGTTTTTGTGAAAACCCAAGTAGAGACAGACGGACCAACAGACAATAATACATACTTGACTGAGATCTGACTGAAATTTGACTTTTGGTTGTAGATTTGAAAATGTTAGGGGGGAAGTCTGTGATTGGACAAATGTAATCATATTAGCGGGATAGAGACGCGCATTTTTGCCATTTGATATAATTCTGTCCAGGGACACAGTTAGCTTTTGCCAGTGGTGTTTTCCCAGAAGATATTACATACATTTTAGTGGGACGCCATCCTATAGCCAGCAGCTCAGCTGAGTTTTGCTAGCAATTAACTGTGTTCTCAATTCTGAATTCTGGTAAGAATGAAAGCATTTATCTTGTATATTTTAATATTTTGAGTGATTGATACTGCCATATCATATAAAATGATTACGACAAGTAAGTGCTCGCTCTAGGTCCCCAGCCCAAGTTCAGGGTCTAGAGACAAACAAAATATATGGACGCCTAACGAAGACTATAGAGGGCGGATCTATTATTGAGATCAGTGGGAACATATCACCTATTTTATTGAAGGAAAGAGAAAACTATTGAACATATCTCAGATGCAATGCAGTCTTGGGGAACTATTACTATATGAAAACAACTGGGTAAGATGTGCTATGTGGTCAGAGAGATCTGACCCATTCTTTGTAATGTTGATGTGTTGTGCTGTGTGTAAGAGTTGGGCAGTGGATAGAGTACTGACACATGGCACAAATTTTGTTTCAGAATTGTGAGTTTCTGTTGTGGCACTAAGGTAGTGCCACATAATTAATCAAGAATACACAGGCAGATGTGTGTGCCGCCTAACATTTGTGTCGGTGCAGCCTAGCATTGTATTCCAGCTACCGAGAGGAGTGGGCCACCGGATCCAGTATCAGATCTTCACAGACAAGATGAGTGACTAGTGGCCTGCTGAAGATTCACCAGAACTCTTAACTATTGATAAATATTTCCCCATCACAAATATACTGAATTCTTGGGAAATTTAACATTTACTACAGTCTATAAGTCAATGGACAAAGCTTGTTGTAGTCACAGAGTGGGTGTGATGACACCACCCCAACAGCACATCCAGTAATAGTTCTCCCAGAGACAATATAAATATTATTAATATTAACTAGTCTTATAAAATACCTATGTACACAAATTCCATTTTATTATGCCATATATTTATGCATTCCATTTATAACTCCATAACATTTCATAGGTTCTGACCAAAATAAAACATTGGTTCAGAACTAATAAATTTAGAAAAAATTTTAATATTGAAACTAAAACAGTCTGAGTTAGTTCAGTGTGTTATAAATTTTATTAATATTATTAGACTTATTAATTATCTGTGTGTGTTTGTATATTCTATTACAACACATTACATTTCAGTACCCTAGACTTTTTAACGTAGCTACATTCATAATAGTAAAAAAGATATGTTTGAGGTCGTAAGTGGTAGTAAGAAGGGCCTTCTGTAATTCACATAAACATTTATCTCAGGAGCCTTCACAGCTGACCTCATACATTACACTAGGTAACATACCAACCATACAATACCATCAAAAACCACTACAAATATTGGGGTCTTGTCCAGGGATATTAAGTTTATCAAAGATATTAGAATCTCCTGGTGTGAGAATTAAACCAGTGGGGACAGATTGTAAAAATTTAAAAAGTGTCCCTTAAAAATAAAAAGGGGAAAATAAAAGTGGGTGAATCTTCACAGCCAGTGGTAATTAGTTAATTAATTAAATAATTAGAATTACCTTGGCCATTATATATAAATAGAATTACCTTAGTCATTAATTGATTAGATTTACCTTGGTCATTGTTATTTTGTATGATGGCTGACCTGGCAAAATTTAGATCGGCTGCTGTGCTAACGGCGAGGGAGATGAGTATGGAGGGTTAGGTTTTAATTCAGTATGTAACTGCAGAATGTGACAAGTATATTGAAAAGGAAGATAGGAGGTTAGCTGAAGAGAAGAGGTTACAAATTGAGGCTGATAAAGAACTTAAGAGGTTGCAGATTGAGGCTGACAAAGAGGCTAAAGCATTGGAGGCAGATAGGGAGATTAAGAGGCTCCAATTAGAAGAAAAAAAGGCCGAAAGGGAGGCAGAAGATAGAAGATTGCAAAGGGAGCACGAATTACGACTAAGGGAGCTGGAATTACAAGGCCATGCTCCTGAAAATGGTGCCAGCCCTTTTGCCTCAGATGCTACGCCTAGTCAGGGAGCCTCAACCTCAGCTATGGGGTTTCATTTAGACCATTTTGTAGAGAAAGACGATGACATCGAGGGGTACCTCAGTAGATTTGAATTATTAGCTACTACATATGGGTTAGAGAGAGAGAGGTGGCGTCTAAAGTTATCACAGGGACTGAGAGGTACTTCTTATGAAGTCTTTGCTAAAATGAATAGAGAAGACCAAGACAATTATGACATGCTAAAGCAGGCTTTGTTATTGAGATATGAAAAAAATGGTGAATTCTATCGTAAGAAGTTTAGAAATGCCAAACTGTTGTCTGGGGAGACATACCACCAATTCTCTGCCAGACTGGAAACCTATTTTGAGAAATGGACTGCTCTGGGGAAGACCCAAGATCTTAAAGAGATGATCATGATTGAGCAATTGAGAGAGTCCATGGCTCCAGACATGAGAAAATTTCTCATGGAACAAGGTGCAGAGAAGTTGGGGGAAATTTTAAATGTTGCTGAGAGGTATCAGGCAGCTCAGGCAGAGGTAAGTGGTGCTAAGAAGGAGCACATAGACAATTTTAAAGCTCCACAGCAATTTAATAAATTTGATAATAGAGAGCAGGGAAATAAAGGTAGGACAAACTTTGAGCGGCCAAGAAATGACTATCGCGACAGAAACTCACAGTTCAATGACCAAAAATTATACATGAAAGAAAAGATGGTTTTATACCGATTAACCAAGGAAAGAAGTATGGTGCAAATGGTGTAAGAAAAAAGACAACCATAACAACACCGAATTTTTTGTAAAAGGAAACCTTCAAACATTGCTGCAATGAAGTCGGGGACGCAAAGATTAAAGGTTAATCCTAATGGACAACAGGAACCTTATCACCCCCCAGTTTGTGAGGATGTTATTTGTAATGGGGTCACCATAAGGTGCCTTTATGATACAGGTTGGATTATGATTCAGTTGTGAAGTCTAGCCTAGTGGACCCAAGTCAGTATACCACAGAAACAGTGGAAATACAAGGGGCGACTAAGGACATACCACTCATGACACTTCCCATCGCAAGGATAACGGTGAAAACTCGCTATGTGGAAGGAGAAATCAGAGCAGCAGTGATAGATGAACCAATCTACCCTCTGATATTGGGGTGTAGGTACGTCTTCTTGGGGAATCCCGAGAGACCTGTGATCATGGCAACAGTGCAGACCAGGTCACAGAAGAAGGAGGAAGAAGGTGAACCTATAAATGCTCATCCAGAGGAGATGAGGAAGGCGCAGGCTGAGGATAGGACACTCAAGCCATGTTTTAAAAAAATTGCCCAAATGCCACACACCACTCCAAGCAAAACGGAGGAGTATTTTATGAAGAACAAACTATTATACAGGGAAGGCCGGAACTGGAACAAATTGGTCACTACCAGCTGGTTCTTATCTTTCATATAGGGATTAAAAGGGATGGAACTCGGGCATGCGATTCCCTTCAGTGTCACATCTGGGATCAGCGCCACAGGACAGGCGTATAGCTTGTTCATTACTTCTGGCCAGGGATAACGGAGGATATAAAAAGATATTGTCAAATCCTGTCCAGAATGTTCAAAGGGTAGCTCCAAAGCAACAGACTGCTCCCTGCAAACTCTAGGGGAAATGCCCATAGTGGGAACACCTTTTGAGAGGGTTTTAGCAGTGGATATTGTGGGACCTCTCACTCGGACCAAGAGGAGGAACAGTTACATCCTTACTCTGGTGGACACTTGTTCTATGTGGGGAGAGGCGGTAGCCCTGCCATCAATTGATTCAAAACATGTAGCAGAGGCACTACTTACAATATTTGACAAGGTAAGGTAGGATTCCCCTTGCATCAAATCTTGACTGATAATGGCTCACAGTTCAAGGGGAAACTAACGGAAGAAGTTTTTAAGCTATTTCAAGCCAGACACTTTCATTGTAGTCCGTACCATCCACAACGGAACGGCCAGGTAGAGAGGTTCAATGGGACTCTCATTTCTATCCTGAGGAAGCTGGCACACGAAAAACCGGATCTGTGGGATCAATTCCTGCCCGCCGCGTCGTTTGCGTATCGGGAGGTACCACATAGTTCAACCGGGATGGCTCCCTGTAGTGGTTTTGATGGTATTGTATGGTTGGTATGTTACCTAGTGTAATGTATGAGGTCAGCTGTGAAGGCTCCTGAGATAAATGTTTCTGTGAATTACAGAAGGCCCTTCTTACTACCACTTACGACCTCAAACATATCTTTTTTTTACTATTATGAATGTAGGTACGTTAAAAGTCTAGGGTACTGAAATGTAATGTGTTGTAATAGAATATACAAACACACACAGATAATTAATAAGTCTAATAATATTAATATAATCTATAACACACTGAACTAACTCAGACTGTTTTAGTTTTGATATTAAAATTTTTTTTTTAATTTATTTGTTCTGAACCAATGTTTTATTTTGGTCAGAACCTATGAAATGTTATGGAGTTATAAATGGAATGCATAAATATATGGCATAATAAAATGGAATTTGTGTACATAGGTAGTTTATAAGACTGGTTAATATTAATAATATTTATAATGTCTCTGGGAGAACTATTACTGGATGTGCTGTTGGGGTGGTGTCATCACACCCACTCTGTGACTACAACAAGCTTTGTCCATTGACTTATAGACTGTAGTAAAAGTTCTATTTCCCAAAATTCAGTATATTTTGATGGGGAAATATTTATAAATAGTTAAGAGTTGGTGAATCTTCAGCAGGCCACTAATTTTCTCATCTTGTCTGTGAAGATCTGATGCTGGATCCGGTGGCCCACTCCTCTCGGTAGCTGGAATACAATGCTAGACTGCACCGACACAAATATTAGGCGGCACACACATCTGCTTGCGTATTCTTGATTACTTATGTGGCACTACCCTAGTGCCACAACAGAAACTAACAATTCTGAAACAAAATTTGTGCCATGTGTCAGTACTCTATTAACTGCACCACTCTTACACACAGCACAACACATCAACATTACACAGAATGGGTCAGATCTCTCTGACCACATAGCACATCTTACCCAGTTGTTTTCATATAGTAATAGTTCCCCAAGACTGCATTGCATCTGAGATATGTTCAATAGTTTCCTTTTATTCAATAAGATAGTTGATATGTTTCCACTGATCTCAATAATAGATCCGCCTTCCATAGTCTTAGTTAGGCGTCCATATATTTTGTTTGTCTCTAGACCCTGAACTTGGGCTGGGGACCTAGAGCGAGCACTTACTTGTCGTAATCATTTTATATGATATGGCAGTATCAATCACTCAAAATATTAAAATATACAAGATAAATGCTTTCATTCTTACCAGAATTCAGAATTGAGAACACAGTTAATACTAGCAAAACTCAGCTGAGCTGCTGGCTATAGGATGGCGTCCCACTAAAATGTATGTAATATCTTCTGGGAAAACACCACTGGCAAAAGCTAACTGTGTCCCTGGACAGAATTATATCAAATGGCAAAAATGCGCGTCTCTGTCCCGCTAATATGATTACATTGGTCAAATCACAGGCTTCCCCCCTAACATTTTCAAATCTACAACCAAAAGTCAAATTTCAGTCAGATCTCAGTCAAGTATGTATTATTGTCTATTGGTCCGTCTGTCTCTACTTGGGTTTTCACAAAAACACACTTGTTTCTAGGTTAACTACATGCAAATAACCCTACACAAATCTGCCTCCTAAGTTATTTTTAGCCACAATTCTCCACCTTTCCCCTCTCGTTCATTACAGCTTGATTTTTGCATTTACGTGTCTCAAGGACGAAAAACGAATTTGAAACTTTAGTGAAAGTAAATGAACAGTACAGTCGCTAGTCTGATATGAACAACACAGTCTTTTGTCAATATCTTCCTTGTTATCTATCCGTCTGTATAATTTAAAGTATATTAGTTCTCTGCTTAAGATGGGCTATCAAACTAGCTAGGTTTTATATTCATAACTTTATTATTAAGAAAAAACATATTTTTCTCAAGTTTATTTTTTTGAAATTGGTTCGCGAACCTTCTCTATGGCGTTTGCCGCTGAATTCAAATAAAACGACCAAGTATCGTAAAATATCCAAGAAATGACTGTTTCGAATAAGAGCTAAGGTCTTTTCTGTCCATTTCCTTACATTGTGTCAACTAGTGACGTGAATTTTTTTTTTCTTTTACTACCAATTGCGTCTTTTAGCCTTTCTAGATTCAAACACGTGTTCAGTCATATTTTTCCTTTTTTATATCTCCGTTTCCCTTCCGTCTACAAAGGGCAAACCGTTTCGTCTGCACGTCTAACTAGTTAGTTAAAATGGCGGTAGGTAATGCGGGCATGGGCGATCATGTCTCCTAGTATCTTACGCATTATTTTTATCCCTACATTTTATCTTTATAATTGGAGATATTTTAACGTTGTATCACGGTAAATTCATCACACTCCCGCAACTCTGCTATTTGGGAGGCCAATAAAAGGTCCATTGGAAGCATTATTAAGGACCTGGACAGATGAGAAGGCAGAAGAGATTGTTACCTCATCGTATCAATATGTGAACGAACTGACCACTCGTCTGAAAGCTGGATGGAAACTGGCAAATGATAATTTGAGACAAGCCAGGAAGAAACATGCAGCATATTTTAATAGGAAGGCAAAGGACAAAGAACTAGCTGTGGGAGAGAAGGTGCATCTTCTACTACCCGGCAGCCAGAATAAATTACAAATTGGATGGCAAGGTCCATATACGGTTCTAGAGAAGGTGTCTAGAACAAACTATAAAATTGACAAAAAGGGGAAGGAGAAAGTTTATCATGTAAACCTTTTAAAGAAGTATCTGGACAGACCACTCCAGGAAAGCACCCCCTTACTGACCTTGGCTATCGCAACTCAAATGCAAAAGGAACCACTCACCTCAAATGAATACCCATTACATCCGTGTGAGACAGCCGCACAAGTAAAAGTCAGTAAGCACCTGACTAAAAATCAGAGGGAGAGAGTTCAACAGGTTCTGGAGGAACATACAGATGTATTAACAGATAAACCAGGACATACAAATTTGCTACAGTATGACATGAAACTGGTAGACTCAAACCCAATCTGTATGAGAGCCTATTCTATTCCGTTCGCGAAGGAGAAGGCATTGAAAGAAGAAATAGATTATTTGTTGAAGGAGGGGATTATTTCACACAGTGAATCTTCTTTTAGCTCCAGTGTAGTTCTGTTGAGGAAACCGTCTGGGGAACATAGACTGTGCATAGATTACAGGAAACTGAATGCTGTCACAGAAGGACAATTGGATCCATTACCAGACACAAAACAGTTATTTGCCAGATTAAACAAGGCAAAATACTTTTCAAAGGTGGATCTTAGTAAAGGCTATTACCAGATTCCAGTGAAGCCTGAAGTTAGACCTTATTTAGCTTTTAGCACCTCGGAAGGACATTATGAATTAAACATGCTACCATTCGGATTGAAAAATGCTCCGAGTGTATTTTCAAGGATGATGCGCAAATTGTTGGATCCCCTGAATAACCCATGTATCACGAATTTCATGGATGATATTCTCGTCGCCACAGAGACATTTGAAGAACACATTAACTCTCTAAAAATGTTATTTGATAGGCTTAGGGAAGCGAACTTAACTGCTAGACCAACAAAATGTTGTATTGGATGCAAAGAGTTGGAATTCTTGGGACACACTGTATATCAGGGTAACATGACCCCTGACCCCAAGAACTTGGAAAAACTGCAGAGAGCACCTAGACCACAAACAAAAAAGGACGTGCGATCATTCGTGTCGTTATGTGGATTTTACCAAAAATATATCAAAAATTTTAACTCTATTTGTGCTCCTCTGACTGATCTGACTCGCAAGGGACATCCAGATAAAATTATTTGGACTGCGCAATGTGAATTGGCTTTCCAAGAGTTAAAGGAAAAACTCACTGGCGAGCCTATTCTCAAATTGCCTGATTTGACACAGGACTTTGTGGTGAGAACAGATGCAAGTAATGTAGGCCTCGGGGCGGCTCTGTTGCAACGGTCATCTTCACCCGATGGGGAAACTGAACCAGTCGCTTATGCAAGCCGCAAATTGAATAAAGCGGAGCAAGGATATTCCACACAGTGAAAAAGAATGTTTAGCGTTTAATCTGGGCAATAAAAAAATATTCCAAATCTATCTGTATGGTAGGACTTTTGTGGTCCAGATGGATCATCAGCCCCTGGTGTTTCTTATCTCAAGGCCGTAAGCATGAAAATGCAAGATTGTTGAGATGGTCTTTATTGTTGCAACCTTATCAGTTTAGTATTGAGTATATCCCGGGGGTGTCATTGAATGTCGGTTTAAAGATTTCCTCAGTCGGCACCCCTTTGATCAAAATTTAGAGTAGTTGGCAGGCGTGAGGAGTAATTTTATCTATGTGTATCACTGGTTTTTGGAACTTGCCGTAGAAGCATGTTTCAAAGTGGGGAGATGTGTGAATGAATTTACCGTGATACAACGTTAAAATATCTCCCAATTATAAAGATAAAATGTAGGGATAAAAATAATGCGTAAGATACTAGGAGACATTGCTGCTCGCCCATGCCCGCATTTTTCCTACCGCCATTCAAAATTAAACTAGTTAGACGTGCAGACGAAACGGTTAACCCTTTGTAGACGGGAGGGAATCGGAGATATAAAAAAGGAAAAAATATGACTGAACACGTGTTTGAATCTAGAAAGGCTAAAAGACGCAATTGGTAGTAAAAGAAAAAAATTCACGTCACTAGTTGACACAATGTAAGGAAATGGACAGAAAAAGACCTTAGCTCTTATTCGAAACAGTCATTTCTTGGATATTTTACGATACTTGGTCGTTTTATTTGAATTCAGCGGCAAACGCCGTAGAGAAGGTTCACGAACAAATTTCAAAAAAAAATAAACTTGAGAAAAATATGTTTTTTCTTAATAATTGAGTTATGAATATAAAACCTAGCTAGTTTGATAGCCCATCTTAAGCAGAGAAATAATATACTTTAAATTATACAGACGGATAGATAACAAGGAAGATATTGATAAAAGACTGTGTTGTTCATATCAGACTAGCGACTGTACTGTTCACTAAAGTTTCAAATTTTCGTCCTTGAGACACGAAAATGCAAAAAACAAGCTGTAATGAACGAGAGGGAGAAGGTGGAGAATTGTGGCTAAAAATAACTTAGGAGGCAGATGTCACGTAGGTTTTGATCATTAAATTGCCTATAGCGTCTTCCTATTCTTTCACCCGAATTCTTTAATTTTGTTATCTCTCTTGATTTCCTTTTCCTGTATATTTTGCATCCATTCGTTTGCGAAATATATTTTCATACTATTCCTTAACTTTACCTGTTTCTTTTCTCAAAACTGAGAATCGCACTAGCATTCTATTACATAGATGTCAGTCAGACGAGAAGTGTTATAATGCATTCCGTCAGACCGGAGAGCCGACAGCTGTCTGCAGTTTCCCCGGGGACAGTGTTTTCTACGGCTGAGTTCTGGGCGTGTAGTGTGAAAATTCGTTTCGCTGGACATAGAGCAGACTTTATGTCTACATTTGCACCTGTCACGCGCGGGTTTTTCGGCTGAGCGCTCAGGAAAGGCGTGATTACTGACATCTCTACGGACGCCAGTTGTAGACGGGGTTGTCTGAGATTTGCAAACTGTCACGCGCATTTCTCGGTCACTGGTGGCAGTTACGTCTCTCGCGTTAAAGCTGACGTAGGTGTTTTACACGTAAAGGGGAGATGATTTCGGAGTTTGAGAAAATGTGGGGATTGTTTGCCCTGTTTTCAAATATCCACCCAAGAGCTGAAATCTGATTTCATTTCAGTCTTCAACATATCAGTAAACGGAAACTGCGCGTGCTAGCGAATGAAGGTTTCTTGTATAGCGAATTTCATAGTTCTCGTCAGATTTCTGACGAGCTTCTAACTACCTATTTAGTGAATTATCCTAGTCGTGATGTTACCGTAGTTCTGTGGTGAGATTAATATAATAGATATCTAGTATTTTAGAAAGTGTTTAAAGCGTTAAATCGCTCATTTCATTCTAACTAGTTTCTTTTGAACAGAGTGCTAAATTTATATAGTCTGTATTATTTTCTAGTAACGTGTTTCAGTGGAAAGCAGAACAAATTATAATTTATAGCATTAAACAATAAAGTAGCTATAAGGAAATTAATTTAACTGCTAAATACTCAGTTGAGAATATTTTATATCAAACTTATAAATGCTAGATGCGACATCAGTGAATATTGACGGAATACGCAGATATTCCTAATTCCTGATGATCGATTTTTATATAACTTACTTCACGGGAAGTTTTAAATAATAAGTCAAGTTGTAGGCTTGCCGTTTAAAAAATGTAAACTTACAACGAATACATATTATGTATATTGTATTATATGTTGTTTTTCTTCATTAAGTGATTATTGGGTGATCCCAACTGGCCAGCGTTTAGTAGCCATGAGAGACATATTTGTGAGAAGCATAGAACATTTCCTATCTTTAAAACACGTGGGTTTTCTTATCAAGTAACCATGGTCTGACAGTGCCATTGCCTTCAGAGAGAGCCCAGTAATCGAACTTCCTGACTAACGGTTTCTAAAGACTAGATAAATATAGATAT
>JAMPIV010009448.1:85000-96333 GCA_024509875.1 Oreohelix idahoensis | reverse complement strand
TGCGATTTGTCTCAGCTTTCCTGCCTCATTCAT
Organism: Oreohelix idahoensis; assembly: GCA_024509875.1. Lineage (NCBI taxonomy): Eukaryota > Metazoa > Mollusca > Gastropoda > Stylommatophora > Oreohelicidae > Oreohelix > Oreohelix idahoensis. Next base: position 96,300 of record JAMPIV010009448.1, on the reverse strand, counting down.
AGTTCTGACGTTCCAAAAACAAATTCTGGTTTCGTGTTTTGCGGTCAGGGCATCCGTTTTCATGCCAGTGGCTTCCTTTCGGCTTTCACCACTGTCAGTCATACGAGCCTGAGACTCCGGATGTCCGACCCGCATCAAAGTTTTTTCATTTGTTGCCGTTTCCATAACATGTGTGATTTTTTTTTACATAGACAGGGGTGTCGGCCCTGTGCTAAAACCCCCAACCTGGAGGACCAGGGTACCAGCTTTTGTCTGACTCCTACCCACGCAGACCAGTCCAGCTTTGTTAAACCTACCAGGAGTGAATCTCCCACTGGCATAGCTCTGGGGATTTTCAGGGTACACAAGCTGCCATTCCGCTACAAGGTATAGGTACCATCAATTCACGGTATCGACACGCTTCAGTCTAGCTGTAAATGGGTACTTGACTTTGCTCTTGAGTTAGGGAGGAAAAAGCAGCTAGGAAGGGAATTGGGCACCCCACCTCTCGATGCTGGACCTAGTACAGTGAAGTCTCTAACACTTTACTCCCCTACGGCATTATTTGCTATTGGACTACCATTACTGTTAAGATCCGGAAAAGTTCCAGCGGAGGAAGACATAAGAATAAAATTATGACGATGTATGCGGCACGCACTGAGAAAACATGCTAATAGCATCTCAAGGCAGTCCTTTTTTCTGGAATCTCCAGGATACAGATGCAGCAGGAGACCGAACACATATGGAGAAGAGAACCCAAAGGGGTGAAAAACACAGAAAGATGTTGAGCTGATGGCACGGAACTGGAACACGTGGCTTGCATGTGTTGGAGGACTATTCTCTTTGGGGTTCTGAAGAGTAAAGAAGGAATGATCTTAGGTTTTACAGGCATTTATATAGGATTTGTTTTAATTTTCAACTGTGTATAGTCATTAGCTAGCTTCAAATGCATACCTGCTTGTTAGTTTTATACTAAGCGTAACCTCATTAATTTCTTAGGTTCTAACCTCTGCGACAGCGACCAATGGGTAATGAGCAACGGGTATTGTGTATTGATGCCACGGGAACCAGTGGTCTATGACGAAGCTTTTCAAATTTGCGAAAAATTACACGCAACGTTTCTTGATCCAAGAGAAGACAACAGCAGTCGTATCTTGATGGGAGTATTTCTTATTCTGCATAATTATGGTGGGTAGTCTCCCGTTATAGAAATACACCCCTACAATTATGGAACATGTGTCTGCGTCTGAAAATATTTGATCTTTTCCGCATTTCTCAGTTGATTTATATATACTGTTGTTGAATGATTTTTTGGGGCTTTTTTTATCGGATGTTGTAGCCTTTCCAATGCCTAGTCCCCCTTAGTCACTTATAACGGCGTTGCTTGGTAGGTTACACTGTTACTGTTTTTTGCTGCCCCTTTGGGCCCCGACAACACTCGAGCAGAGATAGGCTAAAAGGGCATGGAAAAGAGAAATGGAGACATAAATCAGACTAATGAGGAAGACATTTAAAGAACTTGAGCTAATGGAATTTAACGCGGAGGATTTGACATATGTTTGTTGGAGGCCTATGATCCCTGGGGAGCAGAATAGTAGTGAATGAATATGTCTCTCGGAATGGGAATATCTTTAACTGGGACTGCCTTAATTAAGTACTTCAACATGTCAGAGCTGACAGCAGTGCTGGATTAACCATTAAGCAAAATAAGCACGTGCTTAGGGCAGCAAGGGAAGGGGGCCACCAGAGAATTTTTCCTCTAGCTATCATGCCCTTAACTCTCATCTCTTTCACTGCCACAGTTGTCTTAACTCTCATCTCTTTCACTGCCACAGTCGTCTTAACTCTCATCTCTTTCACTGCCACAGTTGTCTTAACTCTCATCTCTTTCACTGCCACAGTCGTCTTAACTCTCATCTCTTTCACTGCCGCAGTCGTCTTAACTCTCATCTCTTTCACTGCCGCAGTCATCTTAACTCTCATCTCTTTTACTGCCACAGTCGTCTTAACTCTCATCTCTTTCACTGCCGCAGTCGTCTTAAGTCGAATTTTTGTGTAATTGTCAGTATCTGCCGTGTTCGACTTTAAACCGAATTGTTAAAAAAAAAAAAAAACGTTTTCTTTGGCATGGGGAGTGACTGAAAGTGTCAGACATAGACCTAGAGTTCAGTATGTTTGCCTGTTTTACCAACGTTTTTCTGCATGAATTTCAGTTTAGTATGGGCATGAAAAAAAATGGAATTTTCAGTCTCTTCAGCATTTATTGAGTCTTAATGTCTTGTCAGTTAAGCAATGGAAGCGCCGGGAGGTGGGGGGGGGGGGGGGGGAGGCGGGGGGGCACAATTGGGGGGGGGTTGTGCTTAGGGCATCAGTTGGCTTTAATCCGGCCCTGCCTGACAGGTATTGGTGATGTGCTACTTACTTAGTCATACCTCTTCTACCGTGAGGTGTAGAGATTTGGAGGAGTTTCTCATACTTGTCGTGGTAGCCGATCTTCTATTCTGCAGACATTTTAATCATATTTAAAAGCAAACATGCGATTGACCTGTTGTGTCTTTGCGTGGTGGAGGGCTGCCTCCTTACGGCCTTCATGCATGCCAGCGTCCTCCTTTTTCAGCCGGGCTTGGGACTGGCCTAGGCGGAGTTATTGATGATGTCAAAGGAATAATAGTGGAAGAATATAACATAGGAAGACGCTGGAGATGGATTGGGCGCACAATGAGAAAACATGTTGGTAGGATTACAAGACAATCCTTGTTCTAGATTACCCAGAGTAAGAGGTAGAACATTGTCACGTAGGGTTTATATTCATTTAATTTCCTACATCTTCTTCCTATTCTTTCACCCGAATTCTCTCTTTTATTATCTCTGTATTTCCTTTTTCCTGTATATTTTTCATCCATTCGTTTTGCGAATATTATTTTCATATAATTCGCAAACTTTACCTGTTTTCCTTTCTCTTAAACTGAGAATCGCACCTGGGTGGTATTGCGTACATGTCAGTCGCGCTGGTCGGATGATAGGCGTGAATTTACAGCATTCGCTAGACATTCGTCTGAGGGTCTCTGGCCTGGGGCGTGAAAATTCACCCGAGGGACATGGAAAGTAGACAGAGAGTCTGCATTTCAGTAAACGCATGAGGTTTTTCGTCAGGAAAAACCCGGCTTAGCGTGAAAATCCACTCCGCACTGCAGACGGTGGTCTGAGATTTGCAACTCAGGCAAGCCCTCGGCCACTGATGACTGTTACGTCACGCGATAAGCGGACGAAGGTGTTATACGGACAGGGGAGACTATTTCGCTTGGCGAAATAAGATTAGGATCCTGTGTCCGATTTTAAAGATATTGGCCAAGTTTGAAACTTTAATTTCATTCTCGCTCATAGACTCACAGTAGATAGGTTGCTCGTAAACAGAATAGCTATTAGCGAAGATCTCAGTTTGTTTCGGCAATTTGTCGAACTTCTAGACTTCCAGAAATATTTTCAGCATTTTTATTCTTAAGTTGTGCGACTACCTGTAATTCTGTGGTTGAGGTAATTAATATGATAGATATATAGATTTTGTGAGTGTTAAAGTGTTTAATCGCTTAATTCATTTTAATCTATTTCTTTAGCGCAGAAGAGAAATAAAGTGGTAAGCTATTATATTTTCTAGGGAAGCATTCAGTGGAAAGCAGAATAAAATTAAAATTTCTAGCTTATAACGGCAATTGTAGCTATTTATGAATTTAATTTAACCGCTAATACTCAGTCGAGTGTATTTTTCTAAACTAACGTATAAACTCTAGAATCGAGCCTCATGAATGGTGACGGAATACGCACGTGTTCCTAATTCATGAGGATTGCTGATTTTTAAATATAACTTACGTCACGGGAAGTTTAAATGATAAGCAAAGCTCTCTGCTTGCAAGTTTAAATGTAAGTTATAACCAGTACAGATTCTGTTTATTATATTATATGTGTTATTTTTCCTCCACACAGTGAAAGTTTTGGGGTGACCCTAACTTTACCAGCACCTAGTAGTAGTTTCCATACTTGTGAAGAAATAGACAGTCCTTATTTTGAACCACGTGGGTTTCTTAAGTACCACTGGTCTAAACAGTGCATACGCAACCCGAGTTAGCCAGAAATACTATATCCCAATAACGGGTTTTCAAAGACTGTAATGATAAATACTGGACCTTGGAGCCAGATCTCAATTTCTTCTACAAACTCTACGTAATTTTTCTGCCTGGTGGCGCGAAATACTTCAAGTATTAACTAACATTTCCCGACTAATATATATATATATTTTTGTGGACAAATCTGTGGTGTGACTAAAGTGAATCCTATACTGAGGGAAGGCACCGACCTGACATTCATCATTTTTAGAAACCTACGCTATTGACACAGTGCTCTGCTAACTCCCGCGCCTGGAATAATTGTTAGGTGACTTAATCAGACATTTGAACAAATCTGCACACCCAAGTAGTCGTTCCCGGAGACTCCGAGTTAAATACGTCTTTTGGAACTGGGGACTTCTTGGCAGAAGACTGCATTTTTTGAGTCTGTGTGAAAATCTAAAATCAGTGTGTTCCAAGAGGCAGCGAGCAAAGTCGTGAGTACATGTATGAGAGGCCATGGCGGATTGAATGAGTGTACGCTGGTTTGAGTGATATTTTCACTATTATATGTTTGACACCCTGTTGCTGTCCTAATTTTTTTTTTCAATCTGCATAATTTGTTGCTAAGGCTAGAGTTCTTGTGTTTTTGTCTTAGGTTAAATCAGATTTTTTTTTTTTTCAAACTCTGTGCATATAATTACGAGATAAAACATAGAAAACTCTTAGACTCAAACCCTATGTATCTGTGACTCGGGCGCCATCATCTGTTCTCTTAACGGGGCCGGGCTAAACCTAGAGTTAACACTATAACGGGGCTAACATCCTTGCAACATTTCCTTGAATTTTTATGACTATGTGTATATGTATTTTCCTTGATGTACTTTCTTTGATGTTGTGAGCCGATTTTTCCTGATATTAAAATCGCTCTTGAACTTAATAATCGTGTTTGGTCAGCTCGTTCTAGATAATATATATATCATTGTTATAGTTTTCCCACGTCTGTGTGTTTACCGGTCGTCACGTGTATGTGCGTGCCTGTGAGTGATAGAAATATACGTAATCTGTATATTGGTGTAGTCTGTCTGACGCTGTAACAACTGTTGTAGAAGATAGGTGAGAGAGAGAAGAATTCTTTTCGCTTTCAGAGACAGCCACTATATCAAAATCTATCATCTCACGTGTGTGGAAATTCTATTACCTTTCACTAACTCTCACTGAGTCTATCACCTATTCAAACCTATTCAGAAGGGACCAAACCTAGTCTTAATTCTCCTATCGAAAATCTACGACAAACATCAACATCAGAATGAATAAGGCAAGAACAGCCTTATTTAGCCTAAACAACATCTGGAAGTCCTCTCAATACAGCACAAGCACAAAATTAAGATTATATCAGAGCTGTGTGCTTTCTGTGCTTCTCTATGGTGCGGAATGCTGGAGAGTTACAGAGAAGGAAATGTCGAAATTGTCCTCTTTGCACACAACATGCCTAAGAAAAATTCTCCGCTTACTCGGAGCAAGCAAGAGGACATGCACACCATCATAGCTGGCTTATGCTGGAGCTGGGTTGGCCATGTCCTCAGAAGAGACCCCGATGCCATCACAAGAACAGCTATGCTTTGGACCCCTGAAGGAAAACGAAAGAGAGGCCGACCAAAAACAACCTGGCGGAGGACTGTGGAGGCTGAGATGCAAAGAATGAACCAGTGTTGGGGCACTGTACGAAGGATGGCCACCGACCGAGCAAAGTGGAATCAATTTGTTGTTGCCCTACAAGACGCCACTAGGCGTGGTGGCCACTGACTGCTTTGACGGTTGGCGGTTAAGGATCAAAGAAGAAAGAAGAGGTAGAAGAAGATCAAAGGAAAAAAAAACACGGAGAAGAGAACTGGAGACAGACATAAAGGGAATGAAGACGACATGAAATGGCATTGAGCGGATGGCACGTGACAGGAAGGACTTGGTGTACGTTTGTTGAAGGATGTCACGTGACAGGAAGGACTTGGCGTACGTTTGTTGAAGGCCCTTGCTTCTTTGGGAGTTAAAACAAGAAGGAGGAAGAAGATATAACATCAGTAACACCAGGTATGCAGACGGAACGACCCGTGTAGTTCCCGGGGGCTGTCTAAAGAGATCCAGAAAGAATAGAACTACTGCCTCTTCATGCATGTCGTACAAGGCTTCTAATATGAGAATGTACATGGGGGCTAGCAACCTCATCATGTAAAACTAATTGCTGCAGAAACAACTGTTGCAAGAGTCATGGGACGACTTGCTGCAGGCTTCCTGTTGTGAGACCAGCTACAGTGGTGGTTCCATGCTCCATAAGGAACGGAAAGGAAAATAATGACGAAGTTGGTGCAGACGGGTTAGTTATAATAGCAGACGATAAAAGAGACCTACATCTTCTGCTAGAAACAATTATCAACATTGCTGTTTTTTACCCTTCTTTGAATTTTTTCTAACGTATAGTAAAATATTTAACCTAAGTGCAGTCGAAAAGAAATTCATAGAAAACAGGAATGTTCTAGAACATCCTTTCTCAATGTCGTACAGATAGGTTGTGAGTTATTTTTGTCTCGTCTGAGTAGAGTGGATGGTGATAGATACGTGAGAAAAAGGTGTGAGAAATAGATTTCACCAGTGATAAGTTAAGGAACAAAATATGTCTATGGAATAAGTAAGTTTCTCTATTCCAGCCTATCTATACGACTATAATTTAGTACAAGACAACCTTGCCCTCCTCATACATATAAATATAAGTTTAACTACACACACACACAGCTATGTGACAACAAGACACACAAACGTGAAAAACTACGGTTAATTGGGTATGGGTCTGACCAACACACAAAGCTAAGTTTTCTTTGTTGTTTATTATCATTTAAACTTGACAACATCAAAGAAAGATCAAATAAAATCAGATTTACATACATATGAAATAGCAGAATGATTGTGCCCTTCCCCCTATGGAGAAAAGAACCCAAAAAGTTAATAACCCAAAGGTCAAAGGTTAGCACTATGTTACAGAGTAGACAGTAAAGTAAACAGGTTCCTACTATATGCTACCCAATAAATTTAACAAGTTTAAGCAAATCCAGTTTTGGTAAAGTCACTGTAACAAAGACAAATATTCACTCCCTCTATCATACAGTGGCCACTCAATCACTCTTACCTACTCTTGGCGATATCCCGTGGAATTACAATGTTTCATGACTATATAAAATGTCAGGTGTATTTCCCAAATTGGCCCTAGTCCACCCTCTGTCAAATAAAGACTAGTGAGGTGAACGCCAAATCTGGGGTGGGTTTTTCTAAGATGAACAAAATGTCACCGCCAATGGTTGCTGTATAAACGTGATCTTGGGGTTCACAGTTAAAAGAGGAAAATACTTCCAGTATTGGGAAACATCTGGTTGCTAAAAATGTTACAATTGATAAATGATGATCATCCTATTGCTGGCTCTATGGTAGAGTTCCGATTCTGAAACAGCGTAAATTATGGAAGCTTACGCTTGAATACGACTGTCAGAAGTCGGGAATGAATGTTATTTTTTTCAACACCCCAGTGGGCTGTTAAAATTGAAAAAATATTGCTGGGTTTGGAAAGTCCAGTTAAATTTTACCCGTTAAAATGCTTCTCATGTATCGTTGGTAAATATTTGCTCACCAATGAAATTGGTGACGCACAAGCCAAGAAAAGACATTATGAACCAATCAGTAAAAAGAAAAGACCAAACGACCGCTGAACGCCCTTGATCAGGTCTGCTAGGAATATATAAGAAACATTTATGGGAAAATGCAACTATTCTATATAGCTACATATATGTACACAGACGGGGACAAGACGATCTCTTATCCACTCTGTCAGTCCTGATTAAATTTAAAAGGCACACGGTGTCTTTAGCCTACCCTATCGCCCGTCGCTAGCTCTGAGTTTTCAGGTCGGAGGGAGTTATGCAACTCTCCTCGCCCCTTGCTCGCCCCGGCAGTCAGCGTACCATGTTAACTATTATTTCATTTCCTAATGCGCACTTACACAAAGTATCGCCTGTCGTTAATAGCTATTAAATTGGTCGGCGTCTGATAGTTTATTCTTATGATATTAAACAATAGGCACTTATAATAAATACGCACAATGAAATAAACCGTGAATTCATTTATGTCACTATCAGTGGCGCCTAGCATTTAAACCAGTCAGCTAACCGTCTCTTCTTGTGGGAAAAAGCATGTGGTGAAATTTAACATTATAACTGAACATCTGGTATGAAATAACTACGCGTTATTTTATTTCACTAGTTTTACTAGCTAGAAAATCTAAGTGAATTATAATGGTAAAAGCTTAACACTTTTAAACATGCAAGCACTAATTTCTATTACCGGAAAATCAGAATGAAAATCCCCACAAATGCTATTAACACATTTTCCACAATGGTTCTAGAAATACGTGCGTAGACTATCCAAAAATTCTGAGTGACAACTGATAGCAGGTTTAAGAAAACATAGTTTATATATCATTATGTTTCTCTGATCTATGGATGATGTTATTTTTCGCACTATTGTGTGAGTAACGGAGAGTCAGAAACATGAGTTCTCCAGATAAAAGTTGATGGTCGGTATTTCTCGGGCGTTCGACCGCCATCAACGACTAATATCCGTGTAACGGGGTTCTCGAAGATTTTTGCCCGTGAATCGACATCAAAGCGCACTCGGGAAAATCCTGGATCTTCCCTCGTGGACTTCAAAGACTCTGTGTTTTTCACGTGCAGTCTGTCAGGTATCGTATGATTGACAGATAAGCTCGCGTGAGAAAACTAGGTAAACAAACCTGATTCGCTTCCTGTTATGACTGACAGGTCATGCAGTTTGTAAACATTGCGTTAGCTCGTGTTGACAGAAAAAGAAGTGGGACGAAAAGTACGCTTGTGTAAGTAAAACACAGATAGAAAAAATGCGTGGTTTTGCTAGCAAATCCTAGAACGCTACGAGGTTACAAGCCTGTCAGATTACTGTAGGCTCTCTTTCCACTATACGTGTATAATTTATGCCAGCACAAATATTATGTCTACAGCACACGGTATCTTAGCGTAGTCAGTAAGTTATAAATATAATAATCCAATAAAAAGCCTCAGTATAGAGTAAGTTTGAGTAGAGAATGATTTATTTCTGTGGATCTGTTTATTTTTACCACCTTATTAGCCAACTCTTTTTGTGTGGTTTCCCCTCCACACAAAGGATATCAACTCTAATGTAAGACAGTAATGTAGGAAGAAGAAACTTCATTTTTGTTTTTGTTTAAAAAAATTTCCTACTTGATATTTTTACCTTATCCAAATAGGCCTAAAAGTCTTATCACAAATTTCTACTCTACAAGATACTAATGAAATATGATTCGTGCAAGAGTGAACACAGTCCTGTTACGCACTGTCATATGAAGCTGCTCGGTCACTGCCCACCACTGCGAGTGCTAACATCGCTCGGCGCGCAAAGTTAAAATTTAAAAAAAACCACGTTAATTTTCTTTCAGTTACTTTCTCTCTTGGAACCCCAAGCGACCTCTCTCGGAACCCTGGGTTTCCTTGGTATCCCGGTTGAGAAATCGTGTTCTAGAAGCTTTGAGCAAGACAGAAAGCAATTTATTGCGTCAACGCTAAAATATGTTCACGTTTACTAAATTAATTCATGACAATGCTGATGTTTTTGATTATATTGAAATATGAATCATTTGTCAAATTTCTAGGAAAGAATGGAAGCTTCGAACACGTGTGGGTACGGGGAGATTCCAAAGAAAGAGGTGGGTAAACAATGAACACATATTTCAAAGTACAGTCTTTATAATATTTGTCCACTGCGAACAAAGATGTTGCAACAGCCATCACAACCAACAGATGTGTCCTCGGCACCATAACAACCGTTCAGTTATCTATTTATTTTGACCACACAGATCACTATATAAATAACATCATCATTAATATTGTAACCATTGTCACGACTGTTAAGAGTTTCTCATATCTTGGTTATATAATAACTGAAGATGGCAGATGTGAAACAGAAATCAAGAAGAGAATAGGAATGGCCAAAACTACATTTAACAATATAAGACAGATACAGACATCAAAACAATTAACTCATGGATTAAAACTAAGAATCATCAAGTGTTAAATATATTCTTCACTACTGTATGGGGTAGAAACTTGGGCAAGGAACAAGCAATTAGAAACAAGAATTGAGGCTCTGGAGATGGGGATATATAGAAGAATGGGACGCATCTCATGGAAACAGAAGAAAATGAAATAAAGAAGTCTTAGAAAACCTAGGCATGAAAAGAGAATTAACCTTCGAGGGATCAAAATTAGGCAAGTAAAATATTTTGGCCATATAAAAAGACATAACGCCTTGCAGAAGACAGTAATAGAAGGGAGAGTTGAAGGCAAACGTGCAAGGGGAGGTCAGCGCTGTAAGTGGGAAGATAACATCAAGAGATGGACAGGAAAGAGTCTATCAGAGTGCACCATCAAAACAGGAGACAGAAGACGTTGGAGATCCATTGTAGCCGACCTTTGTTGTGGAGATGGCAACTGATGTTGAGGATGTCACAACTGTAACCAGAGCTACTCAGCTCCTTAAAGATTCTTATCAAGATGATCATTATTGCCCGTTCATGCATCCACTCAGTTTTGTTACTAGTAACAAGGAATACAGCTGCGTTCAACATAGATTTTTATGACGTTCTCTTCTACGATTCTTCTAATCGATTCTGCCATTTATTCACCTCACCCACTTTCTCTTCATCTGTGAATGTCAACGAAGGGCATGTCTGGTTTGGTCTTACTGGCTCCTTGTTTCTTGGAGGAATGACCTCTCCATGTCCAGTGTAGTTCCCAGGGATTTCTGAGTACAGAAAGAAAGAATGGAACTACTGCATGTCGTAGGAGATGTGACGGTATTGCCTCCCCTGCTTTGCAGTAGTGGTCCAACAGTGGCCAAAACTCAAGAGTATCTAATATGGGCTTCAAAGGTGTTTACCTTCTCACAAGATTACTCTTGGCAGAGATGTAGATAGAAGGGTAATGACACTTCTATTACATAGGGGGTCTTCACAAGATATTCAGAATAAGCGAGAACAATACTGCTTTGGCTGAGTATGTTAACTCTGTAATTCTGTCGACGCTTTTGTGAAGGATTTAAGCACTTATTACGTTCAGCTCGTTTAAGCCC
>JAMPIV010009448.1:0-77500 GCA_024509875.1 Oreohelix idahoensis | reverse complement strand
CAGTTATAGTAATTAGTTAATGGGCTATGCTAATGCACTGTTACTACTACACTGATGATAAATGAATGATGAATAGTGTCGTGCACTATTGAATGAGAAGTGCACTTATGATCAAGAATTGATTGTTGATATTTCATATACAAGTTCTTTGATTGGAGACTTGTTTCCCACAGAGACTGGGATAATATAATGTGATGTGAATATACAAGTTCTTAATTAAGACTTGTTACACTTAGGTTTGAAATAAATTAGTTAATTATTTCAGGTTTTGGACTCATATGTTAGACAACATGTCTACATTTGAGCACTTTATTGAGCAGGGTAGATTGCTTGGCAAGACTGGTGATAAGTTAGAAGAATTTGCAACTGCTCGATATGATAAAGCAATGGAAGCTGAACAAAAGAAACTGCATATGGAAGCTGAACAAAAGAAACTGCAGATGCAGGTGGATGAAAAAAGATTCCAAATGGAAATGGAAAAACAAAAAAGGGAATCAGAAGCTGAGGAAAGAAAACTCCGGCTACAGCTAGAAGCTGAAAGACTTGAAAAAGAGGCTGAAAATAAAAGACTTGAAAAAGAAGCTGAAAATAAAAGACTTGAAAAAGAGGCTGAAAATAAAAGACTTGAAAAAGAAGCTGAAAATGAAAGACTTCAAAAAGAGGCTCAGGCTGAGGAAAGAAGATTACAGAGAGAGTCTGATGAGAGGAAAGAGAAAGCAAAAATGGAACATGAAGAAAAGGTCTTAGCTTTAGAGTTGGAAAAATTGAAATTGACGAGCATGAGTAATGGTAATGATTCAAACAAGGGTTCATCTTCTGGTAAGGCTAATAATGATACTTTTAAGATTAAGTTACCAACAATTAGTCCTTCCAGTGATGACATAATGTTCTATCTGGACAGATTTGAACAAGCATGTACAGCTCATAACATAGACAAAGCAAAATATGTTTATCAGTTATCAGGGATACTGACAGGTAAAGCTCTAAGTATATTAAATATGGAGGATGAACCTGACAAGAACAATTATGAGGTTGTCAGGGCCGCTTTGTTAAAGAAATATCAGCTTAACGAAGACGGCTATCGTCTACAATTTAAAAACATGTTACCTGAAAATGGAGTTGACTCCGAGTTTATTGCAAGAATACGCATTACTTTCTCACGATGGGTTTGAAACTATCTAAGACGGAAAAAACCTTATGATGACTTCTGGACTTAATACTTAGAGACAAAGTCACTGTCGACTAGTCAAAAGAGTCATCCTTTGCCTTTCCTATCAATGAACCGTAAACCTAAACAATAAAAGAAAATTGACGATATATCTGTTGCCAGTAACGTAACTGCGCACCCACACATACAACCATGGGTAACCCCCCCCCCTTCTGTAAAGGTGAAAGAATGTTTACCCGATGCTTCGGCATCTCCGGTAAGGGCGGCAAAACTCTTGCACGAAGATTCCAACAAAATCTTGATAGAAAGAGCCAGCTGAAAATTTCTGTCAAAATCATTGGAAACCAATTACATGGTGATACATCTTCTGAAGAATTAGGAGACAACCTCGATAGTGGTCGTTACTATCTCTCCTAAAAAATTATAGGCATATCAAAAAGCAGGATATGGGTAATAGAGGTTATGCTTCCCTGCCGAAGACCACAAGAAACCCAACAAATAGAATGTTCGCATCATTGTGAACATTGGGGGGGGGGAAAAAAAATAGTAATCGTGGAAACTGGAATTCGAACCAGGATAACAATTACAATAGAGACAATAATAACTGCAGAGATAATAATAACTTTGATAACTTCAGAGGTAATAATAGTCGTGGGAGATCTCAACACAAAAAAAAGAGATATCAGCAGGCTAATGCTGTACAACAGGAAACTGAGGGAGCCTGTAATCATGTTGTTGATAGTAAAAACTTTGACGCTGTCACTGGTTCTGCTTTTGACTTTGAGAGAGCAAACAAATGCCCCCAATGCAGTACTTTATTCGAACCGGGTACCATAACTACTTTGAGTTGTGGTCACCCACTTCCCGCTCTTCCTGCTGCTGTTGCGCATGACGGGAAGGGTTCTTTAATTCGACAATAAGGTCTTGTTTAATGATACTCCGTTCCTCACTACTTTTCCGATTCCGGATGCACCCACTAATGGAGTTAGACAAACGCTTGTTAGATACATCCTTTGTGTCTACGACGGAAGGGTTATTAAAATGTGTCACATTTGGCGGCACTCTAGAAAAATATCCTACTCGCTGTAATGTCGCATATGCCACTACCTATTCTTTACTGGAGATGTGCCATGCATTGGTCCCCCCCCCTCTTACCTAATCCCTATTGCGGACCATATTATTGTCGTATTTCACGGAGTTTAGGGAGTGGGTAACCCCCACAGAAGATATGCTGCTTGGGAAGATTAATTAACAAAATAAAAAAAAAAAAATGGGGGGGCCCCAAGCTACGAACAAATGCAGGTAGTTACAAGAGCACAAGCTCTAACACACACCCTGAAACATCACTGAATAGTGATAAAGAAGTTGATAGCCCAAGATAGTCACTTAGTGAGTCACACGAGACTCCTTTCATAACATTGCAAGAAGAAGATCCATCTTTTAAAAAAAATCTTTTCTTTCTTGCGAAGAAAGGTGAGCCGAATCAGAAAACAAATAGAAAATCTTGGATTGCAATGAGAAACGGCGTACTTGTACGTATGGTACAAGATTCGACTACGTCGGCAACATTTCGCAAACTCTTGTTTCCCAAGAGCAGTGAGATTGCACATATTGCAACAATGCTCAAGTACTCGCAATGTGCTGGACAAATTGGTTTTTGCCCGTACGAAGTCGAGAGACCCTTTGCGGCCTTTCTTTTGGCCTTATTGTCAATAAGGACATTCGAATTTACTAGCCGCTCATGCAATGTCTGTCTGGAGGTCAAAAACAAGAGGCCCACGACAAGCTGCGCCTATCCAAGGGGGGGCCTTTTGCTGACATTCCGATACAGCCGTTGAAGAAAATATCAATAGATAGTATTGGCCCTTTTAAGGTCAAGTCGGCCATAGGACATCAGTTTATCCTTACATGTGTCGATATGTGCACACGTTGGCCAGAGGCTATTCCTCTTAAGAGCATATCTACTACAGATATCGCAGATGCTCTTTGGTTGATATTTTCTCGCTTGGGGTTCCCCAGAGAAATATTGTCAGACCATGGCACTCAACTCATATCTGACACTATGTCACAGGTAATGTCTACCTTACATATTTAACGATCTCTCAGTAGTATCTACCATCCTATGTCTAATGGGTTAGTTGAGCGTCTGAATAGAACGCTCAAGACTTTGCTTGGTAAGATAACTGAAGATCATCCTCAAGATTGGGACAGGGTTTTACCCGCGGCTCTCTTTGCCTATAGAGAAGTCCCTAATGAACACACAGGATTTTCTCCCTTCGAACTTGTCTTTGGCGCGCTTCCACGCGGCCCTATGTCTTTATTACACGATCTCATCACTGCCGATGATATTAGCGATGAAACTCAATCCTCATATGAGTATGTCATTGCTCTTAGACAAAAGATCATTGAGGCATGTAAGCTAGCAACTGCTTCATCAGAAATTGCTGAAGAGAAGGCAAGGCAGTTTGGTAACAAGAATAGATGACTATCGGACAACATTTGACCAGGTGACAAAGCAATCGTCTAGCTCCCCAGTAGGGAAAAAAGACTCCTTATTGCATGGAAATGTCCGTAATGCCAATAGTCGTCTCGGAATTTCCGGATGTTGACTATGTGGTCGATATTGATGGAAAGCATAAAACTTTCCACATAAACATGCTTTTCGGAATTTCACGAACGTCCGGACAATTTTGCTGCCTATATATCCAGACCAAACCGGATGATGCTCCTCGCACCTCACGTCATCAATCAACCCAGTCTGTCATTCAGGATGAGGAAACTAACCTTCTTCTGAAGTCAACCTTCCCCCTTCCCCAGTGTTTCCATTACCTTCCCACGAATCATGGAAAACACGAATTCTATCTGAATCTCCTAATCTTACAGTTGACGACCATCTACAAGTCACGTCGATGTTACAAACATACCAGGAATTTTCTCCACTGACCTTCCTTGACACAACAGATGTTCCTAGAACATGACATAATTCTTACCGACAATAATCCAATTAGGGTTAGGCCTTATCCTATCCCTATACACCTTCAGTCGCAAGTGGAAAAGGAATTGGATGAAATGATTCAATTAAATATAATTGAACCATCGACTTCACCATATTCTTCTTCCATGGTTATTGTCCGGAAGAAGGATAAGAACATACGAATTTGTGGTGATTAAACTCAAATTGCATCAGGTCAACAATGTTCTAACGACGCTGGAACCGAAGCCTTTGTTATGAAGAACTACTGATATAGAACTTTCTAATTCTATATTCTTAACTAAACTTGACCTTGTCTAAAGTTTATTGGCAAGTGCCCTTTAGCATAGCATAGCCAAACCACTTACCAGCTTTTTCTACACCTAGGGGTCTATTTCAATGGAATGTTATGCCTTTTGGTCTCATGAACGCCCCTGCCACTTTCGTTCGCATGATGCGTCGAATTCTGTCACATCGTTCGGATGTCATCGCCTACTTAGATGACATCTGTCTCTTCAGTGATACCTGGGAAGATCACTATTTAGGGTTATATGACTTACTGTCCACTCTACGTGAGAATAATTTGACAGCAAAACCTTCTAAAGCTTTTGTTGGTTTTGGTGAAATCTCTTTCCTGGGTCATCGAGTTGGTCATGGTCTCTTGAAGACAGAAGACCACAATACTTCCAAAATACAGAAACAACACTGATCCCTAACACGAAGAAAACAAGTAAGGATTCCTCTTATGTTTACTTCAATATTAATGGGATATATTATTCCAAATTTATCTTGCGATCCATGCACCGTACAATCAACATTGTTGAAGAAAGGTTCGCCTAATCTGGTCCGTTGGTCTGAAGAATGCCAATCTTCACTAGACCAAATCAAGAATATATTTTCTTCTCCTCCCATCTTAAGATTACCTACTCTTGATAGGACTTTTGTTCTTCGGAGTGCTGCTTCATCCACTGGGATTGGAGCAGCACTGATGCAAGAATATGCAAATACTCTGCATCCTGTTATGTACATTTCTAGAAAACTAAATGCGGCAGAGAGGAACTACTCGGTTTTAGACCGTGAGTTGTTAGCGATGGTTTGGTCAATTCTAAAGCTACAAAGATTCCTCCTGGGCGCACATTTCATTCTAGAGACTGATCAGAAAGCTCTTACAGCTATTCAGCCTAAGAATTTGAAGAGTTCGAGATCCACTCGATATGCTATAGCTCTTCAACCTTTTCACTTCACGGTACGAGCTATCCGTGGTGCGGATAATGTGATGGCTGACATTTTGTCTAGATGCCCACATGACTCCAACTAATACTTCTGTCCTATATTTCCATATATTACAGAGTCATAACACACCTATATTTCTACAATAGATTAGCACATCTGTACTCACTTTATATGTACACACTATCGTGCTTTGTTGTCATCTTCTTCTGTTCGTTTTTTAAGATGATAGAGGAGGACTGAGTAGTTAATATAAGGGCCGTTAGTTTACTAAACAGCCACAATTATTAATAATGTATTGTACCTTATGAAGCATATTAGTTATTAATTAGCATTATATTGCTTGTACTTTCTCAGAATGTCATTGTTGAGCTGAGGACTTACCTTACTAGTATCAAGCATGACGAGTTCTAGATTGTGTACTTACCCTCGGAATACCAGAGCATATGTCCTGGATCGTCATGTAGTTTAACTTTACTATGTACTTATGTCATTACAAATTAGCCTATTTTTAGGCAATTTAGTTAATTATCAGCGCATAATTCGTGCGTTTTGAGCCGCTTATCGCATGCTCTTTGATATTGAAAAAAAAATATGTTCCACATTTTTTTTTTTTTATCGGGAGGAGGTGGTGATATGTTGCGTGATAAATTCTCGCAACATCGTTTTATTTCAATATCTATTTTATAACGCAAGGGCAACAACTGCTTGAAATTTATAGTCACTTTTTCTCGGTAAGCATTTGTCTTCTCGCGTTGGTATCGAATGCAGTTAAGTTTGAGCTGTGGTCATTTTGCGCTGGACTGCGCATGACTTGTCTTGCTTCTTGGTCGATCGGTTTCCGCCCACCACTAGTGGAGTGAGCGATTTGGAATGGCGAAAGAGATGCCTCGTTGAAGAGGGGATCTCCGCTTTTTTTTTTGTTCTGTCAGGAATGTGAGAGTCCTCTTATGGATATTTCGTTTATTCGAGATAATACCTCTAGTGTATTTGCACATGCCGGGAGGCATAATATTTCTGTGTATTTCCGGAAGGCAAGGTAAATTAACATTTTCATTAACTCTATCGATTTTTGGTCGTGAACGATTTCTGGTTCATAGCCTGTCTTCGAAAGTCGTCGTCACGAGATGTTTTCCTAGCTCACATGTCGCTGTATTGTGCTGCATCGGTTGATGCAGGTTCCAAGGACCATTACTTGCTACTTTGTTAAATGAACTAGGTTTGAAAAACCTTTATTATCTAGAGGATATTTTTGAGGACATTATTTATACTTCGGCAGAAGTGTCTGTCTTGCTGAAGTCAAACTAAGGAGAGTGAACTGATCTCATACATCTGGTTATCTCCTGGCTGTTATAGAAAAGGATGGAGTTTTTCACCTGACTACATTTACAGCACTATGAAATATAACATGCATCTGACTCATCATTGTAATGCTGTCTACCGTCTATTGCTGTATTGAATGTTGCTGTGATAATGACTGTTTGATGTGCCTACATATTCGCGTAACCATTTTGTCACTGTGGCGTCCACAATAAATAATGAAGAAAAACGTCAACGGCTGTTACAAGAATCATTGACTTTATACGTCGTGAGTTTACTGACGTCCTATGTGGATTGCCCTGTTATTTTTGTATGAACATTGTTTTGACTGAACACATCTGCACACCACACAAAACCAGACATGCGGATACCATCCATCATCATATGGCATCACGCATCAGTATGTATGTATGTATGTATGTATGTATGTATGTATGTATGTATGTATGTATGTATGTATGTATGTATGTATGTATGTATGTATGTATGTATGTATGTATGTATGTATGTATGTATGTATGTATGTATGTATGTATGTATGTATGTATGTATGTATGTATGTATGTATGTATGTATGTATGTATGTATGTATGTATGTATGTATGTATGTATGTATGTATGTATGTATGTAAGTATGTATGTATGTATGTATGTATGTATGTATGAGTATGTATGTATGTATGTATGTATGTATGTATGTATGTATGTATGTATGTATGTATGTATGTATGTAATGTAATGTATGTATGTATGTATGTATGTATGTATGTATGTATGTATGTATGTATGTATGTATGTATGTATGTATGTATGTATGTATGTATGTATGTATGTATGTATGTATGTATGTATGTATGATATGTATGTATGTATGTATGTATGTATGTATGTATGTATGTATGTATGTATGTATGTATGTATGTATGTATGTATGTATGTATGTATGTATGTATGTATGTATGTATGTATGTATGTATGTATGTATGTATGTATGTATGTATGTAAGTATGTATGTATGTATGTATGTATGTATGTATGTATGTATGTATGTATGTATGTATGTATGTATGTATGTATGTATGTATGTATGTATGTATGTATGTATGTATATGTATGTATGTATGTATGTATGTATGTATGTATGTATGTATGTATGTATGTATGTATGTATGTATGTATGTATGTATGTATGTATGTATGTATGTATGTATGTATGTATGTATGTATGTATGTATGTATGTATGTATGTATGTATGTATGTATGTATGTATGTATGTATGTATGTATGTATGTATGTATGTATGTATGTATGTATGTATGTATGTATGTATTTATGTATGTATGTATGTATGTATGTATGTATGTATGTATGTATGTATGTATGTATGTATGTATGTATGTATGTATGTATGTATGTATGTATGTATGTATGTATGTATGTATGTATGTATGTATGTATGTATGTATGTATGTATGTATGTATGTATGTATGTATGTATGTATGTATGTATGTAAGTATGTGTGTATGTATGTATGTATGTATGTATGTATGTATGTATGTATGTATGTATGTATGTATGTATGTATGTATGTATGTATGTATGTATGTATGTATGTATGTATGTATGTATGTATGTATGTATGTATGTCTGTATGTATGTATGTATGTATGTATGTATGTATGTATGTATGTATGTATGTATGTGTATGTATGTATGTATGTATGTATGTATGTATGTATGTATGTATGTATGTATGTATGTATGTATGTATGTATGTATGTATGTATGTATGTATGTATGTATGTATGTATGTATGTATGTATGTATGTATGTATGTATGTATGTATGTATGTATGTATGTATACATGTATGTATGTATGTATGTATGTATGTATGTATGTATGTATGTATGTATGTATGTATGTATGTATGTATGTATGTATGTATGTATGTATGTATGTATGTATGTATGTATGTATGTATGTTCAAGTACCATATGTATGTATGACAGGACATATGGATGTCATTGTATGTACATGTAGTAACATATATATGTATTATATACCATACATATATACATACATGTGTGTGTGTGTTACATGATGATGGGAATATGTAGTGGATGTGTGTGCACAGTTCACATGTTAGTATTATGTTTAATGTATGACAATTATAAATCACAACCCGCCCATAACTACGCCAATCCTGACCACAGACCCCCCAACCGTCCCATTTACTCCCAGTATGAATAAAAGAGACTTGAATCGGCCCCCCTCTACACCAATCGCGTCTAGGGGGATATTGTTAAATTAATAATTCCCTAACCGTCTGACTTCATGATGTGGAATCCTTCATAAAATTCCTCAGTCCCGGTTTCCTTATTTAAAATGTTTGAGATTTCCTGGGCTATATTGTAAGTCCTGATAAATAATCCAATAAAAGGTTTCCGGTATTTTAAGAAGGAATTCTGAATTCTAATTCTTCACTCTAGCAGTCTGGTGTCTTGGCGAGCGATTTCTCAAATGAAATAGCTTGAGAAAATGATCAGTTTATATTCCCTCCCTTCCCACGCTTTCGTTTGTCATGGAGTTAAATAAACGCTCCAATCATATTCAAACAGGTCGGGTTATGGGGTAATTTCAAAATATTCAGACATCGGATAATGTTGAACGTAAGGCAGATTTCAACTCTCCCATATATGGTAATAAGATGTCCGATGCCCTTGTGTACAAACTTAAAAACACACCGGTTACCGCATTTGACCATGTGTTCGAGATGTAGCAGTCTTAATTTTATCTAAAGTAATCATGTCATCCATGTCTGTCTGTAAGTTGTCTCCCCTTTTCTAAGCTCTGGTGATGCTTACACCCATGTCTTATCGTTGATTAAGCCGATAGCGCTGGCCGATGTACGCCTTAATCTGCCGTGCCTATAGCCAACAAATCTGGGCAGCGCCAAGCAAATGTGATTATTATCACCTACAGTGAGTGTCGAATGATTTGATAAAATGAAATATCTGCTACTTAGCAGAAACATAACGAAGAAAGAAAGAAAGAAAGAAAAGTGCGACAATTGAGAGCAAATAATAAAAATTAGTACCACAAATGTACCGATACTGCCGGAGTGAAACAAAGATCGATAGGGGCCGCCCCGTTTTGTCGCAGGAGATCGCTAATATGATGTTATACCTGGAGCTGGCAAGATCATTATGTAAAAACATATTGTTACAGAAACCACCATGGCAATGGTATCTATCTATCTATCTATCTATCTATCTATCTATCTATCTATCTATCTATCTATCTATCTATCTATCTATCTATCTATCTATCTATCTATCTATCTATCTATCTATCTATCTATCTAATCTTATCTAATATAATCTTATCTATCTAATCTATCTAATCTATCTTTCTTATCGAATCTATCTATCTATCTATCTATCTATCTATCTATCTATCTATCTATCTATCTATCTATCTATCTATCTATCTATCTATCTATCTATCTATCTATCTAATCTTATCTAATATAATCTTATCTATCTTATCTATCTAATCTATCTAATCTATCTTTCTTATCGAATCTATCTATCTATCTATCTATCTATCTATCTATCTATCTATCTATCTATCTATCTATCTATCTATCTATCTATCTATCTATCTATCTATCTATCTATCTATCTATCTGTCTGTCTGACTACCTACTTACCAACCTACCTACTTATCTACCTACATACCTGCCTACCTATCTGCCTGTCTGTCTATCTACATACCTGCCCATGGGGTGTCTAAAACCAGCCGGTCTCAACACTTTTCACACCTTTGTCTGAGGTCACCCTTTCCTCTCTTGCTCTATTTGACTCTTTCCACTCTTATCCTATTCTTCTATTTGTATGCCATATACATTTTTAAATTTCATATTTATTTATCTCCCACTCATTCTGTCCTCTTCTATTTCCAGTCCCCACTTTTATCCCGTTGGATAGTTTATTGTCCGGTTTCGTTTTTTAGTTTTTCAGTATGTATTGTGTACACCCGGCGGCGGAAGTCGCTTTCTGTTCAGCCACGCGCTCTTCAACAGACAGCGAATTTCGGTTCTTGCCTTCAGGGAAGTACCCAGTTTTTATTTTATTATTTTATTAAGTTTTTTATGTGTCCTATCTAGACTTCACTTTCTTTCCTTTCCTGACGAAGGCCTTGTGGCCGTAACGTAGACTATTTTCTTTGTCTTTTGTCCTCGTAAGACGAATAACCTTTTTTCGATTTTTTTTCAAACCCACCCATTGTATTCCACGTCTTACCGCAGTTCCCCTCAACTTCCTCGATTTGTCCTGAACCAACACTTGTCAACAAAAACAAAAACAAACAAACAAACAAACAAAAAATATCATGGGATATCACATTAAAACCCTGTATGATTCAATCATGAGCGTCCGATTGACAGAGTGGTTAGAGCGCTGGTCTTTCGCGACAACGAAGCTGGGTTCGATTCACGCTATAGTCTACTCAACTGTAAATGAGTACCTGGCTTTGCTCTTTAGTTAGGGAAGAAAAAAGGCAGCGAGAAAGGGAAATGGTTCACACCCCCTCTCGATGCTGGGACCTGTTATAGGGAAATCTAAAAAATGTCAGTCTCCTACGGTAGTATCTGCTATGAGACTACCTTTATGTTTATTTTATGAATCAATCCTTACCATGAAAATTAAATTTATTTTACATAAATATATACAGGTAAAGGTTCTGTTTAGACTTGTGTATTATAGTGACCTCCCTTTATAATATTTGTCTTTCTTTTCAGATTTTTACTACTTTCTTTTGTGTAGCACACACCTTTCAACCATTTACCATATACATGGAACTGTTGGTTATATCAGGACGTTTTTTTTTTCCCTTTAGTGTGCTGTTTTCTTGATTGTATTTAATTGACGTTCTGTACTGTATTATTCCTCACGGTGGAGTTTTTACTATCTGGTTAATAGTTCAGTTTGTTGTTGTTCAGAAGCATACTTGTGTCTTTACGGGCGTTAATACTATTGGTTTGGGATTTATTTATGTACTTTTCCTACTGTATTGTGTTATTCCTTTCTGGTAATGTTCCTTTGTAAGATAATTATTTGTCTTGATCTAGCACTCTTAGGGAGGTTACTAAGAATCCATTTTTGTGACCTACATACTTGACATGTCTGAAAAGAACCTTGGCCTAAATTTGTTCCTGTCCCGTGCCGTTTACGGGGTCTCTGAAGAGACAAAGAAAGAATCGAACTCCGGCACTCTCAGGAATGTCAAAGACGACTAATCTGAGAATGTCTATGAGGCTGGCAACCTCATCGTGTAAAACAAGTTGCCACAGAAACACTGCTGAAAGAAAATGTGAATGCTTGCTACATGCTTCCCGGAGCGTCATGGCTCATCGATGTTTACCGCTATGGCGGCCGTGACGCCCTCAAACAGCATTGTAGCAAAGTGTGCAAAACCACGCTTAGTTAATGGACTGATAGAACGAACAGAAGAAAAAAATAAATTGTGATGGTTTCGGCAAGAGCCTTGAACTGTATGAAGACAAAACGAACACCGTGTTACAAGGATTAACATGACGTAGGACATTTTTCTAAGCATTCTTAAAATAGTATTGGTCACGCATGCGTATTCGTTTATGTTATAGGTGAAAGGCAAGTATGGATAATTCACAATGGCGAAAGCAAAGTGTCGCAAGTTAGATAAAGAACTTCTTTTGAACTGGGACTCTGTATCAGTAAATTGGGATAAAATTTATAGATTTTCACAAAAAGGGATATGCAGGAATGGAAATCCAAAAGGAAAGTTGGAAGAAGTATGTATATATTAAGGCACTAAACAATAATGGTAGCTCCATGCTTCGAAATGAGCGCAAAGGGAAATGTTGATATGATGATGATGTCTGTTATTGTATATTTTATAATACTATAATTATTAAAGATATAAATTAAATACGTGCTGTGTTTGTTTCAACATTGTAGACACATGCATGTCTGTGAAAGTATATTTGGATCAGGGAGGAGACCAGGTCACTAAGCTACAGAACCAAAGCGAGGAAGTGACGTGTGATGCAAGGTTACATTTCATGTGCATCAAACCAGCTCATGACCCAGGTAGATTTAAATTACTGCAAGTTTGATTTTCGTTTCTTTGTTTGTTTGTTTGTTTGTTTTTCTTCGCAAGTTTTGTTTATTTGTCTCTTTGTTTCGGCAAAGAACGTTTTTTCGTAGTTCATCTATATTTTTTCCTGTGGCGCAATTCTGGTTGTTACTTTTTCAGAAATTGCCCGAAAACATATTGTTTTTAATTCCTTGTTTCTTCATTTTTGTGTTTTTAATTTACAGCAACAGCAGTTGTAACTATTTATGGTAACTATTATCCTTTAATTATTTCTCTTTAAGTATTACCTTAGATGCCTTTGTTTTCCTATACGTGTACATTCTTATTCGAATTACAAGTTGTTCATCTCGAATCTCTCGATACATAAACAAGATTCTTGTATGTATCGATTTCTTTCTGTTGTAGTCGATTTCTCTCAGAAGTTTGTTAGAAAATTATTCCTCGTTACATAATGCGAATAAATACAATACAGTATGAATGCACTAGGAAGCATACCAGTTAAATAATGGGTGAGGTTAGAATGAATGTTAACATTTTAATGTGTCAGTATCTGTAGACATTTAAATGACTGACTGACGTCTTGCTTGGAACTCATTTTGTTGAATCTGATTGAAGGTACTTAAAATATTTGCAAAGTTTTTCTTTTACAACTTCCGCAAAGAATATTTTGTTCCTCCCTTCACTATCCAAGGGAAGTAATCGTACTGCAAAAAACCTTGCTGAAATATATGTAATTATAATGACATTTCACTATATTGCGTTTATTTTCCATCTCTTTTTTTTTAAGATGTGATAATTACAATATTGTTGTTTTAAGACTAATTTAAAAAGAGTTACGCAGATGTTTCGTACCTTTGTACGCATATGAGTTAGCTTGTATTAAAATATATAGCGTCATGGCTCATCGATGTTTACCGCTATGGCGGCCGTGACGCCCTCAAACAGCATTACATTAGAATTTTTTCATTAATGGTGTTCTACTGTGCGCATCATACTCTTGAATTCTCACTGATATTTGGTAGCTTGGGATATGTACAAGCGACCTGTATGAGTGGATTTCCGTCTTTGGGGATGAGAAAATTTGGAATTTGAATCTAGAGAAAAAGTATTGTGTGGCTGTTTTATCATGTAACTAAATTATTAAACTTCATTATTTCTTGACGGGTTGTTTGCGAAAAGATCTGTTAAACCCCAATAAAACAGATTGTTTGTCTATAGATGGGATGTTAAAGATAGCTTTCACTCAATGCACAGTGCAACGCACGGTGTTTCTATATTTTCAAGGAAAGATGATGAGATTGTTTCTGGACTTACAGACAGGGATGTTTTCTTATTACAGGGAACAATTCTTAATGTTACTATTATATGCCAAGTAAATATACATTATGCCTCGCATAGTTCACGAGCACTTTGAAGAGACTAAGAAATATTATAACTACTGCTGCCCAGGCATGTCGTAAAGTATAATATTGTAGCCCCCTTCAGTCATAACTGACCTTGGGAATGCGCCCCTGGGGTGACAACCCTCAGCTTTCTTTTTTTTTTAACCTGGTGTTCCTTTCGGTGTGTGTTGTTCTCTTCTACTTGTTGTGAGAGCTTCTTTTCACCCAATCTGAGGTGGCAACGTAGGGAGCGTTGCCATTTGGTGCGATCGACAGCTTCATACTCCCAAGTTGGTGGAGCTTTCATGTTTCTCTTCACACATCTATGAACCTCAGCTGCGGTCGCCCGACTGTTCTGCTACCATTTACCAGTTGTCGGTAGAGAATATCTTCTATCAGGTACGTCGTATGGGGGCCACCAACATAAGACTGTGTATGTGTTGAGAGCTTCATAATGTAAAACTAATTGCTATATATACCACTGCCGCAGGGACACATTAAAATTTTGCCGTATTTTCCCTGCAGGGTAGCCATCTCCAGCGGCGGTTCCATCTTCCATAGTGTGGAAACAAATGGGAAATGATAATGAAAAACACGTTATGCAATTTGATTGCTTGTTATATAAAGGTAGATACTCAAAGAATACTGAAAACTGCCCCAACTAGATAAATTGTGAGCGGAAACATGTGGAAGTTTGTGCATGGGTCAGGCAGTCGCACCAGGTAAAACAAAACATGCCACATAAATCATTACAACAATGGCACATGCATTGCTTTGTCGCTGACTTCATCCAGGATAGGCAACTATAGTGGTGGTCCTTTGCTAATGAAGTGGTTAAGACGGAAAGGATTGAGAGAGAAAAAGAGGATGGTACGAACGAATGAAATCTTGATTTCATCAGGGTAAAGAAAGAGTTATTATTGCCTTGTCATATTTCTGCCCTGCAATAATACAGCTCTAAGTGTTTTCAAATTAAAACATTCTTAATGTCAACAGTAAGTAGTTAATATCAACATTGCATTCTCCATAGCAACACACACATTTACACATTTACAAAGAGAGAGATAGAGAGATAGAAAAAGAGAGAGAGAGAGAGATAAAGAAAGAGATAGAGAGATAGAGAAAGAGCGAGATAGAGAAAAAGAGAGAGAGAGAGAGGGATAGAGAAAGAGAGACAGAGATAGAGAAAGATAGATATAGAGAAAGAGAGAGATAGAGAGATATAGAAAGAAAGAGATAAAGCGATAGAGAGAGCGAATGAGAGACAGAGTGATTGAAAGAGAGATCAATCAGTAAAGTAATTAAATATTTAAAATCAAAGTTAAAGCCCTTAACGCTTAAAAGAAAAATGTAGGTAGCTGTGGTGTTTGATGGTATTGTATGATGGTGTTATTACTAAATGTAAATTGTATGAGGCCAGCTGTGAAGGCTCCTGAGATAAAATGTAGTGGTGAATTGTCAGAAGGCCTTTCTTGCTACCACTACGACCTCACACTTAATTTTTTTTAATGAATGTGGCTACGTAAAGTGTCTAGGGTTATGATATGTAGTGTGGTGTAATGGATTATAAATATACCCACAGATATTAACAAGACTAATAATATTAATAAATGTTAAAATACACTGAACTAACTCACGTGTGTAAAATTTTTTTGATATAAGTATATTACATTTATTTTAGTTCTGTGTCAATTTTTTTAGGGGGGAGTTGACCAGAACTGATAAAAGGATTTTAGAGATTATGAAAAGAAATGCATGGAATAGTATATCATAAATGCAATAGTGTACATATATATGTACTATACTAGTTAGTTTTATTAAAATGTTCTAGTATTCATCTACTTGGGAGGATAGTACTGTTTGTGCTGTTGGGGTGGCCTCATCACACCTGTCTATATTGACTACACAGTGTCCAGAAAATGGTGGAATCTTTATGGGGTTCTTAGTAACTAAAGGGCGTTGGTGAAAGTCCAGCAGACCAGAGGCTCACTCATCTGGTAGTTGTCGCTCTGGTGCTGAAATCAGGTGGTCCCACCTCTCCGTGCTGGCGGGCAATAATGGTGGTCTCTGTCACAAGTACTGCACAGATACACTCGAGTAAAGTCACCAACTGAATAGACCCTGCTTTGTTGACGACAGAAACTCGCAGCTCTGCAATCAAAGTATGGGCCATGTGTCAAAATCTATTCTCTACCCACGTCTGGACACAACAGTGACACAACAACCACATCATACAGACAGGTCAGATCTCTCTGACCAAACAGCACATTTACCATGGTGGTTTTACATCAGATAGATCCTCCCAGACTATAGATCCTGAAAAAATGTTTATTAGTTTTCGGCCCTAAAAGAGGATAGGTAATATGTATCATTATTCTCAACACTTGATCTGTCTTGCATAATCCTTGCTGGAGTTTATGTACATTGTTGGTCCCTAGACCCTGACTAGGGCGGGGGGGTCTAGAGCAAATCCCTACTTGTTTGTAAGGCTAGATTTCGATATGGCAGTATCAAATCACTCAAACATGAAACAATATTCAAAATATATAAGGAAATAATTTCAATCTTACCAGATTATGAATAAATAACACAGAATTTCTAGCAAAACTCAGCTGAGCTGCTGGCTATAGTATGGCGTCCCTAAATTTATTTCACTTGCTTTCATATGGAATCACCACACTTTAAAATCTGTGTCTATCACTGAACAACTATTGAAGAATGGCCCCACTTTCGCGTCTGAGCGCTAATGATATGATTGTCTGTGGCCAATCACTGCCTAGGTTATTTTGAAATTCAAAATTTCTACACTAAGGTCATTTCAGTCATGCTTCAGTCAAGTATGGATGGTTATCTGTTAGTCTGTCCGTCTCTACTTGTGTTTCTAAAAAAATGTGCTTGATTTTTTGAACCAACCTTTCTCTCCCCTCCAAAATTTTGTCGTTAAAAGTTATATTTAGACACAGCTACCGCTCAAAAACCCTCTCCTCCATACTAAGTAAATTTGAACACCTGCGTCCAAGGTCGTGTTTTTGTGTGCAAATTGCGACACTTTTTTATTCAACACAGTCTGTCGATGATGTGAACTACACTGTCTTTTGTCATTATCTTCAATATTATCTATCCGTTTGTAAAATTAAGACCATCTTAGTTCACTGCTCAGAATAGGCCATCCGGCCAGCTAATTTTTATATTCCTAACATTAATATTAAGAAAAAATTACTTTTTAATTTTTGTAATATTCCTAACATCTGCGTTTTACCGCTCCATTCAAATCAAAAGCTTGGTATCGCAAAAGCGTCCAATAAATGACTGTGGCGTAACATATCTAGGGTCCCTTCTGTGGAGTTGCTTACTTTTTATGTCAACTTGGGAAACGTGACTTTTCTCCGTTTCCCCCCCAATTGCGTCTCCTTAGCCTTTCCAGTCATATTTTTTTTCTTTTTGATCCGCCGTTCCCCTCCTGTCTAGCAAGTCAATTATTATGGAGGATGATGACCCGCGGTCTAGGCGATCATGTACATCAGCAGCCTACGCATTATGTTTTTATCCTTAAATGTTATCTTTGGAGGGATTTTACCGTTGTATCTCTGTCAATTTCACTACACATCTCTCCACTTGAAAACATGCCTATGGCAAGTTCCAAAACCAGCGATACACATAGGTAAAATTACTCCTCACGTCTGCCACTACTCTAATTTTGATCACAGGGGTGCCGACTGAGGAAATCTGCACCGACATTCAATTTGCCTGGGATATATTGGATACTAAACTGATAAGGTTGAAGCAATAAAGACCACCTCAGCAATCTTGCGTTTTCATGCTTAGCCTGAGACAAGAACACGAGAGGCTGATGGTCCGTCTCCACCACAAATGTCCTACCATACAGATAGATTTGAAACTTCTTTATTGCCCAGATTAATGCTAAACATTCCTTTTCGCTTGTGGAGTATCCTTGTTCCGCCTTATTCAATTTGCGGCTTGCATAAGCGACTGGTTTAAGTTCCCCATCAGGTGAAGATGATCTTTGCAACAAAGCCCCTCCGAGTCCTACATTACTTGCATCGGTTCTTAAGACAAAGTCCTGTGTCAAATCAGGCAGTTTGAGAATAGGCTTGCTAGTGAGTTTTTCCTTTAACTCTTGAAATGCTAGTTCACATTGTGCAGTCCAAATAATTTTATCTGGAAGTCCCTTGCGAGTCAGATCAGTCAGAGGAGCACATATAGCGTTAAAATTATTGATGTATTTCTGATAAAATCCGCATAACGACACAAATGATCGCACGTCCTTTTTTGTTTGCGGCCTAGGTGCTCTCTGCAGTTTTTCCAAATTCTTAGGATCAGGGGTCATATTACCCTGATATACAGTGTGTCCCAAGAATTCCAACTCTTTGCATCCAATACAACATTTTGTGGGCCTAGCAGTTAAGTTCGCCTCCCGAAGTCTATCAAACAACATCACCAGAGCTTCAATGTGTTCTTCAAATGTCTCGGTGGCGACGAGAATATCATCCATGAAATTTGTGATACATGGGTTATTCAGGGGATCCAACAATTTTCGCATCATCCTTGAAAACACACTCGGAGCATTTTTCAGTCCGAATGGTAGCATATTGAATTCATAATGTCCATCCGAAGTGCTAAAAGCCAAATAAGGTCTCACTTCAGGCTTCACTGGGATCTGGTAATAGCCTTTACTAAGATCCACTTTTGAAAAAATATTTTGCCTTGTTCAGTCTGGCAAATAACTGTTTTGTGTCTGGTAATGGATCCACTTGTCCTTCTGTGACAGCATTCAGTTTCCTGTAATCTATGCACAGTCTGTGTTCCCCAGACGGTTTTCTCAACAAAAACGACACTAGAACTAAAAGATGATTCACTGTGCGAAATAATCCCCTCCTTCAACAAATACTCTATTTCTTCCTTCAATGCCTTCTCCTTCGCGAACGGAATAGAATAGGCTCTCATACAGATTGGGTTTGAGTCTACCAGTTTCATGTCATACTGTAGCAAATTTGTATGGCCTGGTTTATCTGTTAATACATCTGTATGTTCCTCCAGAACCTGTTGAACTCTCTCCCTCTGGTTTTTAGTCAGGTGCTTACTGACTTTTACCTGTGCTGCTGTTTCACAAGGATGTAATGGGTATTCATGTGAGGTGAGTGGTTCCTTTTGCATCTGGGTTGCAATAGCCAAGGTCAATAAAGGGGTGCTTTCCTGGAGTGGTCTGTCCAGATACTTCTTTAACAGGTTTACATGATAAACTTTTTCCTTCCCCTTTTTGTCAATTTTATAGTTTGTTCTAGACACCTTCTCTAGAACCGTATATGGACCTTGCCAACCAATTTGTAATTTATTCTGGCTTCCGGGTAGTAGAAGCAGCACCTTCTCTCCGACTGCCAGTTCCCTGTCCTTTGCCTTCCTATTAAAATATGCTGCATGTTTCTTCCTGGCTTGTTTCAAATTATCATTTGCCAGTTTCCATCCAGCTTTCAAACGAGTGGTCAGTTCGTTCACATATTGATACGATGAGGTAACAGTCTCTTCCGCCTTCTCATCTGTCCAGGTCCTTAATAACGCTTCTAATGGACCTTTTATTGGCCTCCCAAATAGCAGAGTTGCGGGAGCCATCCCGGTTGAACTATGTGGTACCTCCCGATACGCAAACAATGCGGCGGGCAGGAATTGATCCCACAGATCCGGTTTTTCGTGTGCCAGCTTTCTCAGGATAGAAATGAGAGTCCCATTGAACCTCTCTACCTGGCCGTTCCCTTGTGGATGGTACGGACTACAATGAAAGTGCCTGGCTTGAAATAGCTTAAAAACTTCTTCCGTTAGTTTCCCCTTGAACTGAGATCCATTATCCGTCAAGATTTGATGTGGGAATCCTAATCGGGTAAATATTGTAAGTAGTGCCTCTGCTACATGTTTTGAATCAATTGATGGCAGGGCTACCGCCTCTCCCCACATAGAACAAGTGTCCACCAGAGTAAGGATGTAACTGTTCCTCCTCTTGGTCCGAGTGAGAGGTCCTACAATATCCACTGCAACCCTCTCAAAAGGTGTTCCCACTATGGGCATTTCCCCTAGAGTTGCAGGAGCAGTCCAGTGCTTTGGAGCTACCCTTTGACATTCTGGGCAGGATTTGACATATCTTTTTATATCCTCCGTTATCCCTGGCCAGAAGTAATGACAAGCTATACGCTGTCCTGTGGCGCTGATCCCCATGTGACCACTGAAGGGAATCGCATGCCCGAGTTCCATCACTTTATCTCTATATGAAGTGGGAAGAACCAGCTGGTTGTGACCATTTGTTCCAGTTCCGGCCTTCCTGTATAAGAGTTTGTTCTTCATGAAATATTCCCCCTTGCTCGGAGGTGTGTGGCATTTGGGCAATTTTTTAAAACAGGGCTTGAGTGTCCTATCCTCAGCCTGCGCCTTCCTCATCTCCTCTGGATGAGCATTTATAGGTTCACCTTCTTCCTCCTTCTTCTGTGACCTGGTCTGCACTGTCGCCATGATCACAGGTTTCTCGGGATTCCCCAAGAAGACGTATCTACACCCCAATATCAGAGGGTAGATTGGTTCATCTATCACTGCTGCTCTGATTTCTCCTTCCACATAGCGAGTTTTCACCGTTATCCTTGCGATGTGAAGTGTCATGAGTGGTATGTCCTTAGTCGCCCCCTTGTATTTCCACTGTTTCTGTGGTATACTGACTTGGGTCCACTAGGCTAGACTTCACAACTGAATCATAATCCAAACCTGTATCATAAAGGCACCTTATGGTGACCCCATTACAAATAACATCCTCACAAACTGGGGGGTGATAAGGTTCCTGTTGTCCCTTAGGATTAACCTTTAATCTTTGCGTCCCCGACTTCATTGCAGCAATGTTTGAAGGTTTCCTTCTACAAAATTCGGTGTTATGGTTATCCTTCTTGCACCATTTACACCATCTTTTTCCTTGGTTCAACGGTTTTTCTTTCATTGAACTTTTGGTCATTGAACTGTGAGTTTCTGTCGCGATAGTCATTTCTTGGCCGCTCAAAGTTTGTCCTACCTTTATTTCCCTGCTCTCTATTATCAAATTTATTAAATTGCTGTGGAGCTTTAAAATTGTCTATGTGCTTCTTTTTAGCACCACTTACCTCTGCCTGAGCTGCCTGATACCTCTCAGCAACATTTAAAATTTCCCCCAACTTCTCTGCACCTTGTTCCATGAGAAATTTTCTCATGTCTGGAGCCATGGACTCTCTCAATTGCTCAATCATGATCATTTCTTTAAGATCTTGGGTCTTCCCCAGAGCCGTCCATTTCTCCAAATAGGTTTCTAGTCTAGCAGAGAATTGGTGGTATGTCTCCCCAGACAACAGTTTAGCATTTCTAAATTTCTTACGATAAAATTCACCATTCTTCTCGTACCTTAATAACAAAGCCTGCTTTAACATGTCATAATTGTCTTGGTCTTCCCTGTTCATTTTAGCAAATACTTCATAAGAAGTACCCCTCAATCCCTGTGATAGCTTTAAACTCCACCTCTCTCTCTCTAACCCATATGTAGTAGCTAATAACTCAAAACGTCCTAGGTACCCCTCTATGTCATCGTCTTTCTCAACAAAATGGTCTAAATGAAACCCCATAGCTGAGTTTGAGGCTCCCAGACTGGGCGTAGCATCTGAGGCAAAAGGGCTGGCACCATTTTCAGGAGCCGGGCCTTGTAATTCCAGCTCCCTTAGTCGTAATTCGTGCTCCCTCTGCAACCTTCTATCTTCTGCCTCCCTTTCGGCAGTCAACCTTTTTTCTTCTGCCTCCCTTTGCTGTCGTTTTTCTTCTGCCTCCCTTTGCTGTCGTTTTTCTTCTGCCTCCCTTTCGGCAGTCAACCTTTTTTCTTCTGCCTCAATCTGCAGCCTCTTAATTTCTCTATCAGCCTCAATTTGTAACCTCTTCTCTTCAGCTACCTTTCTATCTTCCCGTTCAATATATTTATCACATTCAGTCGTTACGTATTGAATTAAAATTTGACCATCCATTCCCATCTCCTTCGCGGTGAGCACAGCAGCTGATCTAAATTTTGCCAGCTCCGCCATACTTTTTAGACAATATAATAATATACAAGATAAATCTCTAACCAGTAAATACACTAAGTATTTCTTATGACTATAGTCTAACTAATTCTAACTAACCAGTTAACTAATTAATTATTACTGGCTGTGAAGATTCACCAACTTTTATCTGCAGGGACACTTTTAATTTTAAGGGAAATTTTACAATTTATTTCCCTACTTTTATTTCTCCCACCAGGAGATCCTAATATTACTGTTGGGCTAATTATCCCTGGACAAGACCCCAATATTGTAGTGGTGTTTGATGGTATTGTATGATGGTGTTATTACTAAATGTAAATTGTATGAGGCCAGCTGTGAAGGCTCCTGAGATAAAATGTAGTGGTGAATTGTCAGAAGGCCTTTCTTGCTACCACTACGACCTCACACTTAATTTTTTTTTAATGAATGTGGCTACGTAAAGTGTCTAGGGTTATGATATGTAGTGTGGTGTAATGGATTATAAATATACCCACAGATATTAACAAGACTAATAATATTAATAAATGTTAAAATACACTGAACTAACTCACGTGTGTAAAATTTTTTGATATAAGTATATTACATTTATTTTGTTCTGTGTCAATTTTTTAGGTTGACCAGAACTTAAAAGGATTTAGAGATTATGAAAAGAAATGCATAGAATATTATATCATAAATGCAATAGTGTACATATATATGTACTATACTAGTTAGTTTTATTAAAATGTTCTAGTATTCATCTACTTGGGAGGATAGTACTGTTTGTGCTGTTGGGGTGGCCTCATCACACCTGTCTATATTGACTACACAGTGTCCAGAAAATGGTGGGAATCTTTATGGGGTTTCATTAGTAACTAAAGGGCGTTGGTGAAAGTCCAGCAGACCAGAGGCTCACTCATCTGGTAGTTGTCGCTCTGGTGCTGAAATCAGGTGGTCCCACCTCTCCGTGCTGGCGGGCAATAATGGTGGTCTCTGTCACAAATACTGCACAGATACACTCGAGTAAAGTCACCAACTGAATAGACCCTGCTTTGTTGACGACAGAAACTCGCAGCTCTGCAATCAAAGTATGGGCCATGTGTCAAAATCTATTCTCTACCCACGTCTGGACACAACAGTGACACAACAACCACATCATACAGACAGGTCAGATCTCTCTGACCAAACAGCACATTTACCATGGTGGTTTTACATCAGATAGATCCTCCCAGACTATAGATCCTGAAAAATGTTTATTAGTTTTCGGCCCTAAAAGAGGATAGGTAATATGTATCATTATTCTCAACACTTGATCTGTCTTGCATAATCCTTGCTGGAGTTTATGTACATTGTTGGTCCCTAGACCCTGACTAGGGCGGGGGGTCTAGAGCAAATCCCTACTTGTTTGTAAGGCTAGATTTCGATATGGCAGTATCAAATCACTCGAACATGAAACAATATTCAAAATATATAAGGAAATAATTTCAATCTTACCAGATTATGAATAAATAACACAGAATTTCTAGCAAAACTCAGCTGAGCTGCTGGCTATAGTATGGCGTCCCTAAATTTATTTCACTTGCTTTCATATGGAATCACCACACTTTAAAATCTGTGTCTATCACTGAACAACTATTGAAGAATGGCCCCACTTTCGCGTCTGAGCGCTAATGATATGATTGTCTGTGGCCAATCACTGCCTAGGTTATTTGAATTTCAAAATTTCTACACTAAAGTCATTTCAGTCATGCTTCAGTCAAGTATGGATGTTTATCTGTTAGTCTGTCCGTCTCTACTTGTGTTTCTAAAAAAATGTGCTTGATTTTTGAACCAACCTTTCTCTCCCCTCCAAAATTTTGTCGTTAAAAGTTATATTTAGACACAGCTACCGCTCAAAAACCCTCTCCTCCATACTAAGTAAATTTGAACACCTGCGTCCAAGGTCGTGTTTTTGTGTGCAAATTGCGACACTTTTTTATTCAACACAGTCTGTCGATGATGTGAACTACACTGTCTTTTGTCATTATCTTCAATATTATCTATCCGTTTGTAAAATTAAGACCATCTTAGTTCACTGCTCAGAATAGGCCATCCGGCCAGCTAATTTTTATATTCCTAACATTAATATTAAGAAAAAATTACTTTTTAATTTTTGTAATATTCCTAACATCTGCGTTTTACCGCTCCATTCAAATCAAAAGCTTGGTATCGCAAAAGCGTCCAATAAATGACTGTGGCGTAACATATCTAGGGTCCCTTCTGTGGAGTTGCTTACTTTTTATGTCAACTTGGGAAACGTGACTTTTCTCCGTTTCCCCCCCAATTGCGTCTCCTTAGCCTTTCCAGTCATATTTTTTTTCTTTTTGATCCGCCGTTCCCCTCCTGTCTAGCAAGTCAATTATTATGGAGGATGATGACCCGCGGTCTAGGCGATCATGTACATCAGCAGCCTACGCATTATGTTTTTATCCTTAAATGTTATCTTTGGAGGGATTTTACCATTGTATCTCTGTCAATTTCACTACAGTAGGATGAGTGTGACAGAGAATTATGAAAAATAGATTCTATTATCTACATTTTTCTTCCACCTGGCTTCACCTTGCTTCCTTATTAGTTATGCACGTTTTTTTTAAACGCAGAACTCTCCTACACTTAAATATCGGCCTCTTTCTTAATTTAGCCATGCCAAATTCTTTCTTTTCTCTACACTAGGAATGTTTACTATGATGCACGTAACGAGAGAGAAGGGGGAGATGAGCTAATGAAGAAAAACCAAGTGGGCGATAAGTTGAAACGTATTTTCGGTAGACATTGATCAGGGGGAATAAATCTGAGTAGAGGGGGGAGAGAATCTGAAAGAAGGGGAGATAAATTACAATTCCCCCCCCCCCTTCCCTTATCCATTCGTTCGTGAAACGTAATGAAGCTACAGAACAACGAAGATCTAAGACCGTCCGCTCGTTGCCAGAGTCCAGCAGGCTGCAAAAAGGTGGCAAATTTTCGTTTCATTCAGAATTTGAACACAGAAATCCCTAAAGGTGTTATGTGTAACACTGGTCAGCGACTTTTCTACCATTTTAATATATATACTCCAGCTTTTAAAATCCATTATTCAGTACCCACATGTTTATTTCAGAACATCTACATTATAGCTTCGATTCTAGAACCATTTGAATTAATGGAGTTTCTTAGTTTTCGTTGGAGATTGTTTTAATTTCTGTGTTTGCGGTAAATATTATAATAGAAGTTTGAGTGATTTAATTGTTAAGTCCGTCATTTTATTTCACTAAGATTTTTCTGTGTAGAGTGATTTAATGGTTAAGTCCATCATTATATTTCACTAGGATTTACTGTGCTAATTGACTAGCGAATTAAAATAATCTATAGCTAAATTGTTCCGGCTGTAGCGTTAATCTAACTAACAGATTTAACCAGTAAGAGATATTTTAATCGACTAGTAAATGCACTATTCATTTTGAGTACTGACGAAATATATATCTATTTCTAATTCATTATGAGTAAATCTATAAATGACTAGCGCTTATTTCACGAGGTTTTTTTTTGTTAACGGTAAATAAGCTATAC
Organism: Oreohelix idahoensis; assembly: GCA_024509875.1. Lineage (NCBI taxonomy): Eukaryota > Metazoa > Mollusca > Gastropoda > Stylommatophora > Oreohelicidae > Oreohelix > Oreohelix idahoensis. The sequence continues at coordinate 51,639 of JAMPIV010009448.1, read as the reverse complement.
CCGGTTAGTTCTATTCAAAGTTAAATAACCTAGTGTAAATAAATTATAATTCTGCGCGGGTTAAGTAGGATAGAATAGTGGTGTAGTGGTTATTGTGATTATATGGTTGCTTCATTTTTCCCATATCTAGTACTGGGTCACTTACCCAAAAACCTACCAGCGGTCTAAGCCTACGCCTAAACCTGAATCGGAGAATAACGGATCTAAGTCCAAAAGTACAAAAATAACATTCATATATATATATATATATATATATATATATATCTATATATATATATATATATATATATATATATATATATATATATATATATATATGTGCATATATATGTATGTGAACCTGTCTGGCCTCTTGTTTACACCCAGAAAGAGACAGAGTACCAACCCAAAGAATATTAAGAATAACTTTTTTAACTGGGCCTATAGCTATCCAGATTTCTTTATCACAATTTCATTGACATTCAGCCCGTTGTGGCGACATACTCAAACATTAACATTTCCCGATCTTCGACCATTTGTGGTGTGACAAGGAACTTTATACTGAGAGAATTTATCGACCTGACATTCCTTTATGTAAAATGGAAATCTCAAGCTACTGACACTGTGAGCACTGTTAATTTTATTACCTGGAGTAATTAATGTGACATAAACAGAAATCCTAATAACAAGTAACGAAATAAACGTTCCCCGAAGAAGAAGATTTAATCAATCTTTGTGGAGCTGGGGTTTATTTTGCCAAAATAACACTGGATTTGCTTTGTGACCCTTGAAACTATGTTCCAGATGCTGTTAAATCTACAATACGGTAAGAAAGAATGAACGTGGCCACGGTCGACTGAGAAGAAAGGAATGAATGAATGAATAATTCTCTCTATTGTATAATCCATGTACTAACATTGTTTATTTCTTTTTTTGGTTTTGGTAATGCTGTCCATTTCAGAATAGATTAACTTATAAACTCTGTTCTTTACAGTATAGGCAAATTCTAGACCATAGCGCAAATCTTTTTGACCTTTTGGGGGGTTAATAACTTTCTTCTAACGGGATCTTGTCTCAACAGAAGGAGGGGTATTACACCTATGAGTCTATTCCTTTACTAATTCTAATACCTATGATTTTTATATATATTTTTTGTCTCGTCCCAAATATCGCTATTCCATTAATATAGTTTTCACATTTGTGCGTCTAAGTGTCATCACTTATCTATGTGTGTTTATGTGAGTGGTGGATATATATATATATAAATAGAGGTATACTGTCTGACAAACGAAGTTCTGTTCTAGAGATAGGCTGGACTATAGAGGATCTTCTCAAAATCCAGGGACAGACTCTACCTTTTTTCACCATTTTCACTCGTGAAATCTATTCCTTTACCTTATCTCTCACCGAGTTACCACCTGGTCTAGTTCTATTCAGACGGGACCAAAATATATCTTAAATACCTATCAAAAATCTACGACAATGAGTACATATATATATATATATATATATATATATATATATATATATATATATATAGAGAGAGAGAGAGAGAGAGAGAGAGAGAGAGAGAGAGAGAGAGAGAGAGAGAGAGAGAGAGAGAGAGAGAGAAGAAAGAAATGCTCAAGTTTAAACAAAAATTAAATATCACATTTGAAAATGTTTATAATCCATTCACAATTAGCTTACATTTCTTATTCATAAAAGCGGTAATTCATTTCCCTATTCGCTCCCATCGGTGCAAAGAGCCCTCGATGTAATTGACTGCCGTGCAAGAAGCCAGAATCAAAGCAATCATGTCTTCTTCCAGCAGTGGTATCTGTAGTATTTAGTTTTACTAGACGATTTTGCCAACCCCATGTACAAACTCATATTAGTCACCTCTTACGACATACTTGGGGAAGGGGCATTAGTCATATTCTTTCTTTGTCTTTTTTAGAACAACTTTTTTTGGTCTAAAGTTTTTGTCATGTTCAATAAACAAACAAAACATTATCATCACTTCATTGTTTACAGAGATCTAAATCTAATTTCTAAAGTGCAGTATTGTCTGGTTCCCAGCACTGGCTTATCTTTCCCGTTATAATTGTAGCAACAAAACCACATTAATAAGAAATGTTTTGCTTTCTATAATGGTTAATCGTATTAGTAAATGGCCGCATATTTGACATCATTTTGATCCAGATATCACGCTGTATTATACTAAAAGTTTCCTCTTGTGTTTACATAACTTTTTGTTTTTGTTTACTCACGTGATGATGGGTCTTCCACGTGACATTCACGAGCGTGTTGTTGAATTGATTCTCGTCGTGTTTAACATTTACAAAAATAGAACGTTTGCTGCTATTTATAAATTCTTTGACACGTTTTGACACAAAAAGTGAAAAGAGACTAGCTGCTGCGGGGTCACGCGCTCCACTGTCAATGAATTTGCCTTTAGTTAAAAATTAACACTGGATTATTTACTTGTATAACATACGAGTATATTCAGTTCCACATTAGTGATTTTTGTCATACCATTTCAATCCGTCTGTTCTACACACGCATCCATTCATGAAAGTGTGTAGATTTTTGGTTGTGACTTTTGCCGTTCTCATGTTTCAGAGCCATTACAACAGTTGTGGTGGTTTTGATGGTATTAAGTGCGGTTGCTATGTTACCTAGTGTTCTGTATGAGGTCAGCTGTGAAGGTCCCTGAAGCTAAAATTGTATGTGAGTTTTTCGGGATTACCTTTCTGCTACCACCTATGACCTCAAACAGACTTATTCTACTATTATGTATGTTAGCTACGTTCAATGTCTAGGGTACTGAAATGTGGTGTGCAGGTAATTAAATACAAAGACACACACATATAAACACTAGGTCAAATACTAAACTCTATGATCAAGTAACTTAACACTGGGTTAAAATTTAAGATTTACAATTTTTTTAACTTTATTTAGTCCTGAGCCAAGTTTTCTTATGGTCAGGACGTGTGAATCAAAATGAATTTATATCAATCAAATAGCATATAATTAAATGATCACATGAAAAATTCGTACAAAATATATATGTGAAATTTGTTAATATGGATACTAACTACAGAGTCTTTTGGAAAACTAGTACTGGATGACGGGTCGTGGTGGTATCATCATGTCTAGTTCTTGTTATACTGTTCAGTGTTTTGTTAACAGGGGTAATGGTGGTAAAGTCTTTTATTCACAGTGTTTTTATAAATTTATTTGTTTATGTTGATGAATCAACAGCAGGCCAGGCCTTCAGTACTTATCTGGCCTGTGTCGATGTAGTCAAGATGTTCACTTGGCCCACTCCTCACAGTTGCTGAGGTAAAATGCTAGGCTTCTCCTCACAGTTGCTGAGGTAAAATGCTAGGTTTCTCCTCACAGTTGCTGAGGTAAACTAATAGACTTCTAGTCCTCCACCGTTTGATCTCTTCAGAGCATCTGGCACTAGCACAGTGCCAGACAAAGAAACTCACAATTCAAATGAAAACACACAGATACGTTATCTAGCACAAACTCAGCTGAGCTGCTGGCTATACTATGGCGTCCCACTTTGAAATACTATCTGTAGTCATTGGACGTCACAGTTCTAAGCATCAACGATCTGTTGCAGTGGACAGTCTTCGACAAAATGGCACTTGCCGGCTAATTTTTGTCACCAATATTACTCGTTCGTCCAATCGGAGTACTTCCCCTCTACATTTCAAATATTTAAACTTAAATGTCCAATCTTAGTCTAGTTTCGGTCTAGTTGTGAAATGTACTATGACGGTCTGTCTGTCCGAACTTGGTTTTTCCCAAAATTACACTTGGTTTCAGACCAAACTACAAAAAAACTACACAATTTTTTTGTCTCACTATGTATAAGATTTCTATGCTAAGTTATTTTTAGCTTCTACCCCCCCCCCCCCCTGACTGCCCCTTTGTCCGCATGCAGTTTGTTATTCTGCGTTAGGCTCAAGGACACGTCAAAAGTAAATTTTGTGAGAAGTATGCACAAATAACTGTCTGCTCGTCTGTATTGAACAATACAGTCTTTCGTCAATATCTTCCGTGTTATCTGTCCGTCTTTGTAATTAAAAGTATAATATTTCTCAGGGAAAGATGGGCTATCAAACTAGCTAATTTTTATTCTTCTAAACTTATTATTAAGAAAATACATAATTTTTTCCCTGTTAGTCTTGCAATTTGTTTTTACTACTCGTTCATGGCGTTTGCCGCTATATTCAAATTAAAACGACTATTTACCTTAGAGCGTCCAAGATACGTCTGTTTCTGACAAGAGCTAAGGTCGTTTTTCGTCCAATTTATTACATTGTGTCAACTAGTGGCGTAATTTTTTACTTTAAAACTACAAATTGCGTCTTCTAGACTTTAGATTCAAACACGTGTTCAGACCGCAGCATTTTTTTTCTTTTATCTCCGTTTCTACCCCGCCTAAAAGGATAGGCCGTTAGTCTACATGTTATAACTAGTTAGTTTTCAATGACACTAGAAAACGCTGGCGTGGGCGAGGAAGAAGCAGCGTATCTTATCCAAATTTTATCCCTACATTCCTTTTAACTGTTATCTTTATAAATGGAGGAATTTTAGCGTTGTATCACTGAATTTCACCACAATAGTACTGACTTGACATTTGAGTTGAAGATTGCGTTTTTTGTGTTTGACTTGATTTCTCTTGATCTCATATCTGTCCCAAATCTATGAAAGCTCCTCTAGCTTTTTTGTACTCTATCTTTATACCATTGCCTGTTCCTCCAGCTTTGTCTATATTGCCGCCAAGTTCGTGCACGGTGCTGAGATCCTCTTTGGGCGATCTAAGGGAGGAGATCGGAGCACTGATGAAATAGTCCGTGTGCAATGAAGATAGTCCTTAAAACCAAACCAAACCAAACCAAACCGCCAAGATATGTCAACATCTTGTAGTGGTGTTTCTTCAAGTTCAACCTTGATATCATTTCTGCATTTCAATGGTAAACGCTGTAGGATCATTAAGTGGAAATTAAAATAAGTAAACCGTCTTACTGGGATAATTGACAAAGACAATTGCTTACTTTACGGCTTCAAGGCCTTCGCCACGGACACACGAAATAAAATAGAAAAAAAATAATGCATCACCACAGTTATTCATACATTTTTAAAGACATAACTTTATTGCTCAAAATTCAAATGGAGACCACGTGATCGTGAAAATTAATATTTTAATTGCCATTAAAAAAACAATCTATAAATATCCTAATTTTGCTCAGAATAATAACAGATTGCTCTACTTTATTGATCTACCATGAATCTCCCAGACTTACAATGTGTTGTAGAGGGTGCTGTGTCATTTCTCAGAAAATTTAACTTAATAAACGAAAAAAAAGAAACACTGAAGGAAAAATGTATTTCCTAAAAGGGGTGTATATATCTTTTTTTAAAAAGGGGTTATCACCTTGCTGAGCATTATTTTTCGCGAGCATGCGAAATAAATGAAACAAACCCACGAACAACTCTACAACTGGCTGTTTGTTGGCAGTTAGGCCTTGGCTTAGAGATCGTAACTACCGATGCAAAAAATTCGTGATGCCGTTAGGCACAGACTTCCTGCAAGAGGGCCGACTACAAGAGTGGCTGCCCTATTCCTGAAAATAAAAAACGAATAAGAGTCATTAGTTCATTCTTCAAACGTACATTAAATAACCTACTGACAAATTAGGAAAACAAAACTAACACTGTTTGTTTTTATCTTCAGGTACAAAGACTATCAATCGAGACTCAACTTTATCAGATCCAGGCAACTTCTCTCTGTCGGAGTTTCTGGGTACGCCACTGTACCCTCATAATATCAACATAAGGTGGCATATTGAAGCGCCTCACGGCCACAAAATTCTGCTGACAGTCTTCAATGTGGACATTGAGTTCCAAGAATATTGCCTTTACGACCACATCTGCATCTCAGATTCAACACTCAGTGATCGTATATGTGGACAACATTTTAACTCTTCCATGGCCGTACTTTCTATAAACAGAACAACCATTGTTACATTCAAAAGCGACCTCTCCGAGACAGCAAGTGGATTTTCTTTGTCCTGGAAATGGGTGGACATGAGCTCTTGCCACCAGGAAGTCAACGTCGATTTGAAGTCAACATCAATCAGTAGCTTAAACTTCCCAAACGGGTATCCTGCAAGTCTAGATTGCTCCCTGACGCTTCGATCGTCTAATGCGTCTGCTGTGATTGTACTAAACTTTACTTTCCTTCAACCCTTATCGTTTATAGATGGGATGTCGATATCTATGAGTGAAGGAGAATACACTCAGACATTCCTTAATTCCTCCTTGTACGCCGTCAATATAGCTCCAATTTTTATATCACGACAGTATATGAAACTGACCTACTTTTGGCCAGATGGCGCTCAACCAAATCAGGGTTTTGATGGTCACGTATATGCAGGTATGTAAATTTTTTTAAAAGAATAAATGGTTAAAATTAAGTGAAAGACACAAAGAATGAAATAGGGTTACATTTAAACGTTATCATTATCATCAATTCATCAATTAGTTCCACATCCTCCAGTCATAAGCTATCAGGTCATGACCTTTGGCCTACTTTGTTCCTTTCATTTTTGTCTCTAGTTCTCTGCTCTAGTGTTGTTCGGTCTCCTTCTACTCTCTTACCATTGGGGTTCCTTAACAGGCACTATTCTGTTATGCTATCAGCAGGTTTTCTTAGTGTGTATCCTTTCCATCGCCAGCGTCTTCTTCACATCACTTGTTTTACTGGCCATTGTCAGGTACTTAATAAAAGGCACAGAGAATTCGTTTAAACGCAATGCCTTCCTTCAAACACGGTCTTCTAGTTATACGAGCTAAAAAACAAAGAGCAAATAAGTAAATAAAGCGGACAAAAAAATAAAGATAGAACCAAGCAGGAAAAGAAATGATAAGTTGGTGTAGTTACCTCATCTCAAGGAGACTTTTATTATCAAGGCTATCCTGAAAGTGCTGTCACCTGTTCCCTCTGTAAATGTTAGAAGCTAGTTTAGTTCGCATATATATATATATATATATATATATATATATATATATATATATCTATATATATATATATATATATATATATATATATATATATATATATATATATATACAGGGTGTTTATAAAGACGCTGTGCAGTGAATTTGAAAAATATTTTAGAAATTACGTCACGAATGATGCAAATTTACGTCATGATATTCTGTGTTCCAATGCTGTGTTCCACAATCGCGTGTGCAGCATTACACAACAAGCCCCAATTGAAAACCACATTTCTGGTGACGTAGTCTCGCCCGGGCGTAAATTTCACTGCATAGCGACTTTATAAACACCCTATCTATCTATCTATCTATCTATCTATCTATCTATCTATCTATCTATCTATCTATCTATCTATCTATCTATCTATCTATCTATCTATCTATCTATCTATCTATCTATCTTATCTATCTTATCTATCTATCTATCTATCTATCTATCTATCTATCTATCTATCTATCTATCTATCTATCTATCTATCTATCTATATTATCTATCTTATCTATCTATCTTATCTATCGTATCTATTGTAACCTACTGTTTTGCCGACTGATTATTACCAGATGTTAAAGTCTGTTTGCTCGTTTGAAATCTGGTATTTGTACCGTGTTGAAGTGTCGCTGAGTGGGCGTGTCGTTTATCACCTGGATAGTGTAATGTTGAGTGTATCTAGGTCAACAGCGTGAGGCACTGCCAAGGTGTAATGCAGACACGCACACATAACAGCATACCTGGTTCTCAGGTGTGTAGAACAAGTAGTAAGATGTTGTAGTGAGTAATGGTGTGTGTAATCAGCAGGTCGAGAACATGAAGTCGTATAGGCTCTTATTTAGGGACACACAAACTCACTCCACCACACGTAGAAGTCACAGATGTGGTTAATGCAGATGACTTTCTCTTCAACATTTATTACAGCAATAGTACGTTGACGGACAACACAGTCAGTAGAACAAGGAACATGGACATTTTATGTGTAGTAATGCATATAACCATCGAGCATAATCAACCCTGCATAGCTCGTATGTATGATGCTAGTAACGTTGGCTTGATAATATATATTTTCATACTGTAGCTCAGAGCCCCTGACTAAACGCGTCAGGTAGTCTTGTGACAAATATAGTTGCTTAATATCGAAGTCTGTGAACTTGTTGATAAAGTCAAGACTTCATCTGGCTTCTCCCGCCAGACACTTCTTCTTCTGCTCAAAGATATAGGCCGTAATGTCGGGCCTCATAATGATTGATGAACAACTGTGTATTTTCATAGGCAGGCATTATCCTTCATACCGAAACATACCGCCATAATGCGGGTTTCATATAAATATACGTTCATTGTGCTTCTATAAAGTAATTCGACGAATAGACTTAGTTAGCTACGTCAAGCACACATAATGGACTCTGGATCTCAAGAACTGTGAGCGCTACTCACAGGTTCATACTAAATGTTCTGCAATCTTGGCATAATAATAAAGTTTATTTTACCTTGTACAGAATCCGAGAACTACACAAATAACCACTGTCGTCATTCTAGACGAACAGAATAACTCTGGGGAGAATCACTAAGATCACAGTTATACTGAAGACTCTCTTTCCCCCAGTTAATGCAGAGAAGAAAAACGGATATCTTGTCCGGTCAGAAAAACAGCTCATCACTCCCAGACGGAAGTCTTCTCGGTTCGCGCTAAAAACTAGCGCATGCGTAGACAGAACAGATTTCAGAACAGTTAACCGGCCCGTCTTAAGACAGATCAACCACAAAGAATAAACACAGGGAAGATAACCCCAAATCAACCTATCCCAGAGTCAATCGTCAAAAGTATTAAATAGATTTACGTCTTATGAAACCGTCAAAAAACGACAGCAACAGACTACCAGATTTAAAAAAATGAAACTTTTTTTTTTTTGAAATACATCAGTGAGCGAGATGCAACAAGCTCATAACGCATGAATGATGCGCCGAAGAAAGGATCAATATACATATAACGACATAATGTCAGACCCAATCAACGCACAATAGCGCGTCTAGTGAGAACAAAAATTCACCTCACAAAATAAGAGAAAATATTTTCTCCAAGTAAAATATATCCGGCAGGTACCATGAAATAAACATCAGTTGCTGGCAATGCTAACAAAAATCACATACATATCAAAAAATGCAATGTTATAGAAATGCGAATGATAACGTATATGGAAAAGTCATATAAACATATAAATCTATTGAAGTTTCATGTTATATAATGAATATCAACTAATGGATGGACATAATCAAAATTTGTAAAGTCATTCTATTTACATATGACAATACAAGTGTATAATCTAACAAATAGAAGATGGCATCCATCATCATGTGACGTATTCTTTCCAGAACGTTGTCTCCATTACAGCTGCTCTGAACGCATCACGATTCTGGGCAAGTCGACCTGCATCAGCCAAAGACAAGTTCAGACTCTCTGTGATGTCCTGGGTCCACCGTCGTCTAGGTCGACCCCTTCCCCTTTTTCCAGGGACCATGCCTTCCATCACTGTTTTTTCCAGGCTATTATGTCTTTTTATATGACCGAAAAATTTCAGCTTCCTTATTGTGATGGTATTTAGGAGCCAATGTTCCTGTACGTTTAGTGAGTGCAGTACTTCTCTGTTGGTCTTTTTTTCTGTCCAGGGTATTCTCAACATCCTTCTGTAGCATTTCATTTCGAATGATGTAACCTTTTTTGCAACTGTTTTATTGAGTGTCCAAGTCTCGCAGCCGTATGTTGCCACTGGGAATATACATGCTCTGATCAGTTGTAACTTTGTTTCTTTGATTGTGCCTTGCCATAGGTTTTTCATAGATGGCATCCATATAGAATAAATCAATTCTGTATCTCGCAGATCATGAAAGCAGCATCCACGTAGAATGTAAGGAAGACATATCGCAACATCAAGGTTCTCAAAAGCACTCTGTACCTGGTACTAGTTTGCACTGAGAACAATATAAATGACACAATTAGCAAGATGCTATTATGTACTATAATTACAAATACATGTTTAAGTGTTAAATGTGGCCGCATTAATTTTTTCGACCTTTATGTTATGTCAACTCAACCTTCTCCATTACACTGAAGATGGTAATAGCGAAAACAAACAAGTAATTTACCACTCTAAGGTGACAGCAAATGTGTTAATATATATTGTTATAGTGAAGAGACATATATCTAGCAGTGTATCAGAAAAATCTAGGACACAAGACTTAAGTGGACTCATGTGGGCATCTAGACAGTATGTCTGCCATCACATTATCCAGACCACGGATAGCTCGCACCGTGAAATGAAAAGGTTGAAGAGCAATAGCATATCGAGTAGACCTCGAGCTCTTCAAATTCTTACACTGAATAGCTGTAAGAGCTTTTTGGTCTGTTTCCACAATGATATGCGTACCAAGAAGGAATCTTTGTAACTTAAGGATTGACCAACCCATAGCCAACAATTCACGGTCTAAAACCGAGTAATTCCTTTCTGCCGCATTCAGTTTCCTAGAAATATACATTACAGGATGCAGAGTTCCTGAATACTCCTGCATTAGTGCCGCTCCGATCCCTGTGGATGAGGCGTCACTACGAAGAACAAAAGTCTTATCAGCAATAGGTAGCCTTAAGATAGGTGGGGATGAGAACAAATTCTTAATCTGATCCAATGAAGCTTGACATTCCTGAGACCAGCGCACCATGTTAGGAGACCCTTTCTTCAATAGGGTTGAGAGTGGTGCCATGATAGAGGATAGATTCTTAATGAATCTTCCGTAGAATTGTATTAATCCCAAGAGACTACGTACTTGTTTTTTTTTGTTTTAGACACAGAGATATTTAATATCTTAGAAATGTTTTGGTCCTCTGTCTTCAATAGACCATGACCAACTCGATGACCCAGGAAAGAAATTTCACTAAACCCAACATAGGCTTTAGAGGGTTTTGCAGTCAAATTATGCTCGCGTAGAGTTGACAGTAATTCATTTAAACCCAAATAGTGATCTTCCCAAGTATTACTGAAAAGACAGATGTCGTCTAAGTATGCAATGACATCTGAACGATATGAGAGAATTCGACGCATCATGCGTACGAAAGTAGCCGGGGTGTTCATAAGCCCGAAAGGCATAACATTCCACTGAAACAAACCCCTAGGTGTTGAGAAAGCAGTGAGAGGTTTGGCGTGTTCAGTTAACGGAACTTGCCAATAGCCTTTTGACAAGTCAGGTTTAGTAAAGAATCGAGAGTTAGAAAGTCTAGTAAGTAGATCTTCTAATAAAGGCATAGGTTCAGCACCGAACTTCGTAACTTGGTTCAATTTGCGATAATCTACGCAAAGGCGTATGTTATTGTCTTTCTTTCGAACAATAACCATGGACGAAGAGTATGCTGAGGTGGATGGTTCAATTATCTTCAATTGTATCATCTCTTCTAATTCTTTCTCGACTTGTGCTTGGAAATGAATAGGATATGGTCTTACTCTGATCGGAGTATGATCAGTAAGTATAATGTCATGCTGAATGACATTTGTGTGTCCAGGAATGTCGGTAAGAACATCCTGAAATGCTTGTAGCGTAGAAGATATTTGTCGCTGCTCCTCAAAAGACAAATTAGAAGAAACAGTAACGTTTCTCCATGATTCCGTATAAGTAAGTGGAATCACAGGAAGAGGTAGATTGACATCCGAAAAAGAAGTTTCCTCATCCTGTATAACTGACAGGGATGAGATATGACCTTGTTGGACTGGAGAGTCGTCCGTTGCCTGGAAAATAGGCTGCAAATAGTCTGGTCGCTCATGATATTCCGTAAGCATATTTATATGGAAGGTTTTATGCCTTCCATCAAGATCGAAAACATAGTCGACATCGGAAACCTTCGAGACTATTGCATATGAACCTTTCCATGTAATAAGCAGTCTGTTCTCTCTGGAAGGGAGTAAAACAAACGCTTTGTCTCCAGGACAAAGTTGACGTAGGCGTCTCTTCTTATTAGCAAATTGTCTTGCCTTTTCCTTAGCAAATTCGGATGATGAAGTTGCTAGCTTGCATGCTTTAATAATTTTTTTTCTGAGAGCAATGACATACTCATATGAAGATTGTGTGTCATTGTCGATATTATCAGCAGTTATAAGATCATACAGCAAATACATAGGACCGCGCGGTCGCGCGCCAAAGACAAGTTCAAAAGGAGAAAATCATGTGTGTTCGTTGGGGACCTCCCTATAGACAAAGAGAGCCGCGGGTAGCACTCTGTCCCAATCCTGAGGATGATCCTCAGTTATCTTCCCCAGTAAGTTCTTGAGTGTTCTATTAAGACGCTCAACTAACCCATTAGACATTGGGTGATAAATACTACTCAAAGATCTTTTAATGTGCAGAGTAGAAATTACCTGCGACATTGTCTCTGATATCAATTGTGTGCCATGGTCCGACAATATTTCCCCAGGAAAACCTAAACGAGAAAATATAAGCCAAAGAGCGTCTGCGATATCAGCAGTGGAAATGCTCTTAAGAGGAATAGCCTCTGGCCAACGCGTGCACATATCAACGCACGTAAGGATAAATTGATGTCCCCTGGCCGATTTAGTCTTAAAAGGGCCAATGATATCTATGGCCATTTTATGAAACGGCCGGATAGGAATGTCTGCAGCCTGAATAGGCGCAGCATGCCGTGGACCTCTAGATTTCACCTCTTGACATATTTTGCAAGACCGGCAATAAATTCGTATGTCTTTATTGACAAATGGCCAAAAGAAAGACCCCAGAACTTTCGACTTAGTTCGGGAAAAACCCATGTGTCCAGCACACTGAGAATCGTGTCCATGTTGAAGAATTAAAGCTCTCATACTTTTGGGTACGAGAATTTGAGAATGCATAGTCGCGTCTGAGTGTTGTACCATACGCACTAGTATACCATTCTTCATAGTGATATATGATTTGCGATTCGTATTCTGATTCGGATCACCGTTTTTAGCGAAAAGAAAGAATTTCTTTAAAGACGGGTCTTTTTCTTGTAGTTTCACAAACGAGTCATGCGAAATCTCCAAGTGATCATCTTGGCTACCTACTTCATTAACTTCAGTAAATGAAGTTTGAGGAATAGGAGCTTGTGCTCTTGTTACCACTGCATTTGGCTGTTTGCATATTCCGTTCTTCCCAGGCGGCAATTTGCTGCAGGGTGCATTCCTTAACCCCGTGAATACGACCGATTATAAGATCCGCAATAGGATTAGGTAGAAGACACGTGTGGACATCTCCCGTAAAGAAAGGAGTAGCAATATGAATAATAGCAGGCGAGTAATTTTCTACTGTGCCACCAAATGTTACACATTTAACTATTTTTCCCGTGGCACAGCGAGGATCTGTAAGCGATTGCTTAACCCCAATAGTAGTGCACCCAGAATCCAAAAAGCACTGAGACTGGGTTACTATCCACGAGACCTTTATGCAAGATAAGCGATCCTCTCCCGTCATGCGCAATTGCAGCACGGAGAGCGGGAAGAGGGTGACCACAACTTAAAGTAGTTACCGTGGTCGGTTCAAATAATGTTGAGCATTGGGTGCATTTAGATGCTCTCCCAAAGTCAAAAGCAGCACAAGTCACAGCATTAGACTTTTTATTATCGTTCACTTGATTATTGGCACCATGAGGCTCTTGTTGTACAGAGTTTCCCTGGTGATATGATCTCTTTTTCTTGTATTGAGATCTACCACAATTATTATTCCCTCTGTAATTATCATAGTTTGATCTACCTTGACCACCGCTCTGGTTCGAATCCCAGGTTCCATAATCACTATTGTCATTACCCCATTGATTATAGTGTTTACTTGTTTGGTTTCGATACCCCGCGAAGGATAGCATTGAAAGTGTCTATAGTGACTACCTCTCCGCAAATTTCCATAATTATTGGACCCGAAATAACGAGGACTATCTGATCGCCTCCAGTTTTTTTAAGAAGACCCATTATTGATGGGTTACCCTGATTCTGATCATAATTACGATTGCTTTTCTTATTGAAGTTGTGTTGAGCACCTTGGAATTTATTCATAAAGTTAGGGCCATATGGTGCTGCAGAAGCAACCGGCAATTCTTCTTTCACCTTAGCATTGCTAACAGTAGCATGGGGATGTGCAGTGACGTACTGGCAACAGTATTCTTCCATGTCTTTTATGTCCTTAGGTTTACGCTTATGAATAAAAGCAAGGAAAGACTCATTGACAGATGACATAACTTTATCTCGAAGTAATAAGTCCATAAGGGCTTCAAAGGTTCCAAAGGTTGTTATTGCCGGGAGTTGTAGTGAGGATAAGCTCTCACTGCAGATAAAATACTTCTATGGCACGCGCCTCAAACAGCCTCTGACAACCAAGTCCAGCTCCCGGCCTTCACGTGTGGCTCAATTTGAGCCCGGCGGAACTGTTTCCACTGACGGGAGAAGGGGCAAAGGCGAGCGACTGGCGCCTTAAAACCAGCAGCTTCGGGCAGATAGGGCTCGTGATCCTTGTTTGGTAGCTTATCTAAGAGAAGGAACTCTGAATTCAAACCACCGTTGCCTTGCGGGAATATCCATTTGTGGAATTGGCTTCGGGAGTAAACCCTGAGGATAAATCCGGAGTCGGAGTCCCTAAGGCAGTCTAATGTTGATTCGACATTATTCTGGCAACTCCTGCGACATGGCTGGTACCAAACTGTATCGGCTACTGCCGTTCCTTTGGATCTACCGGCTGTGTGGAGAGGGGGAACATGCTGCATGGGCAACAGCTTGATCTCCATATAACTGTGCCCAAGCTCGCGCCCTGGAGAGGACACTCCAGCTTCACCCTATAGGTGTCGGCAAAACACGGGAAGTAGCAGTTACCGGTTATAAGCCTTTTGCCCAATTGGCGTAGAGCATGGCGCCAGGGGCTACTTCCGACAGTGGGAGAGGTTCTAGGATCTCACTGGACAGCTACCGCCCGCTTCAAACTGGGCAGCCCCCAGTCAATAAGGTGTTGTCCCGCCACTGTCTGCTTTCCCATTGGGTGCATGGGGATTAGGGTCAAACCCGAACTGCGGACAGAAAATTTTGCACCAAGCAATTATCAAAAAAAATAGAAATAAGCAAACTCTCAGATTGGGATGCTGGAACGTCCGGACTATGTTGACTGGACTATCTGAAAACCTACAGGATGTAAACGATGTAAGGAAGACAGCCATAATTAATGATGAGCTTAAACGACTTCAGGTGGATATAGCTGCACTTCAGGAAACGCGCCTGGCGGGCTCTGGAACGGTGAGCGAGAAGGACTACACATTTTATTGGCAAGGGAAAGATCTTAATAAAGCTAGAGAACACGGAGTAGGTTTTGCGGTCAAAAAATCGCTAACTAACATGGTTGAACCAGGCGAGAATGGATCAGAACGCCTGTTAACGCTCCGCCTGCAAACTAGCACAGGTCCCATCACCCTTGTCAGTGTGTATGCTCCTACTCTGTACTCTGCCTCAGAAGCTAAAGATGAGTTCTACGAGAATCTAGCAGCAGTAATCAAAAGCATACCTAGGCAAGAACAGCTTGTTCTCCTTGGTGACTTTAACGCTAGAGTGGGTGCCGATAATGTTTCATGGCCTTCATGTCTGGGCAGGTTTGGTATTGGCAAGATGAATGAAAATGGACAACAGCTCTTAGAGTTGTGCGTCCACCATGATCTCTGCGTGACCAACACCTACTTTGAGACAAAACCCCAGCATAAGGTGTCATGGAGACACCCACGATCCAAGCAATGGCACCAACTTGACCTGATTCTCGTCAGAAGGCCACTCCTCAGGTCTGTGCTCTCCACGCGCTCGTACCATAGTGCAGACTGTGACACAGATCACTCCTTGGTTTGCTGCAAAATCAGAGCACAACCAAGAAAACTCTATCGTGTCAGACATGAAGGGAAACCACGCATTGATACCAGCAAGATGTCAGACCCTTTCATGATCGCTCAATTCACTGCGACCTTCAAGAAAGTGCTCAGTAGCCCTCAGCATGGTGATACTATTACAGAGAACTGGGAGCATCTACGGAACACCATTCAAAGTACTGCACTTGCCACCTTTGGTAAGAAAACCGCAAAGTCAAATGACTGGTTTGACGCTTCATCAGATGTGATGGCACCTGTTATTGAAGCTAAGCGCAGTGCTATGAATGAATACAAACGTTCACCGAGTGCCAGAACCCTACAGATCCTGAGGGCTTCGAGAAGCAAAGTTCAACAAACTGCTCGACGCTGTGCAAATGACTATTGGCTCCAGCTCAGTGAGAGCATCCAGATCGCAGCGCAAACAGGCAACATTAGACAAATGTATGACGGTATAAAGAAAGCACTTGGCCCCCATAAAAGTAAGACGGCACCGCTAAAAACCATCAGCGGAGAGAAGCTAACCGATAAGGGTAAGCAGATGGAGAGGTGGGTCGAGCACTACTCTGAGCTTTACGCTAGAGACAATACCGTTACGCCTGCAGCCCTTGATGCTGTCAATAGTCTGCCAACTATGGAGGAGCTGGATGCCGAACCAACATTAGAGGAACTCAGTAAGGCCATTGATAGCTTGGCCTCTGGCAAAGCACCAGGCAGTGATGGGATTCCTCCTGATTTAATCAAATGCTGTAAGAGCACGCTATTACATCCCCTGCATAGGATGCTGTGCCAGTGCTGGGAAGAGACAACTATTCCTCAAGACATGCGAGATGCCAAGATTGTAACACTGTATAAAAATAAAGGAGACAGAAGTGATTGCAATAACTACAGAGGCATCTCGCTTCTTAGTATTGTTGGTAAGGTTTTTGCCAAAGTCATCTTAATGCGACTACACAAGTTAGCTGAGCGCATATATCCAAAGGCACAGTGTGGATTCCGAGCTGGCAGATCAACAACAGACATGATCTTCTCTCTCCGCCAGCTTCAGGAAAAATCAAGAGAGCAGAAAAGACCATTATATATCGCCTTTATAGACCTCACAAAAGCATTCGACCTGGTTAGTAGGGATGGACTCTTTAAAATCCTCCTGAAAATAGGCTGCCCTTCTAAAATGCTGGAAATGATAAAGTCATTCCATGACGACATGAAGGGAACAGTCCAATATGCTGGAAGCACGTCACAGCCCTTTGATATACGAAGTGGCGTTAAACAAGGCTGTGTTCTGGCTCCGACCCTCTTCGGAATCTTCTTTGCCTTACTCTTGATACATGCATTCAGAGATGCAACTGAAGGAATATGCCTTCACACTAGGTCAGATGGCCGTCTGTTTAATCTTTCAAGGCTGAAGGCAAAAACAAAAATCAGAAGGGTCACTATAAGAGACTTGTTGTTCGCTGATGATGCTGCAGTCGTCACTCAAAGCCAACAGGAGCTTCAGAGCTTGATGAATCGCTTCACTAAAGCATGCAAGGACTTTGGCCTCACAATAAGTCTAAAGAGAACGAATGTGCTGAGTCAGGATGTGGGTGCTGCACCAGTTATCACTATCGATAACTATGAATTGGCAGTGGTGCACCACTTCACATACCTAGGGTCTACCATCAATGACAAACTCTCACTGGATACAGAAATCGACATCCGCATTGGCAAAGCTGCAGCTACCTTTGCCCGCCTCACATCGCGTGTTTGGGGAAACTCTAAACTCACAATGAAGACCAAAGCTGCGGTATATAATGCCTGCGTCACCAGCACACTCCTATATGGCAGCGAGACCTGGACGACCTATGCAAAGCAAGAAAGAAGGCTCAATACCTTCCATTTGCGGTGTCTACGCCGCATCCTCGGCATCTCGTGGAAAGATAAAGTGACAAATGTCGAGGTGTTGTCACGTGCTGGCCTTCAAAGTATGTATACGCTGCTTAGACAGCGCAGACTTCGCTGGCTTGGCCATGTTCGCCGCATGGAAGATGGTCGCATCCCAAAAGATATCTTCTACGGACAATTAGCAGATGGCAAGAGAACAGTTGGGCGACCACAGCTGAGGTTCAAAGATGTGTGCAAGAGAGATATGAGGGCACTGGACATGGATCCAGCAACATGGGAGGATAAAGCTGCCGATCGCACAAAGTGGCGATGCTATTTACGGCACCACCTCAGATTGGGCGAAGAGAGGCTCACACAAGAAGCAGAGGTGAGGAGAAAACGTCGAAAGGAGCACCAGGAAAATAAGCAGTTGAGGGCTGTCACCTCAGGGGCGCATTCCCATAGTCAGTTATGACTGAAGGGGCTATTATTATTATTATTATTATTATAAGGGCTTCATATGTTTTTTCTGTTTTAGACAGCTCAATCCAACGTGTAAATGTAAGACAAATCTTAGTAATAAAGTCAGAGAACACTACTCCAGTTTCTGGTAGCATTGTCTTAAAACGAAGACGATAATCTTCTTCTTTTAATTGATATCTTTTAAGTAATGTTGCCCTGACAACATCATAATTAGTTCTATCAGTTTCCCCATACTGGCCACCAGATGTAACCCACTGTTTTGCCGACTGATTATTACCAGATGTTAAAGTCGTGTGAAATCTGGTATTTGTACCGTGTTGAAGTGTCGCTGAGTGGGCGTGTCGTTTATCACCTGAACAGTGTAATGTTGAGTGTATCTAGGTCAACAGCGTGAGGCACAGCCAAGGTGTAATGCAGACACTCACACATAACAGCATACCTGGTTCTCAGGTGTGTAGAACAAGTAGTAAGATGTTGTAGTGAGTAATGGTGTGTGTAATCAGCAGGAACTCCGCCTATGCCGGTCCCAAGCCCGGATGAAAAAGGAGGAGGGCGGCCTGCATGGAGGCCGTAAGGAGGCAGCCCCTCCACCATGCAAAGGCACAACAGGCCAATCACGTGTTTGTCTTAAACTATGATTACGAGCAATACTAGAGAGAAAACCGGACTGATTCTAAAGGCGACGAACTGGAACGGACTACGGACTACGACTTATGGAACTTGGAACTCAAGAAGTATAAATGGGAAGGAAGAGGAGCTGGTGGAAGAGATGAGGAAAGCAAAACTAGAAATCCTGGCTATAACGGAAACGAAGAAAAAAGGACAAGGAGTCATGGATCTCGATGGCAACACGTTGCTCTACAGTGGTGTACCCATATCTGAAAGAGCTAAAGGGGGCGTGGGTTGCATTGTGGCCCAAAATCAAAAAGATAGTATCAAGGGATGGAACTTTGTCTCGGAGCGCATTATGGTTGTAAAACTAAAAGAAGGAGAAACCATAGTCAACCTGGTCATAGTGTATGGGCCAAATGAGGATGAGAGAGCAGGGGTCAAGGAGGAATTCTTCGAGCTGCTTCAAAGGACAGTGGATGACTGTCTAGATGAAGTTATCATGCTCGGAGATTTTAATGCCAGAGTTGGAAATGACCATGCTAGATGGGGTGGAGTTATCGGAAGATATGGAGAAGATACTCTCAATGACAATGGAAAGCGACTCCTTAGATTCTGCAGTGAGTAGAATCTGATCATTACAAACACAAAGTTCCCCCATAAGCGCATACATGCATACACTAGATGTGAACCAACCAAGAATGAGAAGTCAGTGATCGACTATGCCATTGTTCGGAGAAGCTCATTCAGATATGTCCGAGATGCAAGAGTCTGGAGGGGGCCAGAGATTGGAAGTGATCACTACCTGCTAACAATCAAACGAACAACTGAAAGAGTTGCTCAGCCTAGGAACTGCCCAACATCACGCAAGAAACCAAGTAAACGAGCAGGAGAAATGAGCATAAGGACCTACAAGCTGAGAGAGCCAGAAATTAAGACCAGATATCAGGGGCTTATTGCTACAGCAGTGAGCAACACAGAAGAACGACCTGATGACTTGGAAACCCTCTGGAATAAATTCAAGGATATCATAAAGACAGCTGCTGCAGAAGCATGCGGTGAAGTCCGACTTGGGAACCAGAGAAAGAGGACACCTTGGTGGACAGAGGAAGTCAAAGAGAAAATAAGAGAAAAGAAAATGGCATGGAAACAATACTTAGGAGCTAAAAACACAACAGGACAAATGGAAAAATATAGAGAATATGTGACATTCAGAACAGAAGCAAAGAACAAAGTGCTAGCAGCAAAACAGAAGTCCTGGGAAGATTTTGGAGAAAAGCTAGAAGAAGATGCACAAGAAAACCAGAAATTGTTCTATAAGACCCTAAAGAACACGAGGAAGGAAAAACAATGTCCTCTCAAATTTATAAAGGACAAGCAAGGCAAATTGCTTACTGCCCCAAAGGAAGTAATGGAAAGATGGAAAGAATATTTCTCAGAACTCCTGGATGGTGAGCATGGTGAAGCATCAGAAATGATAATCACTAGCACAGAAGAGAAAACCAATGATGGTGAAGATGACATAAAGATGGAAGAACTGAGGGCAGCACTAGAGAAAATCAAGATGGGCAAAGCAGCAGGGCATGATGGTATAACACCAGAAAAGGTTAAGTACATGGGAGCATCAGGCGACCTATTACTCTTAAAGGTCCTACAGGCAGCATGGTGCAACAAGACCATACCAAAGGATTGGGAGATTGCCATCATAACACCAATTTTCAAAAAGGGTGACAATCGACAATGTGGAAACCACAGAGGCATATCCCTTCTCAGTGTCCCTGGTAAAATCTACTCTAGAATCCTAGAGCAGAGACTCCGACGCCTAGCTGAGCCACAATTGGATGAGGTCCAGTGCGGATTCCGAGCAAACCGAAGTACTCAAGACCTAATCTTCATACTCAGACAGCTGAGTGAAAAGGCCCTTGAGTATAAGAATGAGATCCATCTTTGTTTCATAGATCTGGAAAAGGCGTTTGACAGGGTCCCCTGGAGCAAACTTTGGGACTGTTTGGCAAGGAAGAATATTCCAGCACCTCTGATTCATGCTATACAGAGCTTCTACAAGTCTTGCAGAAATTATGTGAGGACAGCAAACCATAAGTCAGAAGAGTTCAGGACCACCACTGGTGTAAGACAAGGTGATATCCTATCACCTTACCTCTTCATACTCCTTATGGACGATGTCATCAAGGCATGTAAGGAGAGAACAAGAAAGTATTCAGTGGGGTACTGGAAGATGAGACAGGTCTATATTTCGGAGCTGGCATTTGCTGATGATGTTGCCCTGATTGCTAAATCAGAGGCACATCTCCAATCCAACCTGCAAGTCTGGAAGGAAGAGCTGGAGAAGAGAGGGATGGTCATAAGCAGCTCTAAAACAAAATCCATGGTGATATCACGAGAAGAAAGAAAACATCAGATTAAGTTGGGAGAACAGGTCCTGGAACAGGTCGACCACTTTAAATATCTCGGAGCTATTATAGACCGAAAGGGAGGCATCAAAGAAGAGTTGGCCACTCGAAAAGCAGCGGCTGGGAGACTTTTTCAGGCCATAAATCGTGGATTCCTCAGCAAGAAAGAGGTTGGTAAGAAAACAAAGATGGCTGTATACCGCTCCACCTATGTCCCAGTCTTGACATATGGATGCGAGTCGTGGGCAATGACTACAACCCACAAAAGCCAGATCCAAACCTCAGAAATGAGGTATCTGAGGAAAGTGGTTGAAGTAACAAGAAGAGACATGGTCCGCAACCAGACGATCCGTCAAGGCCTAAAATCCCATCCGCTGCAGACCCAAATAGAACAGTCCCAACTAAGATGGTTTGGCCATGTCTGCAGAATGGGAGAAGATCGGCTACCACGACAAGCATGGGAAACAAAGAGCCAGGGATCCAGACCTCCAGGACGACCCAGAGTCCGCTGGGAGGACAACATTAGACAATCTTTGAAGGACCGAGGACTAGAATGGAACCAAACCAGGAAGAAGACAGCTGATAGAATGGTCTGGCGCTCTCTCTTCCAAACCTCTACACCTCACGGTAGAAGGGGAACGACTAAGTAAGTAAGTAAGTAATCAGCAGGTCGAGAACACGAAGTCGTATAGGCTCTTATTTAGGGATACACAAATTCACTTCACCACACGTAGAAGTCACAGATGTGGTTAATGCAGATGACTTTCTCTTCCACATTTATTACAGCAATAGTACGTTGACGGACAACACAGTCAGTAGAACAAGGAACATGGACATTTCATGTTTAGTAATGCATATAACCATCGAGCATAATCAACCCTGCATAGCTCGTATGTATGATGCTAGTAACGTTGGCTTGATAATATACATTTTCATACTGTAGCTCAGAGCCCCTGACTAAATGCGTCAGGTAGTCTTGTGACAAATATAGTTGCTTAATATCGAAGTCTGTGAACTTGTTGATAAAGTCAAGACTTCATCTGGCTTCTCCCGCCAGACACTTCTTCTTCTGCTCAAAGATATAGGCCGTAATGTCGGGCCTCATAATGATTGATGAACAACTGTGTATTTTCATAGGCAGGCATTATCCTTCATACCGAAACATACCGCCATAATGCGGGTTTCATATAAATATACGTTCACTGTGCTTCTATAAAGTAATTCGACGAATAGACTTAGTTAGCTACGTCAAGCACACATAATGGACTCTGGATCTCAAGAACTGTGAGCGCTACTCACAGGTTCATACTAAATGTTCTGCAATCTTGACATAATAATACAGTTTATTTTACCTTGTACAGAATACGAGAACTACACAAATAACCACTGTCGTCATTCTAGACGAACAGAATAACTCTGGGAAGAATCATTAGGATCACAGTTATACTGAAGACTCTCTTTCCCCCAGTTAATGAACAACGGGTATCTTGTCCGGTCAGAAAAACAGCTCATCACTCCCAGACGGAAGTCTTCTCGGTTCGCGCTAAAAACTAGCGCATGCGTAGACAGAACAGATTTCAGAACAGTTAACCGGCCCGTCTTAAGACAGATCAACCACAAAGAATAAACACAGGGAAGATAACCCCAAATCAACATGTCCCAGAGAGTTAACATACAGTTCTCTACCTTCGATCGTCAAAAGTATTAAATAGATTTACGTCTTATGAAACCGTCAAAAAACGACAGCAACATCTATCTATCTATCTATCTATCTATCTATCTATCTATCTATCTATCTATCTATCTATCTATCTATCTATCTATCTATCTATCTATCTATCTATCTATCTATCTATCTATCTACCTACCTACCTATCTATCTATCTATCTATCTATCTATCTATCTATCTATCTATCTATCTATCTATCTATCTATCTATCTATCTATCTATCTATCTATCTATCTATCTATCTATCTATCTATCTATCTATCTATCTATCTATCTATCTATCTATCTATCTATCTATCTATCTATCTATCTATCTATCTATCTATCTATCTATCTATCTATCTATCTATCTATCTATCTCTCTCTCTATCTATCTATCTATCTATCTATCTATCTATCTATCTATCTATCTATCTATCTATCTATCCATCTATCTAACTATCTATCTATCTATCTATCTATCTATCTATCTATCTATCTATCTATCTATCTATCTATCTATCTATCTATCTATCTATCTATCTATCTATCTATCTATCTATCTATCTATCTATCTATCTATCTATCTATCTATCTATCTATCTATCTATCTATCTATGTTATCTTATCTATCTATCTATCTATCTATCTATCTATCTATCTATCTATCTATCTATCTATCTATCTATCTATCTATCTATCTATCTATCTATCTATCTAATTTATCTTATCTGTCTATCTATCTCTCTCTCTATCTCTCTCTCTCTATCTATCTATCTATCTATCTATCTATCTATCTATCTATCTATCTATCTATCTATCTATCTATCTATCTATCTATCTATCTATCTATCTATCTATCTATCTATCTATCTATCTATCTATCTATCTATCTATCTATCTATCTATCTATCTATCTATCTCTCTATCTATCTATCTATCTATCTATCTATCTATCTATCTATCTATCTATCTATCTATCTATCTATCTATCTATCTATCTATCTATCTATCTATCTATCTATCTATCTATCTATCTATCTATCTATCTATCTATCTATCTATCTATCTATCTATCTATCTATCTATCTATCTATCTATCTATCTATCTATCTATCTATCTATCTATCTGTCTATCTGTCTATCTGTCTATCTATCTATCTATCTATCTATCTATCTATCTATCTATCTATCTATCTATCTATCTATCTATCTATCTATCTATCTATCTATCTATCTATCTATCTAATCTATCTAATCTATCTAATCTATCTGTCTGATCTATCTATCTTATCTATCTATCTATCTATCTATCTATCTATCTATCTATCTATCTATCTATCTATCTATCTATCTATCTATCTATCTATCTATCTAATTTATCTTGTCTGTCTATCTATCTCTCTCTCTATCTCTCTCTCTCTCTATCTATCTATCTATCTATCTATCTATCTATCTATCTATCTATCTATCTATCTATCTATCTATCTATGTTATCTTATCTATCTATCTATCTATCTAACTATCTATCTATCTATTCTAATCTAATCTATCTAATCTATCTATCTAATGTATCTATCTGATCTATCTATCTTATCTATCTATCTATCTATCTATCTATCTATCTATCTATCTATCTATCTATCTATCTATCTATCTATCTATCTATCTATCTATCTATCTATCTATCTATCTAATCTATCTATCTAATCTATCTATCTAATCTATCTAATTTATCTAATCTAATCTATCTAATCGAATCAATCTGATCGAATCTAATCTAATCTAATCTATCTATCTATCTATCTATCTATCTATCTATCTATCTATCTATCTATCTATCTATCTATCTATCTATCTATCTATCTATCTATCTATCTATCTATCTATCTATCTATCTATCGAACAACACGTGGAATGATATCACCATCTCATACAACCTCATACAGTTAATCAATCAACCCACGAGAGTAACAGACTCATCATCTACACTAATTGATCATATCTATACGACCTGCCCAGAAAACATTATAGAATGCACAGTCCCACAGACATCATTAAGTGACCACTATCCTATTTGCTGTACCTGGACGAGAAAGGGGTTTAAAGCACCTAAAACGGAACACATCACAGTCCATTACAGGAATTTCAAAAACTTTAACATTCAATTATTCCTACAAGACCTACAAATATCCCCTCTCTCATACGTGTACCAACTTCCGCATCCAGAAGAAGCCATAACATACTGGACACAAACTTTCAACAACGTATTCGACAAACATGTTCCTATAAAGCAGGTTCGGGTCAAAAACATCAGAAA
Organism: Oreohelix idahoensis; assembly: GCA_024509875.1. Taxonomy (NCBI): domain Eukaryota; kingdom Metazoa; phylum Mollusca; class Gastropoda; order Stylommatophora; family Oreohelicidae; genus Oreohelix; species Oreohelix idahoensis. Next base: position 26,321 of record JAMPIV010009448.1, on the reverse strand, counting down.
GACCCCCATGGATAACCAACGAAATACTATCAACAATGAGAGAGCGGGACGAAGCACATAAGCTCAAAGATTTCAGCAGGTATCGGCTGCTTAGAAACAAAGTACAATACCTCATTCGTCAGGAAAAGAAACTACATTTCAGAAAGATGATTCAAGACAAAGCAAACAGCAAAGAAGTCTGGGCAGCCATTAGAACACTAACACACAAAAATCAAAGTCACTAAACTCTTTACCAAAAAGCTGCTCCCTCACGGCAACTCATTTTAGCAACCACTTCAAAACAGAAATTAGCCTTCTCAAGTCGACACTAAAGCCAATGGACTGCGATATTAGTAAATTGACAGCCTTCTGCAACACTGAACACCACAACAGATCTAAGACATATTCCTTTTCTAACAGTACATGAAGTTCTCAAATATATCTTGGCATTAAAAAACAACAATTCATCTGGGCTTGATGGTATCAGCAATAAGATTCTACGTTACGCTGCGCCCATCATTTGCGACTCCTTAACCTATGTATACAACCAATGTATTGCACACAACTACTTCCCCACAGCATTTAAATCTGCCAAAGTGTACCCCCTCTATCTATAAATCTGGCTCACATAGCGATCCCAACAGCTACAGACCAATATTTCTATCATCTCTTTCAAAACCACTAGAGAAACACATTTACAACACCACATTTCAACACTTAACAACAAACAAACTGCTCATTGATAGCCAGTCAGGTTTCAGACCCAAACATTCCTGTCACACAGCGCTCACCAAAATGGCAGACAACTGGCTGTCGAACATAAATGATGGAAAATTATGTGGTGCTGTTTTTTTGTCGACTTCAAGAAAGCATTTGACATGATTGACCACACTATCTTGGTTCAAAAGTTGGAAACCCTCAGAATAGGCTCTAATCCACTAAACATCATCAAATCATTCCTGGCAGATCGACAACAGTTAGTGCTTCACAACAACTCGGCATCAGATTTCTCGAAGGTAGTTACAGGAGTACCGCAGGGCTCTATTCTTGGGCCCCTACTCTTCGCAATGTTCATCAACGACCTGCCACTACATCTAAAATATTCAACTTGTGACCTCTTTGCAGATGATTGTACTATCTACACTAGTGACAATGACTGCGTGGCACTTGAAATGACTCTTCAAAGCGATGTAGACAATCTAACAAAATGGAGTAATATGAATCGTATGCCAGTAAACACAACAAAAAAACGAAATCTATGTTGATTACCATCAGACAGAACCTCCTAAGCTGCACCAAAAGATCGCTACAGCTACACGCGGAATCAATACAAATTGAACATGTAACAGAACACAAAGTTCTGGGGATCACGATTGACCAGCACTTAACGTGGAACTCCCATGTACGGAATTTAACCAAACACATAGCACAAAAGACGTACCAGCTAGCCAAAATAAAACACTTCTTAGACGCAGACACTAGACTATTGTTCTACACCTCACATATACAGACACATCTAGATTACTGCTCTACACTATGGGATTGTTGCCCTGCTTCCACCTCGAAGAGACTGCACTCCCTGCAAAAGAGAGCAGTGCGTCTGATCACCGATAATCGCACGACACCACACACAAGGACAGGAAAAGAACCCAAAATACTGTCGCTAAAAAAAGTCTTCTCTACAACAAAGCCAAGCTGACTCACACAATTCTATCTAACAATGCCCCGTCGTACCTAAGATCATTGTTTCAAACCAGTAGAAGGGAGGGACAACGATTACATCAGTTACGTCTGCCCAAACCTAGGATCGACCTGTTCAAAAAGAGTCTAGCCTACTCTGGTGCCTACTTATGGAACAGCCTTCCACACCACCTAAAAAGCCTACCTACACAATATTCTTTTAACAAAGCACTTTTCAAACACTTCCTCAACACTGATTATCTACCCCCATAGAAACAGTATTTGCCTGTCAACATCTCATCCATAGGTCAACATTTCTTTTCCTCTTCCGCTCATTTTTGTGTGTGAATATTTTGTTTTATATCCATGTAATATCATTATTATATTCACTTTAAAATATTATTATATAATGTAATGTATGTGTGAATGTACCCACATAATACTGTACTTTAGAAATGTGAGTCGTGAGAATGTACCCGCATACCAAAAATACAGATTAATTGTAGACGGATTGACCGCATGAGTGAGTGTCGGTATACAGAATTTATTTATTTTTATTTATTGTTTTATTTATTTTATTTTATTATTACTTTTTTTCCCCCATTTACTAGCTTAATTGTTTCAAAAAAAAAAAAAAAAAAAATACCCTACTCATTTTTTTAATTATGATTGCATACTGTAAATGAATGCTGTTATGGTAACTTTATAATGTTGCATGCCTTTAAATTAATGTTTAAAGCATCATGTGGGAATGAAAGGATATAGTATGCAAGATTAATGAGAGTGGAAGGGCAGAATGTTAGACGGGCCTGCGCGCCCAATTGTTTACCCTTCGAAAATAAAGTTCTATCTATCTATCTATCTATCTATCTATCTATCTATCTATCTATCTATCTATCTATCTATCTATCTATCTATCTATCTATCTATCTATCTATCTATCTATCTATCTATCTATCTATCTATCTATCTATCTATCTATCTATCTATCTATCTATCTATCTATCTATCTATCTATCTATCTATCTATCTATCTATCTGTGACGAGCCCCCAGATGTGACGGGTAGGGTGTATGTGGGTGGATGTAGAAGATCAGACAACACTTATACACTACTCGTCCTACCTCACTGCCTAAGGAGTAATACACCAACTCCAACACCATATCAATCTCCGTGAATATATAATATCTCAAATAAGTCACAATGGGCGCAGGGCCATTTCAAATATTGGAGACATAACAAATCCTGAGTATTCAACGATCACTCTGATCCTCGGAATAACAACAGCCACAAAATAGGCTACTACATAAATCTACTGCACAACTATGGCCCTCTACTCGCGCACTACTATAGACATCCACCCTTCTCTTCTCTACGCTCTTCGCTGTCTCCTGTCTATTCTCTACTGACTGAACTCTCTACTGACCCAACACACTACTGACTCAACACACACCCCTCTCTGATTGACCCCTTTCATTCGTATTCACCAAACACGTGAAAACCTTCCACACTATACTGCGCTTCATTCACGCATGACTATAACTAACAGCGTGTCTTAACCTCTGCTCACAACATTGCTGTAACTAAAATATTACAAGGCAAGCATTCCCAACTCACAAATACTCAAATGACTAATAAACTCCCGCTGGAGCATGGAAACATTCCTACATGCAAAATACCCTCAAAACACTCCGTCTATCTATCTATCTATCTATCTATCTATCTATCTATCCATCTATCTATCTATCTATCTATCTATCTATCTATCTATCTATCTATCTATCTATCTATCTATCTATCTATCTATCTATCTATCTATCTATCTATCTATCTATCTATCTATCTATCTATCTATCTATCTATCTAACTGTCTGTCTATCTAACTGTCTGTCTAGCTGTCTGTCTGTCAATCTGGCTGTCTGTCGGCGAGCCCGAATTCCGTACGTCCATCCATTCATCCACCCACTCACTTACCCACCCACCTACACATTTACCTACCTACTTACCTACCTACCTACTACCAGCCACCTTGCCTACCCGCGTACCTACCTAAATACCTACACATCTACCTGTCTCTGCCTGTCTTTCTGCACGTCGGTCTGTCTGTCTGTCTATCCGTATGTCTGTCTGTCTGTCTGGCATGATATTTCACAAGAAATGCAACATTAGTTAAATGTAACCAGACAAGCCAAAAACTGAAGTCTAAATTACCGTTACTTCTGGAAGAATACTATTGGGAAAGAAGTATTTTGATAGGAAAACTAAAAAAAGAGAGAATCAAAGCTCCTCAACAGGCCTATAAAGGGTACTTAATCTTATCGTGACATTTAAAGAAAGGTAAAGGTAGTTGCGAAAAACTACAGACATTCATAAATGGGCACTTGCGGAGAATAGAAGGATTAAAATGGTGTGAAAAGGTCACCAATGTGCAACTGATGACAAGAACCAGACAAGTGCTAGTGGAACAAGAGATGAGAAGAAGACGCTGGCAATGGATAGGACCCACATTGAGGGAACCGGTTGATTGTATTACGGCAGTACATGTTCTGAAATCTCCAGAGAGAGAGAGAGAGAGAGAGAGAGAGAGAGAGAGAGAGAGAGAGAGAGAGAGAGAGAGAGGAGAGAGGAGAGAAGAGAACTGAAGACAGAAGTTAACATGAGGAGAAAGTATTGGGATGAACTTGAGCTGATGGCACGTGACAGGAGAACATGAGCTGATCGCACGTGACAGGAGAACTTGAGCTAATGGCACGTGACAGGAGTACTTGGCGTGTCTTTGTTGAATGCCTATGCTGCTTGCGGCGCTAAAGGGTATTGGCTGATTGAAAGGTAGTTCAATAGCAGATACTGGCGTAGATGTAAGTGTTAGAGACTTCACTACACTAGATCCAATTTTATCAGTTGGGTGACCGGTTCCCTTCCTCACTGCCTTCGCCTTCCTAACTGAAGCGAAAAGTCAGGTACCTAGAGTAGAGTGCGACGCTACCAGATTTTGAGCTCGGTAAAATTGCCTCGAGACGCTAGCACTCTAACTATCATGCCAGTCGGCACTTACACGTCACGAGTAACGATAGAGAACACCAACTTTAAGTGTACAGTGATTCAAAAGTCTCCATACATGGAGGAAAATGTCACTTTTTTAAAAAGCAAACTGTCACTTTATTTACAAAACAAGTTTGATTAAAAAAATAATGTTTTGTGAATAAAGTGACAGTTTTAACAGTTTGTTATAAAAAAAAGTAACATTTTCTCCTACGTATGGAGATTTTTTAATAGAACTGTTCCGTGCTATACATTCAAGATCTTACTTACATACTTAGTCGTTCCCCTTCTACCGTGAGGTGTAGAGGTTTGGAAGAGAGAGCGCCAGACTATCCTTTCGGCTGTCTTCCTTCTGGCCTGGTTCCATTCTAGTCCTTGGTCCTTCAAAGATTGTCTAATGTTGTCCTCCCAGCGGACTCTGGGTCGTCCTGGGAGTCTGGATCCATGGCTCTTTGTTTCCCATGCTTGTCGTGAAAGCCGATCTTCTCCCATTCTGCAGTCATGGCCAAACCATCTTAGTTGGGACTGTTCTACTTCGGTCTGCAGGGGGTGGGATTTAAAGCCTTGACGTATCGTCTGGTTGCGGACCATGTCTCTTCTTGTTACTTCAACCACCTTCCTCAGATACCTCATTTCTGAGATTTGGATCTGGCTTTTGTGGGTTGTAGTCATTGCCCATGACTCCCATCCATATGTCAAGACTGGGACATAGGTGGAGCGTTATACAGCCATCTTTGTTTTCTTACCAACCTCTCTCTTGCTGAGGAATCCTCGATTTATGGCCTGAAAAAGTCTCCCAGCTGCTGCTTTTCGAGTGGCCAACTCTTCTTTGATGCCTCCCTTTCGGTCTATAATAGATCCGAGGTATTTAAAGTGGTCGACCTGCTCCAGGACCTGTTCTCCCAGCTTAATCTGATGTCTTCTTTCTTCTCGTGATATCGCCACGGATTTGGTTTTAGAGCTGCTTATGACTGTCGTGAGAAATTCTAATCCACATATATAAATTATCAGGAAAATGTAAAGCCTAACACATAAATTCAATAAACGGAAAGAAGAATGGTAAAGAACAGTGCTGTCACAATGACTGTACTCGAAATCCCCCTTGTTTTCTACTTCGTCTGCAAATTGTAACGTTTCACGTTGATAGTAAAAGCCTACTGCTTCAATACCCGCTTTCTACGATAAAACGTGTACTGCCTTTCTAAGAAAAACCTTGAGATACGCAAGTTGACCTAGATTTAAAATTCCATTCATGTCATTTTATACACTACGTTACCAAAAAACGAAAGACAGATGGACTAAAGATAGAAAGAAAGGGAGAGGCTGAAAGCCGGAACGCAGGCAATACTAACACAGTCTCGCGATACACAATTACTACCATCACGCGTGTAAGGCCACAAGCACTAGCTTTTTTCAAATCGACAGTGATTAAAAAACACTACCCATACCAGAGTTAGGTTTTAAAATCCTGAAAAACGCTTATTAGGAAACATGACATTATACTGGTTTACGTTTGAAAACATGACAGTACCCAGACACCCTAAAGTTTGGAAGTGAGGAGGTGGTAACAGCACGACTATCCTAGCAGAAAATGCACATTGGCTCCATTAAATATATATATTTGGGTTCCTTAGGACTTGCTGACAAATAATATGTTGAGTGTTACGCAAATAGTCTAGGAATTGACAAATTATAGCCAAAAGAAAATAGTGAGGGTGTCAGACAACACCAAAATCAGAATCGCTCAGTGGCAGATTTTGACACCACCATGGTACGGGAAATGGGTCTCCATGTTAAATCCGATTTGATTGGAGCGCAAGAAATGTAAGGCTAAACACGATTAGTCGGGCTATAAATACTATCTTTTGTTGTCAGGGGAAACGGGAGTAGGAGTACTTTTTTTCAAACGATTGGGTAAACATGGCACGATTGGTTAGACCCGCGAATATAGTCAATCAGAGGCGTCAGGTCCCCACCACATGTTCAAATAAACTTACTACAGAACCAGTGCGTTGAGCACCAGTGCATATTTTTCTAAATAAAAGCCTGGGACATCGGCAGATTGAAATTGTGCTATATTCATTGCCAGTCAACGTAATTCTGTGTTATTTCCATGAATTGTGGTAAGCTTGATATATTCAATATCTTTTTAATGAAAATTGAATGTAAATTGATAATTTATGTCTGTATATATATGTGGGTCAGTAGCGAACATGAGGCAAGGCCTATATAATGCTCCAACCTGAACAGAAGGTGTCGGAGGAAAGTAAAACTACATGGAATTGCCAAACAGTACACTGACACCTATCTTATCGACTAGAAAGAAATAATGCTGGAATTGCAGAGGCGTAGTAACCATTAGGGAGGAATATACTGGTGTAGATTATTTCAGATGAAGCTGACAGTTGGCCTACCGCTCTGAACTCAGTGTTTGTTATGTAATGTGTTCAGTCTGTAAATAGATTATAAATTAGTTATGAAGTAGGAGGTACAACCTTCTTGTTTCAGGGACCGTGGTCCTAAAGCTATTGAGCAGCACCTGGTCGGAGCTTTGCTGAACCTAGAGGCTGACAGCATACTCCTGGGTCCAGATAGTGACCAGTGAGGTGTCTCCAGAACACAGGGAGGCTATCGAGCAGAGGAGTCTTTTCCTGCCGCCATCACGAAAGATAAGCCTATGTGGCCAGTGGAGCTCAACATTATGCCCCCCCCCCCCCCCTCAAAATCTGACTTTATAATAAACCAGAGGGAAAATACAGTGTTTAAATTGATAGGAACTGTGAACTTTTCCCCATACCATTTACAAGATAAACAAACACTTGAAGTCATGATGACAAATAACAACATAGCTTGAAAAAAACAAAACCAGTATTACCTCATATTACTACTACACAACTGACACACATATGATAATATTAATAAAATATGTCACTACAAAGTTTATATTGATAAATCCTGTACATATAAATTGTAATTAAAATTGATTGTGATTCCTGGTTCATTTTGTAAGTGAATCAGGACATAAATATTAATGAAAGTACTTAATACATATTGATATTTGAAAATTTACCAGTGACTCATTTAAGATAGTCTTATAGAATGTTACATGTGTGTGAGTGTCACAGTGTTGTCAAGTGTGGTGGAATAAATTAAATTGTTTATCTGTCTGTTGTTGTTGTGACTTACACTTCATCATATACATACCCTAGACATTTAACGTAGTCATCACAATATTCCAGAATAATTCTGACTGAGGCATAATGTGGTAGCAAGTAAGGTTCCTTGATGACATCGTCCATGAGGAGTATGGAAAGATAAGGTGACAGGATATCACCTTGTCTTACACCAGTGGTGGTCCTGAACATTTCTGATTTATGGTTTGCTGTCATTAGATAATTTCTGCAAGACTTGTAGAAGGTCTGTAAAGCATAAATCAGAGGTGCTGGAATGTTCTTCCTTGCCAAACAGTCCCAAAGTTTGCTCAAGGGGACCCTGTCAAACGCCTTTTCCAGATCTATGAAACAAAGATGGATCTCACTCTTATACTCAAGGGGCTTTTCACTCAGCTGTCTGAGTGTGAAGATTAGGTCTTGAGTACTTCGGTTTGCTCGGAATCCGCACTGGACCTCATCCAATTGTGGCTCAGCTAGGCGTCGGAGTCTCTGCTCTAGGATTCTAGGGTAGATTTTACCAAGGACACTGAGAAGGGATATGCCTCTATGGTTTCCACACTGTCGATTGTCACCCTTTTTGAAAATTGGAGTTATGATGGCAATCTCCCAATCCTTTGGTATGGTCTTGTTGCACCACGCTGCCTGTAGGACCCTTAAGAGAAATAGGTCGCCTGATGCTCCCATGTACTTAACCATTTCTGGTGTTATACCATCATGCCCTGCTGCTTTGCCCATCTTGATTTTCTCCAGTGCTGCCTTCAGTTCTTCCAACTTTATGTCATCTTCACCATCATTGGTTTTCTCTTCTGTGCTAGTGGTTATCATTTCTGAAGCTTCACCATGCTCACCATCCAGGAGTTCTGAGAAATATTCTTTCCATCTTTCCATTACTTCCTTCGGGGCAGTAAGCAATTTGCCTTGCTTGTCCTTTATAAATTTGAGAGGGCATTGTTTTTTTCCTTCCTCATGTTCTTTAGGGTCTTATAGAACAATTTCTGGTTTTCTTGCGCATCTTTTTCTAGCTTTTCTCTAAATTCTTCCCAGGACTTCTGTTTTGCTGCTAGCACCTTGTTCTTTGCTTCTGTTCTGAGTGTCACATATTCTCTATATTTCTCCATTTTTCCTGTTGTGTTTTTAGCTCCTAAGTATTGTTTTCATGCCATTTTCTTCTCTCTTATTTTCTCTTTGACTTCCTCTGTCCACCAAGGTGTCCTCTTTCTCTTGTTCCCAAGTCGGACTTCACCACATGCTTCTGCAGCAGCTGTCTTTATGATGTCCTTGAATTTAATCCAGAGGGTTTCCAAGTCATCAGGTTGTTCTTCTGTGTTGCTCACCGCTGCAGCAATAAGCCCCTGATATCTGGTCTTAATTTCTGGCTCTCTCAGCTTGTAGGTCTTCTAATGCTCATTTTTCACCACATTTACAGACTTAGCTCGTTTACTTGCTTTTCTCTTCGCTTAGTTTCTTGCGTGATGTTGGGCAGTTCCTAGGCTGAGCAACTCTTTCAGTTGTTCTTTTGATTGTAAGCAGGTAGTGATCACTTCCAATCTCTGGCCCCCTCCAAACTCTAGCATCCCGGACATATTTGAATGAGCTCCTCCTAACAATGGCATAGTCGATCACTGACTTCTCATTCTTTGTTGGTTCACATCTAGTGTATGCATGTATGCGCTTATGGGGAACTTTGTGTTTGTAATGATCAGATTCTGCTCACTGCAGAATCTAAGGAGTCGCTTTCCATTGTCATTGAGAGTATCTTCTCCATATCTTCCGATAACTCCACCCCATCTAGCATGGTCATTTCTAACTCTGGCATTGAAATCTCCGAGCATGATAATTTCATCTAGGCAGTCATCCACTGTCCTTGAAGCAGCTCGAAGAATTCCTCCTTGACCTCTGCTCTCTCATCCTCATTTGGCCCATACACTATGACCAGGTTGACTATGGTTTCTCCTTCTTTTAGTTTTACAACCATAATGCGCTCCGAGACAAAGTTCCATCCCTTGATACTATCTTTTTGGTCTTTGGCCACAATGCAACCCACGCCCCCTTTAGCTCTTTCAGATGTGGGTACACCACTGTAGAGCAGCGTGTTGCCATCGAGATCCATGACTCCTTGTCCTTTTTTCTTTGTTTCCGTTATAGCCAGGATTTCTAGTTTTGCTTTCCTCATCTCTTCCACCAGCTTCTCTTCTTTCCCATTTATACTTCTTGTGTTCCCAAGTTCCATAAGTCGTAGTCCGTAGTCCGTTCCAGTTCGTCGCCTTTATAATCTGTCCGGTTTTCTCTCTTGTAGTTCTCGTTATCAAAAATTTAAAGCAAACAGGTGATTGGCCTGTTGTGCCTTTGCATGGTGGAGGGGCTGCCTCCTTACGGCCTCTATGCAGACCGCCCTCCTCCTTTTTCAGCCGGGCTTAGGACCGGCCTAGGCGGAGTTCGTTCAAGATCTTACCGTGTGTTATTTATCCCCTTTATCAGCATCATTATCATCATCATCCTTCGGCTTCCCATGAAACATCGGCTATCAACAAGCTTATACCAAGTCTTCCTGTCCTGTGCCATCAGCTCAAAGTCTCTGTATCTCTTCTTCATCTCCTTCATGTCTGTATTCAGTTCTCTTCTCTTTGTGTTCCTTGGTCCCCCTTTACCTCTCCTACCCTGGCGATTACACTCAAAAATACTTCCTTGTAAAGCTGTTAAATGTTTCATCAATATGTGCCCTTTCCATCTCCAATGTCATTTTCTCATCTCTTGATCCACTGGCGCTTGACTAGTTCTTGTCATCAGTTCCACATTAGTGATCTTGTCATCAGTTCCACATTAGTGATCTTGTCATCAGTTCCACATTAGTGATCTTATCATCAGTTCCACATTAGTGATCTTGTCATCAGTTCCACATTGTGATAAAATTACATTGATACATCAATAAAATTATTATTTATAAGTATAAAAGTCAAAATAATATAAGTAGAAACAATATAGTATAGTTGTAACGCGTCGTCTTCTCCCCCCGCCAGTCAACGCATTGATTTTAGCAAGACAGAACGTAGTGTATAAGGGTACTATGACCTTGGATTTATAGATAACAATTTTAACAGTATTAGCCTTGGTTCGGACTAAAAAGAGGAGAGAGGCAAATGTATTTTTAGACTGAGGACACAAGTGGTTTAAACACGCCAAATTGTAGGAAACGTGGGCAAATATTGTTGGCGACAGATGGAAAAGAAAGCCACAACACTATAATTTGTTAGTGCATTGAGTACGTAGTGGAACTTTATAACCACACACGCCTTACTTTGTCTGCAAATTGATACATTTTATGACGTCACCAACTTGTTGTTGCTGCAGTTTGAACGACGCGCGAACGGTGAAGAAATGGCGTAATTTATATGATAGTGGAAATTGAAACTAACTCTGGAAAAAATATGGACTTCCTTATTAATAGGTTTAGGATCATAAAAGTTAGCTAGTTTAAGAGCTTATCGTCTCCTGATAAATAATATGCTTTAAAATAGAAAATCCGACAGACAATAAGAAAGATATGGACAAAAGACGGTATTGGTTATGACAGACAGACGAACACATGCTCGTCTTTACTTCCACTAACGTTGATTTTTTGACGCGTCCTTGAAAAAGGCAGGAAAAGGGTACATGTATTCTATTGGAGGAGGGGTAGACAAGGGGAGAGAAATTATGGGATGGCTTAACAATAAATATATTTTAGCAGAAGAAATCTAAGAATGTGTGAGGAGAAAACTTGTTAGGTCCAAAAAATCAAGTTTGTTTTTGCTTTTATTTTCAAATTCAAACGTAGTCGTTCGCTCATTGGCCAACGCCTTTTATAATATTGAAAAAATTCAAAGTCTCGACGCCATTTGTATAATACAGTCCCTCGAACAGGACGTTTGAAATTCTGGGAAGTGTGACTTGTTTTAGTAACTAAATATATATATAACTAAAATAATAATAGGCATCACAGTCCAGCCAGCAGGACATCTGAAGTCTGCTAATCAACGTACCTGTGTTTATTCATTGAATTTATGGTAAGCCGTTCCTTTGGATCTACCGGCTGTGTGGAGAGGGGGAACATGCTGCATGGGCAACAGCTTGATCTCCATATAACTGTGCCCAAGCTCGCGCCCTGGAGAGGACACACCAGCTTCACCCTATAGGTGTCGGCAAAACACGGGAAGTAGCAGTTACCGGTTATAAGCATTTTGCCCAATTGGCGTAGGGCATGGCGCCAGGGGCTACTTCCGACAGTGGGAGAGGTTCTAGGATCTCACTGGACAGCTACCGCCCGCTTCAAGCTGGGCAGCCCCAGTCAATAAGGTGTTGTCCCACCACTGTCTGCTTTCCCCATTGGGTGCATGGGGATTAGGGTCAAACCCGAACTGTGGACAGAAAATTTTGCACCAAGCAATTATCGAAAAAATAGAAATAAGCAAACTCTCAGATTGGGATGCTGGAACGTCCGGACTATGTTGACTGGACTATCCGAAAACCTACAGGATGTAAACGATGTAAGGAAGACAGCCATAATTAATGATGAGCTTAAACGACTTCAGGTGGATATAGCTGCACTTCAGGAAACGCGCCTGGCGGGCTCTGGAACGGTGAGCGAGAAGGACTACACATTTTATTGGCAAGGGAAAGAACTTAATAAAGCTAGAGAACACGGAGTAGGTTTTGCGGTCAAAAAATCGCTAACTAAAATGGTTGAACCAGGCGAGAATGGATCAGAACGCCTGTTAACGCTCTGCCTGCAAACTAGCACAGGTCCCATCACCCTTGTCAGTGTGTATGCTCCTACTCTGTACTCTGCCTCAGAAGCTAAAGATGAGTTCTACGAGAATCTAACAGCAATTATCAAAAGCATACCTAGGCAAGAACAGCTTGTTCTCCTTGGTGACTTTAAGGCTAGATTGGGTGCCGATAATGTTTCATGGCCTTCATGTCTGGGCAGGTTTGGTATTGGCAAGATGAATGAAAATGGACAACGGCTCTTAGAGTTGTGCGTCCACCATGACCTCTGCGTGACCAACACCTACTTTCAGACAAAACCCCAGCATAAGGTGTCATGGAGATACCCACGATCCAAGCACTGGCACCAACTTGACCTGATTCTCGTCAGAAGGCCACTCCTCAGGTCTGTGCTCTCCACGCGCTCGTACCATAGTGCAGACTGTGATACAGATCACTCCTTGGTTTGCTGCAAAATCAGAGCACAACCAAGAAAACTCTATCGTGTCAGACATGAAGGGAAACCACGCATTGATACCAGCAAGATGTCAGACCCTTTCATGATCGCTCAATTCACTGCGACCTTCGAGAAAGTGCTCAGTAGCCCTCAGCATGGTGATACTATTACAGAGAACCGGGAGCATCTACGGAACACCATTCAAAGTACTGCACTTGCCACCTTTGGTAAGAAAACAGCAAAGTCAAATGACTGGTTTGATGCTTCATCAGATGTGATGGCACCTGTCATTGAAGCTAAGCGCAGTGCTATGAATGAATACAAACGTTCACCGAGTGCCAGAACCCTACAGATCCTGAGGGCTACGAGAAGCAAAGTTCAACAAACTGCTCGACGCTGTGCAAATGACTACTGGCTCCAGCTCAGTGAGAGCATCCAGATCGCAGCGCAAACAGGCAACATTAGACAAATGTATGACGGTATAAAGAAAGCACTTGGCCCCCATAAAAGTAAGACGGCACCGCTAAAAACCATCAGCGGAGAGAAGCTAACCGATAAGGGTAAGCAGATGGAGAGGTGGGTCGAGCACTACTCTGAGCTTTACGCTAGAGACAATACCGTTACGCCTGCAGCCCTTGATGGTGTTAACAGTCTGCCAACTATGGAGGAGCTGGATGCCGAACCAACATTAGAGGAACTCAGCAAGGCCATTGATAGCTTGGCCTCTGGCAAAGCACCAGGCAGTGATGGTATTCCTCCTGATTTAATCAAATGCTGTAAGAGCACGCTATTACATCCCCTGCATAGGATGCTGTGCCAGTGCTGGGAAGAGACAACTATTCCTCAAGACATGCGAGATGCCAAGATTGTAACACTGTATAAAAATAAAGGAGACAGAAGTGATTGCAATAACTACAGAGGCATCTCTCTTCTTAGTATTGTTGGTAAGGTTTTTGCCAAAGTCATCTTAATGCGACTACACAAGTTAGCTGAGCGCATATATCCAGAGTCACAGTGTGATTCCGAGCTGGCAGATCAACAACAGACATGATCTTCTCTCTCTCCGCCAGCTTCAGGGAAAGACAAGACAGCAGAAAAGTCCATTATTTATTGCCTTTATAGACCTCACAAAAGCATTCGACCTGGTTAGTAGGGATGGACTCTTTAAAATCCTCCTGAAAATAGGCTGCCCTTCTAAAATGCTGGAAATGATAAAGTCATTCCATGACGGCATGAAGGGAACAGTCCAATATGCTGGAAGCACGTCACAGCCCTTTGATATACGAAGTGGCGTTAAACAAGGCTGTGTTCTGGCTCCGACCCTCTTCGGAATCTTCTTTGCCTTACTCTTGAAACATGCATCCAGAGATGCAACTGAAGGAATATGCCTTCACACTAGGTCAGATGGCCGTCTGTTTAATCTTTCAAGGCTGAAGGCAAAAACAAAAATCAGAAGGGTCACTATAAGAGACTTGTTGTTCGCTGATGATGCTGCAGTCGTCACTCAAAGCCAACAGGAGCTTCAGAGCTTGATGAATCGCTTCACTAAAGCATGCAAGGACTTTGGCCTCACAATAAGTCTAAAGAAAACGAATGTGCTGAGTCAGGATGTGGGTGCTGCACCAGTTATCACTACGATAACTATGAATTGGCAGTGGTGCACCACTTCACATACCTAGGGTCTACCATCAATGACAAACTCTCACTGGATACAGAAATCGACAGCCGCATTGGCAAAGCTGCAGCTACCTTTTCCCGCCTCACATCGCGTGTTTTGGGAAACTCCAAACTCACAACGAAGACCAAAGCTGCGGTATATAACGCCTGCGTCACCAGCACACTCCTTTATGGCAGCGAGACCTGGACGACCTATGCTAAGCAAGAAAGAAGGCTCAATACCTTCCATTTGCGGTGTCTACGCCGCATCCTCGGCATCTCGTGGAAAGATAAAGTGACAAATGTCGAGGTGTTGTCACGGCTGGCCTTCAAAGTATGTATATGCTTATCATAACAGCGCAGACTTCGCTGGCTTGGCCAGGGTCGCCGCATGTAAGATCGGCGCATCCCAACAGATGTCTGCTACGGACAATTAGCAGATGGCAAGAGAACAGTTGGGCGACCACAGCTGAGGTTCAAAGATGTGTGCAAGAGAGATATGAGGGCACTGGACATGGATCCAGCAACATGGGAGGATGAAGCTGCCGATCGCACTAAGTGGCGATGCTATTTACGGCGCCACCTCAGATTGGGCGAAGCGAGGCTCACACAAGAAGCAGAGGTGAGGAGAAAACGTCGAAAGGAGCACCAGGAAAATAAGCAGCTGAGGGCTGTCACCTCAGGGGCGCATTCCCATAGTCAGTTATGACTGAAGGGGCTATTATTATTATTATTATTATTATGGTAAGGCAGAAATTATTCATATATATTTTGTTTAAAAATGTGAGTGAGAGATACTGCCATTACGACTGTAAGTAATTAGGTCCCTAGCTGATATAAGCAGGGCCTAGAGGTAGATTTATGCTATAACACATGCCAGTTTTGTAAAATGCACATGTTTGTGAAATAAAAATGTTTTCTTAGGTGGCCAAATGGACGCAGCTCACCTATCTTATTGTGTGGAAGAAAAGAAAGATTAATAATATTATTGCAGATGCAGGGCCGCCTTTAGAGGAAGACATGTGAACAACACTGGTACACTTTGTAATGGATGTGCTGGGTTGGTCAATTAGATATGACTCAGATCTTTATTTCTCATGTATTATAATTTGTAGAAATAACAGTTTAAGTATGATATCAACAAGGAGGCAATATTTCATTGTTACAGGGTTTTTATCTGGCACTAGCCCGGTGCCAGATGTCTGTGAAAAGCAGTTGAGAAGTCTTTTCATTTCCAGTAGTGACAGGGGTCTACAGAGTCCTTGTAGAGTGTCAAGGATATGCTAAGTCTGGCCACTACTGTAGAATAAACGTGTTGTTGTGTATTGGCCACTGTTGAATGAACCTGTCATGTAGACCTTGAGTGGAAGTGTCAAGTAACGCGAATGGTGTAGTAGTTCGGTGTAACAGACCTCTTGGTAATAACTCTCACACACTCTCATGTAATGCAATGACGACTTGAACTGCCTCTGACATTTCAATAGTTTAATGAAGGCACGCAAACTGGACAGCACGGATACAGTCATGGACACATGTTGACATACATTCATTGGTTATTTGAATCGTGGATGATACATTCATGTAGTAGTGAAATATCATTCAACCCAAGGTGGTATTCACTGTTCTGGTAACTAATCGCCGTATCCTCTACTGACTGAACGCGTCAATGAGGATCGGTAAACATACAAAAGTCATTGGCCGAACCTTCATTTCATAGCTAAGTTTCTTAAGCTGAAATATGTCCAATGTTTGTATATAACACTCATAAACCACGATAGTGGGGGGTTTTTTCACACTCATAACAAGATCTCGATACCACTGCCCGATAGTAGGATACATAATCTGTTCTCTTGACAGTGATCAAAAATATGATGACAGGAATATAACATGGGGCCGCCTTCCTGAGTTGTCGCTCACTCCACTCGTAGGAAGGTAGTAATATAAGCCAAAGTTAATTTATAATGTGCATATAAATAATTTTCATAAAGTTTTCCATACAGCTCTACAGTAATCCAGTTACTTCAGGTGGACATAACTGCTGTAGGAAAGCCTATCCTCTTCGTCGATACAAAACACGATCCTAGCGATACGAAGCACAATGTTCCATCTAGGTCTAATCGACTCGAGATCATCAAAATTAGGGTCTGGCATAACTGGAGTCCGAATCACACATATGAGGAGGATCTCTGACAAAAAGACTCTTGCAGAGACACAAACTTCTCCTAGAAAAACATCTATGAATCACTGTTAAACCTTAAACAGTGCCAGCCCTGGAAAAAGCACTCAGCCATTTCTTGGCGACATTATCGGAACTCTTTACAACCCAGTAGGACTACGAAAACCTGCGCTAGATTCTGGCAGAAAGAATATAGTCCGACCTGAACATACAAAGGTATACAATATACGACTGAATCTACTTGCACTAGACAAGTAGTACACGTGAATTCAGGCCATAAACATAACAAGCAAAAATAATCTATTTTCTGGCCCGAACAAATAAGAACGGACATGAATACAATATCCATGCGCCGATAATATCAAGAAAGATCACTCATATAATCAAAAGTGTAAATCAATCATGAATTATCTAGCTTTACCAGAGGAAGCATTTTCATACACAAATGAATGCAAATATATATTTTCCATATTTTTTTTTTTTCTTATCCAGCGGCACTTGGGCTTTCAGCCCTTCGGCCCAATGACATGTCATTGCGAGGCTGGGGAACCTGAGGACTTTCCTTCCAACCCGGTCAGGAGCTTCGCTCCTTCCCATCCACAGAGGGTTTATCACAGGAGCCGTTCAGGCTATTCAGTCAAATTTCCGGCCGTAAACATTTCTTCAAACGCCGATGCCCGGGTTTGAACCATGAACACCTGGTCGCCAGTACAACGCCGAAGCCATTACACCAGCGCGGCTCCCATATTTTCCATATTAAATAGCCATATCGTATTTTTGTAATATGTGCGTCAAAATATGCACGCAACAGATTACCACACCCCTCGGGGAAAAAAAATGGTACATTTTTTTTTTTTGAAATACATCTAGGAGCAACATACAATAGGCTCACAACGCACCAATAACAATGCGCAGATGATAAGCATTGAGAATATATTTCATGAACTTAGAGAAATACTTTCTCTAAGTATAAATATTTCCAGAGAGGTGTCACCAACGCATACTACAATACTTGCAATGCCACACTTTCTACATCAGTTTATACATAAATTTCATCTTAGATACCTTAACATCATGATCATCAAAGACGAAAAAACATTGAAAGACCAGCGGTGAATAAACATCAGTGAACCGCTAAGTAGTGTTACAATCAATATATGATATATTCCATATGTGTACACATTTCAACATAGGAACAACTGTAGCAAAGTTAGGCATATAATTTAACAGTTATGAATCATGTGGGCATCTAGACAAAATATCTGCCATCACATTTTCTGACCCACGGATAGCTCGCACCGAAAAATGAAACGGCTGCAGAGCAATCGCGTATCGCGTTGATCTCGCGCTCTTCAGATTTTTACTCTGAATAGCCGTAAGAGCTTTCTGGTCAGTTTCCACAATGAAATGCGCGCCAAGAAGAAATCTTTGCAGTTTAAGGATTGACCAAACCATAGCCAATAATTCACGGTCTAGGACCGAGTAATTCTTCTCTGCGGCATTTAATTTTCGAGAAATATACATCACAGGATGCAGAGTTCCAGAGTACTCTTGCATTAGTGCTGCTCCAATCCCTGTGGATGAAGCGTCACTACGAAGAATAAATGTCTTATCCTTAGAAGGCAATACTAGGATAGGTGAAGTAGAAAACATAGTTTTAACCTTATCCAAAGAGGATTGACATTCTTGAGTCCAATGGACTACATTAGGAGACCCTTTCTTTAGCAAGGAAGAAAGAGGTGACATAATGGAGGACAGATTCGGAATGAATCCTCCATAAAATTGTATTAGACCTAAGAGACTTCGCACTTGCTTTTTAGTCTTAGGAATAGAAATGTTAAGTATCTTACTTGTATTATGGTCCTCTGTTTTTAGGAAACCATGACCAACACGGTGACCTAAGAAAGATATTTCGCTAAAACCAATACAAGCTTTAGATGGTTTCGCTGTCAGGTTATGCTCGCGTAAGATAGACAATAGTTCATTTATCCCATTATAGTGATCGTTCCAAGTATCACTGAAAAGACAGATGTCATCAAGATATGCAATGACATCTGAGCGATGAGATAGGATTCGACGCATCATGCGTACGAATGTTGCAGGGGCGTTCATAAGGCCGAAAGGCATAAAATTCCATTGGAATAGACCCCTAGGTGTCGAAAAAAGCAGTAAACGGTTTGGCGTGTTCGGATAATGGAACTTGCCAATATCCCTTAGACAAATCGAGTTTAGTAAAGAAATGAGAATTCGATAGTCTGGTAAGTAGCTCTTCAAGTAAAGGCATAGGTTCAGCATCAAATTTCGTCACTTGATTCAATTTGCGATAATCAACGCAAAGACGTATGTTGTTGTCTTTTTTTCGCACGATAACCATCGGTGAAGAATATGCTGATGTGGATGGTTCAATAATTTTTAACTCTATCATTTCATCCAACTCTTTTTCTACCTGTGCTTGAAAATGTATCGGGATAGGATACGGTCTGACTCTTATAGGATTATGGTCAGTAAGAATAATGTCATGTTGAATGACATCAGTTTGACCAGGAATGTCAGTAAGGACATCCTGAAATTTGTTCTAACATAGTAGAAACTTGTTTCTGTTCTCCTGGAGATAATTCGGGAGAAATCGCAACATCTTTCCATGATTCATTAGAGTGAAGCGGAATCATTGGAAAAGGTAGATTTACATCCGAGAAACTCGTTTCCTCATCCTGTATTACTGACAGTGATGAGTAATGTCCATGTTGGACTGGAAAATCGTCCGTTGCCTGGAAAACAGGTTGTAAATAATCCGGACGTTCATGGAATTCCGTGAGCATGTTGATGTGGAAGGTTTTATGCTTCCCGTCAATATCGACGATATAGTCAACATCGGAAACTTTTGATATTATATCGTACGGACCTTTCCAAGAAATAAGAAGTCTGTTTTCTCTACAAGGTAGCAGGACCAATACTTTGTCACCTGGACAGAGTTGTCGCAAGCGTCTGGTCTTATTGGCAAATTGCCTTGCCTTCTGTTTCGCAAATTCAGAAGAAGCAGTTGCCAATTTGCATGCTTCAATAATCTTGTGTCTAAGTGCAATGACATATTCATAAGAGGATTTTGTGTCATCGACAATATTATCAGCAGTTATGAGATCATGAAGTAAGGACATAGGACCTCGCGGTTTCGCGCCGAAGACAAGTTCAAAAGGAGAAAATCCTGTATGTTCGTTGGCGACCTCTCTATATGCAAAGAGAGCCGCGGGTAAAACCCTGTCCCAATCCTGAGGATGATCCTCAGTTATCTTACCTAGTAGGTTTTTCAGAGTTCTATTCAGACGTTCCACCATCCCATTGGACATAGGATGATAAATACTACTCAGAGATCTCTCTATCTTTAGAGTCGACATCACTTGAGACATGGTATCCGATATAAGTTGGCTACCATGGTCCGATAATATTTCTGCTGGAAATCCCAGACGAGAAAATATTAACCAAAGAGCATCTGCAATATCAGCAGTAGTTATGCTCTTTAGAGGAACAGCCTCTGGCCAACGTGTGCACATATCCACACACGTCAAAATAAATTGGTGTCCTCTAGCAGACTTTATCTTAAATGGACCAATGATGTCTATCGCCATTTTTTGAAATGGTCGAATGGGAATGTCTGCAGCCTGAATAGGTGCAGCATGGCGTGGACCTCTGGATTTAACCTCTTGACATACTTTACAAGATCGACAATAGATTCGTATGTCCTTATTCACAGCAGGCCAAAAGAAAGATGCAAGAACTCTAGATTTAGTACGGGAAAAAACCCATATGTCCAGCACACTGAGAATCATGAGCGTGCTGTAAGATTTTAACTCTCATATTTTTGGGCACAAGAATTTGAGAATGAATGGATTTAGCGGAGTCTTGTACCATACGTACAAGTACGCCATTCCTCATCGTAATCCAAGATTTACGATTTGTATCCTTATTCGGATCACCTTTTGTTGCCAGAGTAAAGAATTTCTTTAGAGTAGGATCATCTTCCTGCTGTTTTATAAAGGAAACATGCGAAATCTCCAAGAGATCACCTTGGTTCTGGTCATCATTATCTCCAGAAGGCGAAGATTGCGGCATGTTTAGAGCTTGAGCTCTAGTGACTACAGCATTTGCAGTATGCATATTATCACTTTCCCCACTCGGCAATTTGTTGCGGAGTGCATTCTTTCGCACCATGAATGCGACCGACGATAAGATCAGCGATCGGATTCGGCAGCAGACATGCGTGCACATCTCCTGTAAAGAAGGGAGTAGAGATGTTGATAATGGCAGTGGAGTACTTCTCCAATGTGCCACCAAATGTTATGCATTTGATTATCTTGCCAGTGGCTCGAGAAGGATCTATAAGTGACTGCCTCACTCCAATGGTTGTGCACCCGGAATCGAAAAGAATTGAGACCGGAGTACCATCTACTAGACCTCTATTCAAGACAAGAGCACCTCTTCCATCATGCGCGACTGACGCAGGAAGAGCAGGAAGAGGATGACCACAGCTTAAAGTCGAAACTGTGGTTGGCTCGAATAATGTTTTTGCATTGGGAACACTGAAATGCTCTGTCAAAATCGAAAGCAGAACATCCCACACTATTAGAGTCTTTCTTATCATTGGTTTGATTACCGGCTTCGTGAAACTCTTGTTGTGCAGAGTTAGCCTGGTAATGAGATTTACCATGTCTTTTGTGTTGTGATCTACCTCGGTTATTGTTGCCTCTGTAATTATTATTCCCTCTGTTATAACCCCTATTTGGGTTTGAATCACAATATTCATGATCATAATCATCATGCTCATTATAATGAGTATCCCTGTAATGTTGGTTTTGTTGTTTCCATGAAGAACTTGGGTAGTTCCTATGGTTACTCCCTTTTCGGAAATTTCTATAATTATGGGCACCCCTCGCGTATCGAGGACTGTCAGCCCGATTCCAGTTCTTCGAAGAAGAACCCTGATTTGAGTGGTTACCTTGGTTTTGATACTTATTCCAATTAACCTTTTTATCAAATTTATTTTGAGCTCCTTGGAATTTGTGTGAGTAATTATGATTATATTCTGTTGCTGAAGCAACTGGCATACCCTCTTTAATGTTAGTGTTACTAAGAATCATGTCAGGGTGTGCCGTGGCATACTGGTCACAATATTCTTCCATTTGCTTTAATGTACTAGGTTTACGCTCATGTAAAAACTCTAGGAATGGTTTATTTACCGAAGACATGACCTTGTCTCTTAGCAATAAATCCGTAAGACCATCAAATGTTTTCTCTATTTTGGATAATTCAATCCATCGTGAGAGTGTAAGTCGTGCTTTTGAAATAAAATCTGAGAATTCTACACCTACCTCAGGTCTCATTGTTTTAAACAAAAGACGATAACCTTCTTCTGACAGCTGATATCTCTTTATCAAAGCTGCCCTAATAGCATCATAATTATCCTTGTCGGCCTCTTCAACCAAACATAACTTAGTCAGAGACTCCCCTTTTAGATTTTCAGACAACTGATTCACATACTGTGATTTGTCAACATTATGAGCTCGACAAGCACGTTCAAATCTAGAAAGCCAAAATGTTATATCATCACTGGCAGAGTTGAACGCTGGCACCTTGACCTTATAATTAAAGGGTTTACCATTACCACCAGATGCCTGATTAACATTACTCATACTTGTCAATTTCAATTTCTCTAATTCAAACTCATGTTCTCTTATTGCTTTTCTCTCTTCAGCTTCTCTATCTAATTTTTTTTGTTCAGCAGCAGCAGCAGCTTCCAATTTTTTCTGTTCTGCAGCAGCAGCAGCTTCTAATTTGTTCTGTTCTGCCACAAATCTCCTTTCCTCCACCTGCATCTGCAATTTCTTTTGTTCAGCAGCAGCATCAGCTTCTCTTTCTAATCTTTTCTCTTCAGCCAGAGCTTTTCTCTCTTCTGCAGCAGCAGCAGCTTTTCTCTCTTCTGCAGCAGCTTTTTTTCTCTTCAGCAGCAGCAGCAGCTTCTCTTTCTAATCTTTTCTCTTCAGCCGAGTTTTTCTCTCTTCTGCAGCAGCTTTTTTCTCTTCAGCAGCAGCTTTTCTCTCCTCTGCAGCAGCTTTTCTCTCTTCAGCAGCAGCAGCAGCAGCTTTTTTCTCTCTGCAGCTAATGCTTTGTCATATTGAGCAACAGCCCATTCTTCTAAGTCTTTACCAGTCTTATCAAGGGATTTCCCTTGTGTAATAAAGTAATCTAATGTAGACATCCTGTCTTATTAAATCAGAAACCTGAAAAAGTAAATAAATTACCTTATTTCACTTTCATGGGAGACAAGTCTATACTATAGACTTAGTCTTAGTGAAAAACTTGTATGGTTACTTGAGTACCTGTGGAAAACAATATCTGTATATCCCAAACACTGTGGGAGACAAGCCTTACAAAGGTCTTGTATACTTCTTTAATGTAATCAATGATCACTTGAGTACCTGTGGAAAATAATATTTTTCTATCCCAATCACTGTGGGAGACAAACCTTACAAAGGTCTTGTACACTTTCTTAGTGTAATCAATGATCATAAGTACTGGTCTGTACTATAATATAAATATATTCAAATATACCTTATATATTATTTGTCAACCAAAGACATTAACAAGGACCAACAAGAAAAGACAATATGAAAACAATTGCAGGAATCAAATTAAATCAAAATAGAAAAAATCCACAAAAAAAAATGATCACAGAATCTGTGATGATAACCGCAATGAAATCAACAAGACAAATAACGCCACAGTGTATAAACATAAGGGTGTAAAGAACTGAAATGAAAGGAAAGATGAGACCTACAATTATACAAACAAATCAAACAAAACTAAAGAACATAGAAATATTACAAAAACAACAAGAATACAGTCTTCACAACTAACAAATATTTGCAAACAATGTTGCATGCAAATTTCAATTAAGAAATTTGCTCCCTATAGAACGCTAGACGAAGCCAGACCAAATGTCACTTGGTATTTCCCTGTTCTAGTCACCTCCCATCCAGGCCCGCACAATACAAACTACCTTAACTAAACACAACAAATAACATATAAAACATAAATACATGTAAACCTTAATAGCATAACTGCATATATATATAATATATATTATATAAAATATGTATATATATATATATATATATATATATATATAAATATATATATATATATATATATATATATATATATATATATATATATATAATATTTATTATATAAAATATAAAATATATATATATTAATATATATATAGAATGTATTGTGGATAGAATGTGATGCTGATATAGTGTTGTAACAATAACTTGCCACTTTTAATGAACAATTAAATAATAGATTTATTTTCTACACTATTACAAATGTTTCAATTTTTTTTGAGCATATGAAGATCCCAATTCTCTCTTCTGTACATGAGAAATGCCAACAGTACTGCTCCAGAAATTTTTCTACACTTGATAACAAATGGCCTGTTTAATACCGTCTGTACAGGCGAAAACTGTCAACAAACGCGACCTAGATACAGCATCCGATCGGTAAAACAGTCAAGCCTTACCATGCCGTGCCACGATTGTATGCCTAAAAGTTCAAAAGCGACAAAGAGAAACAAAGAATGTATATAGAAAAAGAAAAATAAATATAAAAAAAAAAGAAACAAAAATAGAAGCATAGCAGCGTCATCACAATGACTCCGCCGGCCCCGCCGCCCCCCAACCCCGGTGCCCCCCTGCGCCCCCCGCTGTCCCTCCCCCCTACCGGGCCCCTCATTCCCCCCGCCTCCTTGCGTCCCGCCGCCCTCACCCCATCGATTACACCACCGGCCCCCACAAACCCGTCCAACCGCCAGTGTCCCTGCCCCCCGTTTCTCGGCCACGCGCCACCGCCAGCACCCAACCCCCCCAATCCCCTCACCTTATTACTCACCTCCGCTTTTTCGGCCACGGCCGCCCGCCGGGCCCGCCTTCTCCGCTCCACTGCACTCCCGGCATCCACCTGGGCTGCATGAGCCTACACCCGTCTCCACCGCCTCATCGAACCCTTCCGCCCGCCACCCCCCGAGCCCCGCAGCGCATTCCTGGCCCCTTCCCAATAACGACCCTGGGTTTAGTTCTGTGCTAAAAGGGTACTCACACACACTGCAATCTACCCCCCTCGCTCCGACTCCCTAGAGCCCACCCCCCACACCCGCCCCCCTCTACCAACCCCCTGCTCCCCTCACCCCCCCCCCGTCGGCATCCGCACGTCCCCCGACGCCCCTCGTGTGCCTAAGAAGCCCCCTCCGCCAGAACTCGACACTCGTTGGAGCTACACCCCTCCTGCCCTCCGAGCCCCCCCCGCCCACTCACTCTTCCCCCCCCCGCGCCTCCCCCCGCAGCAAACAACTCCCCCCCCCCTGAACTCGCTCCCTCAACCTATGCCCCCCTAGACCCTCCACCTCCCCACGCCCCCCCCACGGCCCCGCGTTCCTTACCCCAACCTCCTCCCCCCGTACGCCACCAACCCCCCCCCATCCCTCACCGTCCACCTCTTCCACCCCCCCGCTCTCCACCTCGTCCTCCACCTCCTGATCCCCACCACGAGCAACCGCTCCCCGCCCCCCGTCCCCTCAAGCCCCGCCTTCATCCCCAGCCCGCCACTTCCACCCCTCGCGTCCAGGACCTCCCTCCTGCTGGCCCGGCGGATCTCCCCACTACACCCCATCCCCACCCCGCACCATCCCCTGACCCCGTTGAGTGACCCTCCCCCGTACCTCAACCCGTATCATCATCCGCCCGGCGTTCTCAACCCCGACTCTCTCCACGCCTTACCCCCTGCAGTGTACGACTCCACCGTCCCGCCCGCCCAATACTCCAACAACCCTCACATGTCCCGCTCAGGCCAAATGGCCTGACCGTAACCACTCCGGTCCCTCCTCAACCTATCGCTCCCGCCATTACCCCGCGGCCTTACTCACCCGCCCACGACCCCTCTCTCCCACACCACCACACGGACAAACACTTACTCGTTCTGCCATCAGGCGCACCCCCGACCAAAGCGCTCCTCTTCACCCAAGCCATCTCTTGCCCCCCATACCCCCTCTGCGCCCCCCCATCCGTACTCCACACCCCCCTCACCGTTCTTCTCCCGCCCCCCGCCCACCTAGGTGCCCCCGGCCCACCCCCCGCCTTTGCCCCCCTCCCGAATCCTCCGCTCTCACCCTCCCGTGCTCGCCGCTCCCCTCCCGCCCTGCCACAACGCATTTCTTCCCTAGCCATTGTCACCCCACGAGCCACCGCACACCCCCCCTTACGCAACTCCCCGCATCCCGCCTCAACTCCCCCGTCCCCCCCCCATCGCCCCCACCCCGTCCACAAACGCGATCGCACGCTCTCGCCTTTCTACCCCCCCCATGCCG
>JAMPIV010009447.1:305000-463910 GCA_024509875.1 Oreohelix idahoensis | reverse complement strand
CACGTTTCTTTCCTTTTCTCGTCAGTTTGTTAAACGAAGGTGAGATTATAACTCTGGCACGGCAGACGGTTGTCTGAGATTTGCAACTGCCACGCGCTTTTCCCGGTCAGTTTGTCAACGCAGGTGCGTAATCGCCCGGTGGCAGTTACGACACGCCTCTAAGTATAACGTAGCTGTTATGAGAAGGGGGAGAGATCGGCGCGGGGGAGATAGTTCATCCTTTGTCTGGTTAATATTAACCCACGTTTGAAACTATTTCATTTCACTCAGTAACTTTGCAGTTAGACTAGAACAACCTTCGTTCGATTTCTAAATAATCTCTGTAAATAGAGATGGCCTTAGTTTGGTCGAAGTGGTTTTTTTAACGTTTCTTAGTAATGCTGTGGTTGAGGTATATTAATATTATATATAATAGATATCTAGTTTTGTGAAGTGATTTAGTGTTTAATCGCCGATTCCATTTTAAACTAGTTCTGTGTGCAGAGTGAATATTTTGATAGTTTATTTCTTTAATCGACGTGTTGCAGTGGAAATACAAAATAAATCATATTTTTAGCTTACTAAACAAGTAGCTGAAATAAGTTTAATTTAACGGTTAAATACTGAGTCGAAACTGTTTTAATAGCTAACGTATAAATGCTAGATGCAAAATCAGGTAATGGTAACGGAATACGAAGATATTCCTAAATTCCTGATGATTGATTTTTATATAACTTACTTTACGGGAAGTTTTAAAGATAAGTCAAGCTGTAGGCTAGCTATTTAAAATGTAAGTTATAATGAGTACATATATGTAAATTATTTGATATGTGTTCTTTCTTCTATATAGTGAAACGGTGGTACCCAACTTGCCAGCGTTTAGTAAAGAGACATATTTGTGTGAAGCATAGACAGTTCCTATCTTTAACCACGTGGGTTTTTTTGTTTGTTTCAAGTAACCCTAATCTGACAGTGCATATGCCATCAGAGAGAGAGACAGTAATAGCAATCCCACTAACGGTTTCTAAAGACTAGAAATATATATTGGGCTTTTGAGCCAGTTCAAATTGCTCCACAAATTTAAATGTACATGCTGCCTGGCGGCGAGAATATTACAAGAAACATTAAACCATCCCGACAGAGATTGTGACTAGTATTGTGGTGACCAAATGGAGTACCTTCCTGGAAGTAGACACCGATCTGACATTCCTTAATTCTAGAATCCAAAGCTAATGACATTGTGCTCGGCTAACTTTCGTGCCTGGACAAATTTTATGTGACTTAATCAGACATTCGAAAAAATTAGAACCCCCAAGGAATCGTTCCCTGAGAGTTTAGTACGTCTTTTGGAACTGGGGATTTCTTGGTCAAGGACTGCCTCTTCGGGTCTGTGTGAAGGTCCTAGAATTAGTATGTTCCCAGAGGCAGCGAGCAAAGTTGTGAGTATACATGTGTAAGAAAGGCCATGGCTGGATGAATGAGAGTACACAGGTCTGAGTGTTATTTTACCGGTGTATTATCGTCACACATTTGCTGTCTTAAATTTTTTTTTCCTGCAGAATTTGTTACAATAATGCTAGAGTTTCTGTTTTTTTCTTAGGTTAAATCAGATTTATCCAACTCTGTTCATATATTGACGAGAAAGAAAGAAATCTCTTAGACTAAACCCTACGTATCTATAGCTCTTTGGGCCATCATCTGTTCTCTTAACGGGGCTGTGGGCTAAACCTAGAGTAAGATCAAACGGGCTATCATCCTTGTAGCATTTTCTTGAATTGTATGACTATGTATATGTTTTTTTTTCTTGATGAAATTTTTGGTGTTGTGAGAGATTTTTTTTTGATGATAATAATAAAAATCTCTCTTGGACAAAATCAGTGCGTTGGTCAGCTCGATCCCAATTATATATATATAATCATTGTTATAGATTTCCCACGTATGTGTGTTTAACTGTCGTCACGTGTATGTGCGTGCCCGTGAGTAGATAGAGATATATTAATATATATATATATATCTGTGTTTAGACTGTCTGACGCCTTTAAAAGCGGTCGTAGAAGATAGGTGAGAGAGAGAAGATTATCTCGATTCTCTATATCACATTCTATCATCTCACGTGTGGAAATTCTATTGTGTTTTTTTTCACCAGCTCGCATTGTATCTATCACTCATTCCAACCTATTCAGAAGGGACCAACCCTAGTCTTAATTCTCCTATCATAAATCTACGACACCTGTACAGCAAAATACCTGTCCTGTAAAAAGTTTTCTATATACCTATAGGTTTTACCAGTAATGCCAATCTTTTTCATTTTGTAAAGAGCTCCATCTCGCCAGCATTCATCATATGCTCTTGCGACATCTAGAAAGACTGATACTGTTTTCTCTTTTCTCTTGAACCCTAGCTTTACATCGTGTTCTAATCTTACAAGCTGGTCTACTGTACTTCTTTCTGCTCTAAACCCTGACTGGTTTGGGCTATATAACTGATTTTTTTCCAGGTAGAATTTAACTCTTTTGTTACCAACAGTTTCCAGTATTTTACCTAGTTGTGATGTTAAGGAGATAGGCCTATATGAACTTACATCATGGGCTTCCGTATTGGGTTTTAGGATGGGTACTATTATAGCTACTTTCCATGCTTTTGGTATCTTTCCTAAGCTCCAGATTTTGTTATAAAGGGAAGTTATCTTTATAGTTCTTTTGGGTACTTTCTTAAGGATTTCATAAATAAGTATATCTTGCCCTGAGGCAGTATTAGATTTGTTGATGTTGTATATATCTGTTTCGATGTTTAGTTTGTTTCCCACTAGAGTTACTTGCCCTTATGGGAACTCTTCTTTCTACTTCCTATTTCTAAGATGGTCGATTAAACATGTCGTTATGTATTCAGTGTGTTCGCCTTCGTGATTATGCTTCGTAATGTGAGAATATATGACAGCCAGCCACGTCTCATTATATCTTACAATATTTACTTACTTAGTCGCTCCTCCTCTACCGTGAGGTGTAGAGGTTTGGAAGAGAGAGCGCCAGACTATCCCACCGGCCGTCCCCCTCCCGGCCCGGCTCCACTCCAGCCCCCGGTCCCTCAAAGACTGTCTAACGTTGTCCTCCCAGCGGACCCCGGGCCGCCCCGGAGGTCTGGACCCCGGCTCTCTGCCTCCCATGCTTGTCGTGGTAGCCGATCTTCTCCCATTCTGCAGACATGGCCAAACCATCTCAGTTGGGACTGTTCTATTTGGGTCTGCAGCGGGTGGGATTTTAGGCCTTGACGCATCGTCTGGCCGCGAACCACGTTCCCCCCTCCGCCACCCCAACCACCCTCCTCAGACACCCCACCTCTGAGGCCTGAATCTGGCCCTCGTGGGCCACAGTCACCGCCCATGACTCGCATCCATACGCCAAGACTGGGACACAGGTGGAGCGGCACACAGCCACCCCCGTTTTCCCACCAACCTCTCTCCCGCCGAGGAATCCTCGACCCATGGTCTGACAAAGTCTCCCAGCCGCTGCCCCCCGAGTGGCCAACTCCTCCCCGATCCCCCCCCCCCCTCGGTCTACAATAGCTCCGAGATATCCAAAGTGGTCGACCCGCCCCAGGACCCGCTCTCCCAACCCAATCTGACGTTCTCTTTCCTCTCGTGATATCACCATGAATTTTGCCTTAGAGCTGCCTATGACCATCCCTCCCCTCTCCATCTTACAATATTTACTATATAAAACAGTAAAGATCAACATGGTGGCAGCGGTGTTTATTTCTACAGAATTCGAACTATTCTGCTGAAGATCTTGTAACACGTGTGCTGAATGTCATTAGACTTGAGGTGAGATTACTTGTTATTGCTTGCATACCATTATTAGACATTTCGTCATGGCAGAACGGCCCTTATTTCGGTTACCACCCTGCCTAGACATAAATAACGTCGAACCAGACACATTTCGTAAATGGAGACGACAGTTAGAACTATACATGCATGCAGTAGAGGTGGCTTCGAAACCTGATTCTGTTCGGGCGGCCATTATTCTACACTGTGCTGGACCTCAAGCTGTTGAAGTTTTTGATCAACTTGCAGAGGAAGGAGACCACTCTAATCCTAATAAAATTCTCGATTTGCTCCAGAACCATTGTAGCTCACGAAGCAATGAAGTATTACATACGTTCAGATTCTGGAACACACCTCTTCAAGATCCTTTTAATTCCTTTTTGACTGAGCTGAGAACTAAGGCAGATTTGTGCAACTTTAATGACAAGGATCGTATGATAAGAGACAAAATTGTCTTTACTGTTAACAAAAGGTTACAAGAGAAGCTCTTGAGAGAAGCTGACCTCGACCTAAAGAAAGCCATTCACATATGCAGAGTCTTCGAGCAAACTGGAAACGACATAAGAGAGATGAGTAATACAGTACAACCTTCTGAAGCAAGGGTTGAAAAGGTACAGAAAAAATCACTCAACCATAAACCTCCCAAGAGAGACACTGGGCATGCTGCTGGTAAAGCCTGTCAAAGTAACACTGACAGTGGGTACTTTGAACCTAGAAAGGAGTGTCATTACTGCGGACAGAAACATCTATTAATTAAGAAAATGTGTCCTGCATGGGGGAAGTTTTGTTCAAATTGTGGGGGAAGAAACCATTTCAAAGTGAAATGCAAGAAAGTTCACACTGTTCACACTGTTCCATCAGTGGAAGATTCTGAAGTTTTTCTTAATTGTGTGAAGTCTAGCAAAGCTTATACATCTGCACAACTCATTATCAATGGGAAAATAGTAAAATTTCAGCTAGACACAGCAGCTGATGTGAATACAATCTGTCAATGCTTTGTGATGCAAGAACAACTGTTACCCACTAAACAGAGGCTTGTTATGTGGAATGGTACTAAGATGACTCCACTGGGAGAAGTTATATTAACTGCTGAGAATCCTAAGACTGGGACAAAACACAATATAAGGTTTACTGTTGTGAAAAACAGATTCACATGTTTGCTGGGCAACAACACACTGCAGGATCTACAGTTTGTGACAGTCAACACAAACAAATTTATTGCTAAGGTGGCTACTGACAGTTTAGATAATGATCATAACTCTGATAACCATCTAGGTGTCCTGGGTGAAGCTGTGTTGCATATTGATCCTAATATTCGTCCAAAGGCACTGCCGTGCCATTTTCACTTAAGAGCAAGGTAAAGTCAGAGCTTCAAAATCTAATGAACAGAGGCATATTAATACCGGTAGAGGAACCGACTGAATGGGTTAACCAAATGGCTGTTGTTGAAAAGTCTGATGGTTCCTTAAGAATATGCATTGATCCTAGACCCCTGAATGAGGCTTTGCAGAGGGAGCATTACAGATTACCAACCTTGAATGATGTATTGCCTGAACTCAATAATGCCAAGATCTTCACAAAGCTGGATATCAAGGAAGCATTTTGGCATATCAAACTTGATGAGAAGTCTAGTAGACTTACAACAATGATTACACCTTATGGTAGGTTCAGATGGTCTAGATTACCATTTGGCTTGAATGTAAGCAATGAAATTTTCCAGAGGCATCTAGCACAAGCTCTTGAAGGTCTTCATGGTTGCATCAATGTTGCTGATGACATAGTTATCGCAGGTTGTGGATCAAACAGACAGCAAGCAATTAAGGACCATGATCTGAAGCTCAAAGCACTGAAACATAGGTGTCAAGAGAAAGGCATTAAACTGAATGACGCTAAAGCTCAAGAGAAGAAAGAAGAAATTACCTTCATGGGTCACCTTATTACTGCTCGAGGTGTTGAACCAGACAAGAAAAAGGTTGAGACAATACTAAACATGCCCGTTCCTAAGGACTGTCATGAGGTTTGCAGATTTTGCGGCATGATACAGTATCTAGCAAAGTTTCTCAACAATCTTTCAGAAGTTCTTCATCCAATAAGAGAACTTACCCGTAAGGATACTCCCTTTATCTGGTCTGCTGAATGTGAACAAGCTTTCAAGAGTGTCAAGAAACTAATTACTTCTACTCCAGTACTCGCATACTATGATCCTGATGAATCTTTGTGTATTCAAGTTGATAGTAGCAGCTATGGACGTGGGGCTGTCCTCCTACAAAATGGTCAGCCAATAGAGTTTGCTTCTAGAGCTCTAACTGAAACAGAACAACGCTGGGCTCAAATTAAGAAGGAGCTCTTAGCTGTTGTATACGGTTTGGAACGCTTTGACCAGTACACTTATGGAAGGAAAGTTACAGCCATCAACGACCATAAACCTTTGGCAGCCATCGTGAAGAAACCTCTGAGTCAAATTCATCGAAGACTGCAGAATTTACTGATGCGCAGCCATCGATATGACTTTGAATTCCAATGGGTACAAGGTTCCGATCTTCTTATAGCCGACACACTGTCCAGAGTTTGTATTCATAATGTCACATTGGATTCCTTAGCTGATAGAGAGAGCAATGCAGGAGCTGATGCACCTGTAAGATTACCTGAAATACCAGATGTGATGATGGAAAAGATTAAAGCTGAAACTCTCAAAGACAGCGTGCTCCAGAGGTTGAAGTCGACCATTTTGGATGGGTGGCCTAAAAGAAAGTCTGATGTACCAGCTGAGCTTATGCCTTATTTTGACATTCGTGATACTCTGACAACAGAACAAGGCATAATACTTAAAGGAGAGCGTATTTTTATCCCAAAAGCACTGGGGCCTGAAATCAAGCAGAAGCTACACGCTGCTCATCTTGCATTTGGCAGCATGATGCGCCGGGCCAGAAGTTGTCTGTTTTGGATCGGCATGACGGCTGAGATTCGACAGATAGCTGACAGTTGTCCAGAATGTCAAGAAACGAAGGCAAGGAATACTAAAGAACCTTTAAACCAACACTCAAGAGGTTTATCACCCTGGGAGAAAGTTTGCACTGACATCATTATTATAGAAGGCCGATATTATTTAGTCCTGATTGACTACTTCTCCAACTTCATTGAAGTAGACTTTCTACCTACAATGACAGCACAGTTAGTCATCAGGAAATTGAAGTCTCATTTTGCTCGTTATGGTGTCCCTAAAGTTATTGTATCTGACCAAGGTACTCAGTTTACGTCTGCACGGTTCAGATCATTTACTGCTAGATGGGGAATACTTCATGTTAAATCAGCACCAGGTCACATTAAGCCAACAAATTAGCTGAATCTGCTGTGAAACTCATCAAGGGTATGATGAGAAAGACTGTTCAAAATAATACAGATGCATATGAGGCACTACTTGAACTTCGTAATACACCGAGACAAGGGTTTGATCAAAGTCCA
This sequence comes from Oreohelix idahoensis, assembly GCA_024509875.1. Lineage (NCBI taxonomy): Eukaryota > Metazoa > Mollusca > Gastropoda > Stylommatophora > Oreohelicidae > Oreohelix > Oreohelix idahoensis. The sequence goes on along the minus strand of JAMPIV010009447.1, from coordinate 456,649 downwards.
GCAGAAATACTGTTCAACAGGAAACTGCGTGCGCTGATACCTTCTGCAGTGAAACCCGTAGCATCTCACAGTAGAGTTATTGAAAGTAGAGGCAAGAGAGACAGATCAGTGAAGACGTATCATGATAAAACTGCTCATGATCTGCCCAAGTTGTCTTACCAGCTCACACCTGATCCCGCGGACTTGGAAACTGATTTCTCCTCTCCAGGTTTACCCGAGCAACAGGTTGCTTTGCCAGACATGGAGAACACTAGTGAAGTGAACAGTTCCAATCCTCCAGAAGTTGATCCTTCAACTCCAGCTACTTCTAGTCCTGGGAAAGCTGCCAAAGAACATTCTCTCATACTATCTAGCCCAAGAGACCTCAAAGAGATCGCAAGAAACCCTCTTGGATGAATGACTTTGTTCACTCATAAAGAAGGGGGGATGTTGATGTTGTATATATCTGTTTCGATGTTTAGTTTGTTTCCCACTAGAGTTACTTGCCCTTATGGGAACTCTTCTTCCTACTTCCTATTTCTAAGATGGTCGATTAAACATGTCGTTATGTATTCAGTGTGTTCGCCTTCGTGATTATGCTTCGTGATGTGAGAATATATGACAGCCAGCCACGTCTCATTATATCTTACAATATTTACTATATAAAACAGTAAAGATCAACAAGATTTATCTTTTATTGCATTAGTTACTTCTTCCTCTGTTATATCAGCATCTAAATAGTTTGTTTCATCTATCTGGTCTGGTAGTTCTTTTGAAAACTGTATCCTAAGTCTTTCTCTTCTCTCATTTTCTTCCTGTCCAAGACTACTTTTGGCACTGACTTTATAGAAATACTCGGCAAGAGCATTAGCTTTTTCTTTATCTGTTTCTGCTCTCTTTGGTAGTTTGATTGTTGGCATTATTGTTTTCTTATTGTTCCCTTTGATTGCCTTAAGCTTTTTCCATACTTCTTTAATTTGAGTGTTAGGTTTAAGTGACTGACAAAACTCCTTCCAGTTAGTTTCTTTAGCTTTAAATATTATTCTGTTAGATTCATTCGTAATAAGTTTATACTCATCATAGTTTTCTTCTGTTCTGTTATTTCTATATTTTTGTAAGGCCCTTTTTCTTCTCTCATGAATTTCTGCAATCTCACCTATATATAGACTCAACTTGCGGGCGTATCGGAGACCAGATACGTCACAATTCTTTGTCGACTCAAAATTCTCTAACGGAGGCAAAAATATAGCAGATGTGCTTTTCTAGTAACGAGGATCCCTTCCGTTCTGTCCATCCACTTGACCTATCACTTTCATCCTTATACCTTTAGATGTAGCTTACTTTCGGCTTCCTTTGTGTGAAAGTTTGACTCCAATTCGAGCATTCTTCATTTTTATTTTTTATACGCCTTTGCATGTTCGCTTCTTCGATAATTCATCCAATTTTGCAAATTGCTCTGCAAATATGGCAAGGGGTGATAAACCAAGGAAATCCATACCTGTCTTTCATCTGCTCCTAAGTTGTGATAAAGCGTGAATCCTTTCACATTAGCCGATTTGGAAATATACGCTCAATTCTAACGTATTTTACGCAGTTTCATCATTCCAGTGTCACGCCATATAGAAGGTTTCTTGACGATTTTGGGAACTCTTCTCTGATTGGTTGAGCAAAATAATCTGATTGGTCGAGTGAAATAATATACAGGCGATTCCTCGATATGGTGACGTCAACTACCAGAGAATTTCACACACAGAGTTCACGACTGTTGGCCTACTACATTTTACACGAGACAGTACAACAGATTCATCCGAACTTACACCGCTTTTCACACAGTAAGGATAAACTATTTTGTTTATCCAACATTTGTTTCAGTAGCACATTATCGTCTATACAAAAGCTGGTGAGCAAGTGTGCTAAACAGTTTCTATTTCTAGATGCAAGATTCAGGTTATGCTAACGGCAGACAATAGGAGCCGCGGTAGCGCAGTCGTTAGTGTACTGGCTTCCTAGCTCGGTGGTCCATGGTTCGATCCCCAGTTAAGGTGGGATTTTTTAGACTACAAACGGCTCCGGGGTCGACCCAGCCTCATGAATTGGGTACCAGAACAACTCTAGGAAGGTTAAGGCGGCCGGCGTTGTCACAAAATTAACCATGATACAACGTTAAAATATCTCCAATGATACAACGTAGGGATAAAAACTAATGCGTAAGCTGCTAGAATACATGATCGCCCACGCCGCGGGTCATCACCCGCCATGGAAATTAAATTGTTAGACTTGAAGGCAAAATTGTGTAGGGGAAGGCAGAGTTGGTTCAAAAAACAAGTGTGTTTTTTTGTGAAACGCAAGTAGAGACGGACGGACCAACAGACAATAAGGCATACTTGACTGAGGTATGACTGAAATGACTTTTTGGTAGGATATTTGAATTTGAAAAAAGAAAAGGCAGTGATTGGCCATAGATGAATATATTATCGGCGCTCAGACGCGCATTTTGTGTCAGTCATTATAAGTTGTCCTAGTAGACACAGTGAATTATTAAGTGGTGTAATTCCCAGAAGCTATTGAAATATTTAGAGGGACGCCATCCTAAGGCCAGCAGCTCAGCTGAGTTTTGCTAGCATTTAACTGTGTTCTATATTCATAATTCTGAACTGTGAGTTTCAGTTGGCACCAATGCGGTGTCAAATGAGTTGTTGAATATTACCAGAGTGGACCCGTGCAGTGACATTTTGTCAGAGCAGCCTATTATAGCCCCCAAGCACGGAGAGGTGGGGCCACCAGACTTCTGATATTGCCCCCAAGCACGGAGAGGTGGGGCCACCAGATCTCAGCACCAGAGCTACACCTTCAAGCTACGTGAGCGTCTGGTCTGCTGAGAATTCACCAACTCAACTTATTTCCTAACACACCCATAAAATTTCCATCAAATAACTGGACAATGTGTAATCGCCATAGACAGGGAGTGATGAGGCCACCCCAACAGCACATCCATTAAATGTTCTCCCAAAATAGATTACAACTATAAACAGTAGTAATATTAACTAGTCTAGTAACATACATATGTACACACCTTGCATTTATTATGTAATATTCATGCATTTCTTTCATAATTGCAAAACCTTTCATATGTTCTGGCCAAAATAAAACCTTGGTTCAGAACAAATAAATTTAAAGAAAATTACTATCCAAATTTTACACACTTGAGTTAGTTCAGTGTATTATAACATTTATTAATATTATTAGACTTAGTAAATATCTGTGTGTGTGTATGTAAACTACCACAACACATTACATATCATTACCCTAGACATTTAACGTAGCCACATTCATTAGTAACAAAAGATAGGTGTGAGGTCGTAGTGGTAGCACGAAGGGCCTTCTGACAATTCACAGCTACATTGTATCTCAGGAGCCTTCACAGCTGACCTCATGCATCACACTTAGTAATATCACCATCATACAATACCATCAATCCACTACATATATTGGGGGCTCGTCCGGGATAATTAGCCCATTAAGTATATTAGGATCTCCTGGGGGGAGAATTAGATTAGGAAAACACATTATAAAAATTAAAAGGGTCCCTTAAAATTAAAAGTGTCCCTGAAAATAAAAGTTGGTGAATCTTCACAGCCAGTGGTAGTTAATTAATTAATTAGAATTATTTTAGACTAGAGTAATTAGAAGTACTTTAGTGGTTGGAAATTTTATCTTGCACATTGCTAGATTTGTTTAAAAAGTATGGCGGAGCTGGCCAAATTCAGATCAGCTGCTGTGCTGACGGCAAAGGAGATGGGAATGGATGGTCAGATTTTAATTCAATATGTAACGGCTGAATGTGATAAGTATATTGAACGGGAAGAAAGAAGATTAGAAAAAGAGGCTGGATGAAAATTAGAGTCTGAAAGGTTGGCTGAAGAGAAGAGGTTACAAATTGAGGCTGGGACTAAGAGGTTACAAATTGAGGCTGACAAAGAGGCTAAAGCAAGGGAGGCAGAAGATAAAAGGTTGACTGCCGAAAGGGAGGCAGAAGATAGAAGGTTGCAGAGGGAGCACGAATTACGACTCAGGGAGCTGGAGCTACAAAGCCAGGCTCCTGAAAAAGGTGCCAGCCCTTTTGCCTCAGATGCTACGCCCAGTCTGGGAGCCTCAAACTCAGCTATGGGGTTTCATTTAGACCATTTTGTTGAAAAAGACGATGACATAGAGGGGTACCTAGGACGTTTTGAGTTATTAGCTACTACATATGGGTTAGAGAGAGAGTGGTGGAGTTTAAAGCTATCACAGGGACTGAGAGGTACTTCTTACGAAGTCTTCGCAGAAATGAACAGAGAAGACCAGGAGAATTACGACATGTTAAAGCAGGCTTTGTTATTGAGGTACGAAAAAAAATGGGGAATTTTATCGTAAGAAATTTAGAAATGCCAAACTGTTGTCTGGGGAGACATACCACCAATTCTCTGCCAGACTGGAAACCTATTTGGAGAAATGGACTGCTCTGGGGAAGACCCAAGATCTTAAAGAAATGATCATGATTGAGCAATTGAGAGAGTCCATGGCTCCAGACATGAGAAAATTTCTCATGGAACAAGGTGCAGAGAAATTGGGAGAAGTTTTAAATGTCGCTGAAAGGTATCAGGCAGCCCAGGCAGAGGTAAGTGGTGCTAAAAAGAAGCACATAGACAATTTTAAAGCTCCACAGCAATTTAATAAATTTGATAATAGAGAGCAGGGAAATAAAGGTAGGACAAACTTTGAACGGCCAAGAAATGACTACCGAGACAGAAACTCACAGTTCAATGACCAAAAAATCCAATGAAAGAAAACCGTTTAACCAAGGAAAAAGATGGTGTAAATGGTGCAAGAAAGATAACCATAACACCGAATTTTGTAGAAGGAAACCTTCAAACATTGCTGCAATGAAGTCGGGGACTCAAAGATTAAAGGTTAATCCTAAGGGACAGCAGGAACCTTATCACCCCCCAGTTTGTGAGGATGTTATTTGTAATGGGGTCACCATAAGGTGCCTTTATGATACAGGATTGGATTATGATTCAGTTGTGAAGTCTAGCCTAGTGGACCCAAGTCAGTATACCACAGAAACAGTGGAAATACAAGGGGCAACTAAGGACATACCACTCATGACACTTCCCATCGCAAGGATAACGGTGAAAACTCGCTATGTGGAAGGAGAAATCAGAGCAGCAGTGATAGATGAACCATTCTACCCTCTGATATTGGGGTGTAGATACGTCTTCTTGGGGAATCCCGAGAGACCTGTGATCATGGCGACAGTGCAGACCAGGTCACAGAAGAAGGAGGAAGAAGGTGAACCTATAAATGCTCATCCAGAGGAGATGAGGAAGGCGCAGGCTGAGGATAGGACACTCAAGCCATGTTTTAAAAAATTGCCCAAATGCCACACACCTCCGAGCAAGGGGGAATATTTTATGAAGAACAAACTCTTATACAGGAAGGCCGGAGCTGGAACAAATGGTCACAACCAGCTGGTTCTTCCCACTTCATATAGGGATAAAGTGATGGAACTCGGGCATGCGATTCCCTTCAGTGGTCACATGGGGATCAGCGCCACAGGACAGCGTATAGCTTGTCATTACTTCTGGCCAGGGATAACGGAGGATATAAAAAGATATGTCAAATCCTGCCCAGAATGTCAAAGGGTAGCTCCAAAGCACTGGACTGCTCCTGCAACTCTAGGGGAAATGCCCATAGTGGGAACACCTTTTGAGAGGGTTGCAGTGGATATTGTAGGACCTCTCACTCGGACCAAGAGGAGGAACAGTTACATCCTTACTCTGGTGGACACTTGTTCTATGTGGGGAGAGGCGGTAGCCCTGCCATCAATTGATTCAAAACATGTAGCAGAGGCACTACTTACATTATTTACCCGATTAGGATTCCCGCATCAAATCTTGACGGATAATGGTTCTCAGTTCAAGGGGAAACTAACGGAAGAAGTTTTTAAGCTATTTCAAGCCAGACACTTTCATTGTAGTCCGTACCATCCGCAAGGGAACGGCCAGGTAGAGAGGTTCAACGGGACTCTCATTTCTATCCTGAGAAAGCTGGCACACGAAAAACCGGATCTGTGGGATCAATTCCTGCCCGCCGCATTGTTTGCGTACCGGGAGGTACCACATAGTTCAACCGGGATGGCTCCCGCAACTCTGCTATTTGGGAGGCCAATAAAAGGTCCATTAGAAGCACTATTAAGGACCTGGACAGATCAGAAGGCGGAAGAGACTGTTACCTCATCTTATCAATACGTGAACGAACTGACCACTCGTTTGAAAGCTGGATGGAAACTGGCAAATGATAATTTGAAACAAGCCAGGAAGAAACATGCAGCATATTTTAATAGGAAGGCAAAGGACAGAGAACTAGCTGTGGGAGAGAAGGTGCTGCTTCTACTACCCGGTAGCCAGAATAAATTACAAATTGGATGGCAAGGTCCATATACGGTTCTAGAGAAGGTGTCTAGAACAAACTATAAAATTGACAAAAAGGGGAAGGAGAAAGTTTATCATGTAAACCTGTTAAAGAAGTATCTGGACAGACCACTCCAGGAAAGCACCCCCTTACTGACCTTAGCTATCACAACTCAAATGCAAAAGGAACCACTCACCTCACATGAATACCCATTACATCCTTGTGAAACAGCAGCACAGGTAAAAGTCAGTAAGCACCTGACTAAAAACCAGAGGGAGAGAGTTTAACAGGTTCTGGAGGAACATACAGATGTATTAACAGATAAACCAGGCCATACAAATTTGCTACAGTATGACATGAAACTGGTAGACTCAAACCCAATCTGTATGAGAGCCTATTCTATTCCGTTCGCGAAGGAGAAGGCATTGAAGGAAGAAATAGATTATTTGTTGACGGAGGGGATTATTTCACACAGTGAATCATCTTTTAGCTCTAGTGTCGTATTGTTGAGAAAACCGTCTGGGGAACACAGACTGTGCATAGATTACAGGAAACTGAATGCTGTCACAGAAGGACAAGTGGATCCATTACCAGACACAAAACAGTTATTTGCCAGACTGAACAAGGCAAAATACTTTTCAAAGGTGGATCTTAGTAAAGGCTATTACCAGATCCCAGTGAAGCCTGAAGTGAGACCTTATTTGGCTTTTAGCACTTCGGATGGACATTATGAATTCAACATGTTACCATTCAGACTGAAAAATGCCCCGAGTGTATTTTCAAGGATGATGCGCAAGTTGTTGGATCCCCTGAATAACCCATGTATCACGAATTTCATGGATGATATTCTCGTCGCCACAGAGACATTTGAAGAACACATTGAAGCTCTAGAAATGTTATTTAATAGGCTTAGGGAGGCGAACTTGACTGCTAGGCCAACAAAATGTTGCATTGGATGCAAAGAGTTGGAATTCTTGGGACACACTGTATATCATGGTAGCATGACCCCTGATCCCAAGAACTTGGAAAAACTGCAGAGAGCACCTAGACCACAAAAAAAAGGATGTGCGATCATTCGTGTCGTTATGCGGATTTTATCAAAAATATATCAAAGATTTTAACTCTATTTGTGCTCCTCTGACTGATCTGACTCGCAAGGGACTTCCAGATAAAATTAATTGGACTGCGCAAAGTGAATTAGCGTTCCAAGACTTAAAGGAAAAACTCACTAGCAAGCCTATTCTCAAACTATCTGATTTGACACAGGACTTTGTCTTAAGAACCGATGCAAGTAATGTAGGACTCGGAGCGGCTTTGTTGCAAAGATCATCTTCACCTGATGGGGAACTGAAACCAGTCGCTTATGCAAGCCGCAAATTGAATAAGGCGGAACAAGGATACTCCACAAGCGAAAAAGAATGTTTAGCGTTAATCTGGGCCATAAAGAAGTTTCAAATCTATCTGTATGGTAGGACTTTTGTGGTCGAGACGGACCATCAGCCTCTCGTATTCTTATCTCAGGCTAAGCATGAAAACGCAAGATTGCTGAGGTGGTCTTTATTGCTTCAACCTTATCAGTTTAGTATCCAATATATCCCAGGCAAATTGAATGTCGGTGCAGATTTCCTCAGTCGGCACCCCTGTGATCAAAATTAGAGTAATGGCAGGCGTAAGGAGAGATTTTATCTATGTGTATCACTGGTTTTAGAACTTGCCGTAGGCATGTTTTCAAGTGGGGAGATGTGTCACAAAATTAACCATGATACAACGTTAAAATATCTCCAATGATACAACGTAGGGATAAAAACTAATGCGTAAGCTGCTAGAATACATGATCGCCCACGCCGCGAGTCATCACCCGCCATGGAAATTAAATTGTTAGACTTGAAGGCAAAATTGTGTAGGGGAAGGCAGAGTTGGTTCAAAAAAATAGTGTGTTTTTTTGTGAAACGCAAGTAGAGACGGACGGACCAACAGACAATAAGGCATACTTGACTGAGGTATGACTGAAATGACTTTTTGGTAGGATATTTGAATTTGAAAAAAGAAAAGGCAGTGATTGGCCATAGATGAATATATTATCGGCGCTCAGACGCGCATTTTGTGTCAGTCATTATAAGTAGACACAGTGAATTATTAAGTGGTGTAATTCCCAGAAGCTATTGAAATATTTAGAGGGACGCCATCCTAAGGCCAGCAGCTCAGCTGAGATTTGCTAGCATTTAACTGTGTTCTATATTCATAATTCTGAACTGTGAGTTTCAGTTGGCACCAATGCGGTGTCAAATGAGTTGTTGAATATTACCAGAGTGGACCCGTGCAGTGACATTTTGTCAGAGCAGCCTATTATAGCCCCCAAGCACGGAGAGGTGGGGCCACCAGACTTCTGATATTGCCCCCAAGCACGGAGAGGTGGGGCCACCAGATCTCAGCACCAGAGCTACACCTTCAAGCTACGTGAGCGTCTGGTCTGCTGAGAATTCACCAACTCAACTTATTTCCTAACACACCCATAAAATTTCCATCAAATAACTGGACAATGTGTAATCGCCATAGACAGGGAGTGATGAGGCCACCCCAACAGCACATCCATTAAATGTTCTCCCAAAATAGATTACAACTATAAACAGTAGTAATATTAACTAGTCTAGTAACATACATATGCACACACCTTGCATTTATTATGTAATATTCATGCATTTCTTTCATAATTGCAAAACCTTTCATATGTTCTGGCCAAAATAAAACCTTGGTTCAGAACAAATAAATTTAAAGAAAATTACTATCCAAATTTTACACACTTGAGTTAGTTCAGTGTATTATAACATTTATTAATATTATTAGACTTAGTAAATATCTGTGTGTGTGTATGTAAACTACCACAACACATTACATATCATTACCCTAGACATTTAACGTAGCCACATTCATTAGTAACAAAAGATAGGTGTGAGGTCGTAGTGGTAGCACGAAGGGCCTTCTGACAATTCACACTTACATTGTATCTCAGGAGCCTTCACAGCTGACCTCATGCATCACACTTAGTAATATCACCATCATACAATACCATCAATCCACTACAGGCGTGATGCTGACCACATCACACCTAGTGTGCCGATGGTCAAGAAAATACGGGCCTAACACCGTATTCCCAATATACCCAATGGGCGTGTAACGGGTTCCCCCAACGGCGGGCAACACAGGAGCTGTGAGTATCTTCTTTAGAAACCCTAAGCTATCTAAAGATCTACTCTGATAAAATTATAACTGTTTTCAGAGTGTTTAAAAGTTGGAATAAGTACAACCTATATGTAACTTTTATGTCTACTGGATAATCTTCTTCCTGCAATGCCATCAACACAACGGTGGAAAATTCAAACTAAATACTTCAGCAAATGTCAACTCCACTTCCAAGAAAAAGTCCCGAATAAAGTGACTTTCATTAAACAGTTCCTGGGTTTTCACTGGAAACGTAGAAACAATATAGCGATTCGACGGTTTTAAATTGTCGGCAGGAGAGGAGTAGGCCGAAATTTCCCTAGCTTAAAACTTCTCTTCTTTTTCCTCCTCCGTCATATAGAGATCTACCACACCGTTCCTGGGATCTACCGGCTAGACGCGACAACCATTTTCCAACCCCTGGTTTATACGTAGCTTACAGCGAAGGACGTATTAATGAATATATATATATATATATATATATATATATATATATTATATATATATATATATATATATATATATATATATATATATATACCGTGAGGCAAAGAAATCCATAACCTTTAAATATTTTTAGAAACTCGGCCGAAAATGACCCAATTATTATGAAATTTGGTGACAATTATGATAACAATTTCCCTTTTCGAATTTCGGTCTCAAATTTCGAATTTCAAATTTCGTGCAACGAATTTTACGCCTTGCAGGTGGCGCTGCATAAAACTGTAATTCGTCTGCTGCAAAATGGCATTCTCTGAAGAAGCAAAAACGGCAATCAAACTTCTTCGACAAAACAAAAATTATGGTGCGAAACGACTTCTTAAGGAGTTTCCAAACACAAGATGGACTTAAGGCTGACTGACATATCTTTTTCAAAATATAGACCAAACCAGCACCGTTGAACGTCGTAAAGGCACTGCGCTCACCGATGACAACATCAATGCTGTTAACGAGCTTGTGCAAAGTCATGAAGGTCGTCCGCAAACACATCTTTCCCAACGTCAAATTGCTCGTCAGATAGGCGCTTCTCAAAGATCCGTGGGCAGAATCATCAAAAAGGAACTTAAGTTAAAATGTTTCAAGAAACATCGGGCGACAGAGTTAACTGAACGCAACAAAGGGTCACGGCTTTCCCGGTGCCAACATCTTTTGCGTCGCTTCCCAGAGCATAAAGTGAGTTTCATATTTTTCACGGATGAAAAACTTTTTACTGTTGCTTGGCCTACTGTTACCACTATGTTTGAGGGTTAACATGAGTGGTACATATTATGTTCAATTACTGTTGATGGTGGTGGAATGTTTCTGGTGGATGGTGTGGTATAACAAGGACTGACAAGTACAGAGTCAGTGAGGTCGGGCTTACGGATGGCCGACTGATGTGTAAGTAAATTACTGTCAACAAACACGAATGTAGAAAGGTTCTGGCATACCAACACAGGCTATAACCACACACTACAGTACACGTAATAGTCCAGAAACGTTGCAACGAATGGTAACGTTTAAATAGTTTATTACGCCACAGTCACGTAAACATCATGATAATATAGGACGACACTTCATAGCAAATCATGGTGGATCAGATAAGTAAGTTCATTTCGTAAACATACAGCATAAATAGTCATCCAAACAAAGGACGTGCATCGCAGTCTCAATAGGCTGTAGAATGCAGTAACTCATAGCATAAATCCCTTTAAAGCAATATCCAAAGATTCGGCTACAGGTACACAACTTAAAGTACAAAGGCTGCAGAGCACAGAAGCTCACGTTTCATAAAGGTTTACATCAATATCCTTATAAGTGACGAAGATCACTGGTCGCTTACACAGCGGCATACAATGGCTTCTAGTAACAAGGGAAAAAATCCATCAGAATAAACATGAATGAAAATCACGGCCGGTGTAATCCATGGCCTCTATAATCAATCCATTCGACTTCTTACAAAATATATAATGCCGGCGTACTCCCTGGCATCTGGGTAATATCTCTTAGAAAATAATCCATAAACTCCTGTGAGAAAGAACATTCCCGACAATAATCTCTTTATCTTTTCTTCAAAACATTATCCTCTTAAATTATCAAATTCCCTTCATAGGAAAACACAAATACGCCGGGACACACTAGCGAGAAGGCTCGACCTTCTCCAAGCTCTGCCCGCCAAAAACTCCACGCAATCTCAGTTGCTTAAAACAGTTCAGTCTATATCAATTCGTTCAAGCGCTAACACGTAGCCCGAGACGTGAGCTCAATTCATACGCCTGTTTCCGCTCGAACTGTATCTAGAACATTCGAGCAGATTCCCTAACAAACCAACAGCCAGACAATAGAGTTGTGTTCAAAAATTGCTGGGTATACAAAACATCATCATCACACAGAGCGTGTTTACAAGGGTGATTACTAAAAACTGACCTGTGCATACAAGTCTTTTAACGCTTAACTCCCCTACATTAAAGTATGACTTAACACCTACAGGTGACAATAGTCAGAACGATCGGGTGTATGCACCGGTTGTCACCAGAAAAAGAAACATTTCTGCTAATCGGTTGCTGCGAATAAAACCAACGTTCAGCAAATCAGTAATGGTTTTTGTTGGTGTCTCATCACTGGGCCGCACTGGAATTAATTTTGTTCAACCTGGTATCAAGATAGATGGCGAATACTACCGCAACGAACTGTTGATGAAGTGCCTTCTTCCTGACATGAGGGAAATGTCAGAATTCTTCATCTTCCAGCAAGACGGCGCACCTGCTCATCGTGCTAGGGATACAGTTGTGCTGTTCACTCAGGAGACACCTGAATTCATAGAACCGAATTTTTGGCCACCAAATATTCCAGATCTTAACCCCGTGGACTATGGGATTTGGGGCGTTTTGCAAGAGAATGTCTACCGAAAGAAAATTGGCAACGTGGATTAGCCAAGAGAGAGGATAAAGCAGGCATTGGATGAGCTAGAACAGCACACAATTGACACGTCAGTGAAAAAGTGGCGCACCCGACTTCGCGCATGTGTTGCAGCTGGCGGCAGACATTTTGAGCACCAACTGAAATAAGCAAAATGTAGATAAATATTTTCTCACCATTTGTACCACATTTCATAATAATCGAGTCATTTTTTTAGCCGAGTTATAAAAATATTTAAAGGTCATGGGTTTCTTAGCCTCACGGTGTACTGAAGCACATTAAAAACGCACCACTATTATATATATACTGATGCCGAGAAGCTGGAAAAAAAAAGTGTGGGAATGGATTTTCCCCGTGTTTGTTCTGAGGTAGAGAGCGAATGGCTGCTGGAATGGAAAGTGCATGATTCAACCCACGGGTTTGTGTACAGACTACATGAAAACAATGAAGTTACACGTGCAACACGATTCCCAACAGCTATGACCCTGAAAATGTGTACGCGTTGTGGCAGTATACTCGGTATAAAAAGGCCGTTGAGACAAAACACCCAGTACATGTGCTTGAAATGCCACGACTATCTGAAAACGACCGCCAACGAGCCATTGGTATGTTGGAGACCGGAATGAGCTCGCGGGCCATTGCCAGAAGGATGAATTGCCACCACAGCACTATTGTACGTCTCAATGAACGTTACGGAACCACTGGCAGTGCCCGGGATAGACTTCGGAGTGGCCAACTACGAGTTACTACCCCTGCGCAAGATCGTCATATTGTGCTGAGTCACCTAAGGAATCGTTCTCTCCCGGCAAGTCAACGAGCAATAGTAGGTAGACGTGGGCAAGTCTCTCGAATGACAGTCATACGACGATTCAGAGATACAGGCCTTACTGCAAGACGACCTTATGTTGGGCCAAACATGACTCACAGACATCGTCAGCAGCGCCTGCAATGGGCAGAGCAACATGTCAGATGGACTAGACTGCAGTGGAATGCTGTCCTATTCACAGACGAGAGCAGATTCAACATATCCTTTGCTGATGGACGAATGCGGATTTGGCGACGGTGTGGAGAGCGCTTTGCAGATTGCTGTGTTCGTCAGCACAACCGATTTGGAGGTGGCAGTATTCACATTTGGGCTGGATTCAGTTTTCACCATCGATTGCCTCTTCACGTCTTCCGTGGAAATGTTAATGCTGTGACATATCGAGATGAGGTTCTGGATGCATTGGTTGCTCCTGCGTTCACAAATTATCCAGACTTGCAGCTTCTCCAGCAGGATAACGCACGTGCGCACGCCGCCTGCATTACGCAGCAATATCTACAGCAGCAGAACATTGTGACGATTGATTGGCCTGTCCTATCACCAGACATGTCCCCTATAGAACATCTGTGGGACGAGCTTGGACGCAGAGTCTACTGGCAAGGTTTTCCAGCTAATCTGCAACAGCTCGAAGCTGTTCTTACAAGTGAATGGGACTTGATTCCCCGGAATTTCCTTCAGAGACTTGTGCGTTCCATGCGGAGCCGCTGCCAAGCTTTTTTGCAAGCACACGGTGGACATACCAGATACTGAGGATAGTATGAATGAATTTTTTTATTGGTTGCATTTTTGGTTTTCTCCCTTGCCTGCACATAATGCAATGAATTTCATAAGAATCAAATGTACAAATTAATGACCAGCATGGATTCATAGGAAAATGAATAAAGATTCCAAATATGTAAACTTGTAAACACTTATATTTACATTTCACACTCTGTTCCTGGATTATACAGGTGGTGCGTTTTTAATGTGCTTCAGTATATATATACTGTTCCAAAAAAAAAAAAAACGCATAGCTATCCGAGGGCGCGTTTTTATGAGTTTGTAAGTAAAATTTGGTGCTAGGGTATATAAAAACCAGCCTCAAATGTTCTTTACAGTGTCAAATGCACGTGTTGACCTGAATTGCGTTCGTTTTTGTAATCGTTACAATGCAGTGGTCAATAGTGTTTATGACGCAAATTTTGACCACAGCTCATGTTGCGCGCACGTGAAAGCAACAAAATTTGGTGTGAACACTATTCACTGACTACGCAACTGAACACCTATAAAAGAATAACGCTAAACAAAAAGAATTATGTTCATTTTCAAGCAGACATTTATGGCGTCTCTATCGATAAATTTAAGGAACATTGCTATTGGCCGACTGCATGCAGGCGAAAGTCAAAGTCAGGTTGCCAGGCATATAAACGTGCATCAGAGTACCATCAGTCGACTTTTGCACCGGTTCCAAGCCACTGGCTCAGTGATAAGTGTGTTTTTGTTGTGGTGTTGAAGTGTACGTCCATTATTAAATGTATGAAACGTCATCAGCAGTCTACCCTTTATTGACTTCTAACTATGATTGAGTGAGTGACTTGTCAACTCAACAGAACTGTACACACATTCGCGCCCTTTACATCTACATTCTCACTCGATGTCAGCACTGTGTCGGAACGAGTTGACCATTCATCTACGTGTCCAGTATGACCTTATGAAAGCAGTAACATCACAACAAAACACACTTATCAATGTGGTAGGCCAGATTTCTGGGTCTAACCTGCACAGTGGACATTGCCAGAAGTCAGCTACTGATACCAGATCGTTTCCTGTGGCCGCATACGACACACATAAACACCAGCATTACAAGTCTACAGTCGATGTCAGCTAGTCAGCAGTTTCGTTACGTGACATGACCTGTCAAGCAGAGGCAGTAACTAGGTCAGCGCTTGTTGACATTTGTGTTAAAACAGACATCATTGCACATCAGGGTATTAACTGTGTTAGCGAGAAGTGCTATTTTTCAACGGTGGATCTTCTGGTGTTCTACTCTATATTGAACAATGTAATAGTTTAGGCCAGAAGTATTAATGTATTAAAGTGGCAGTACTATTGTTTTAGAACAACATCTGAGCCTTCTATGCAACACATTCCATTACATTATATGAAATATATATATTTATGTTTAAGTGTTTACATGTTGCATATTAGTGTTGTGTATATGTCTGTGGGCGGTTGTGTATGGTGTCTAATATAAGATTTCCCACGTCATAGAGGGCTTATATTAGTGTTCTGTAGGCGCTAATTTTCTTAATTGAAAATTTGCTAGCGACAATTTGTTGCTATTTTTGTTAGCTGTGACGACGTGTTGTATTTTTCTTCGTTGTTTTTGTAATTTTTTTCTGTTCTTTAGTTTTGTTTTGATTTGTTTGTATTTGTAGGTCTCATCTTTTCTGTCATTTAGTTCTATACAACTTTATATTTATACACTGTGATGTCATTTGTGTTGTTTATTTCCGCGCAGTTATCATCACAGATTCTGTGATTATTTTCTTCAGTTTTCCTATTTGTTTATTTGATTTCTGCGAATGTTTTCGTATTGTCTTTCTTGATTGTCCTTTGTTTATGTTGTTGTTTGACATATGCTATAAGGTATATTTGATCATACACTACTAGCTGTGTAGTACACTTGTAGTATAGAATAAACTTGTAGTTTATTACTATTATTATTATTATTATACAAGTGAGTATACAAGACCTTATTAAAGGCTTGTCTCCCACAGAGATTGGGGTAAAGGGAGCTGATTATTCAAGTTTATTAAAACTTGCTCTCATTTACGGTGGAATAAATTTCATTGACCTTTTCAGGTAACTAGTCACATATTGTTAAACATTATGTCGACTTTAGATTACTTTATTGAGATAGGGAAATCCCTAGGCAAGTCTGGTAAAGAATTGGAAGAATACTCGACTGCTCAATGGGCCATGGCATTGAAGTCAGAAGAAAAGAAACAAAAAGAGGAAAATAAATTGAAAGCAGAAGCTGAACAAAAGAAAATAGATGCGGAGAATTTAAGGTTGCAAATTCAAGCAGAGGAAAGAAAACTTCAAGCGGAGGAAAGAAAACTTCAGGCTGAAGAAAAAAGACTTGAGGCTCAAGAAAAAAAGATTACAAAGAGAAGCTGAGGCTGAAAATAAAAGATTAGAAGCTGAGGTTCAAGAAAAAAGATTACAAAGAGAAGCTGAAGCCGAGGAGAGAAAGGCAAAAAGGGAACATGAGGAAAAACTTTTAGCATTTGAGTTAGAAAAATTGAAATTGACAAACATGGGTAATGTTAATCAGTCATCTGGTGGTAATGGTAAACCTTTTATTTACAAGATCAAGCTACCAGCATTTAATCCATCCAGTGACGATATAACAGTTTGGCTAGATAGGTTTGAACGTTCTTGTCGAAATCATAATGTGGATAGAACACAATATGCTAATCAGTTATCAGAGATACTGAAAGGTGACACTCTGACTAGTTTAAGCTTGGTAGAAGAGGCTGACCAGGATAATTATGATGTTATCAGAGCAGCCTTATTAAAAAAAATATCAATTGACAGAGGAAGGTTACCGTCTTTTGTTTAAGAGAATGGTACCTGAAACAGGGGTAGAATTCTCAGAATTCATTGCAAGGACACGTCTTACATTTAATCGTTGGATTGAGCTGTCCAAAACAGAAAAGACATATGAAGCCCTTATGGACTTAATGCTCAGAGACAAGATTATGTCAAGTGTAAATAAACCATTCCTTGAATTCCTACATGAGCGTAAACCCAAGACACTAAAAGAAATAGAACAATATTGTACCCAATACGTCACTGCACATCCGGACGTAGTTATTAGCAATGCTAAGGTTAAGGAAAGTATGCCAGTTGCTTCAGCAACACCATACAACCCTAATTACTCACACAAATTTCAAGGACCACAAAACAGGTTTGATAAAAAGAGTAACTCGAATAATTATCAAAATCAAGGTAATCAATCATTTCAAGGTTCTTCGTCGAAGAACTGGAGACGAGCTGACAGCCTCGATACAGGGGTTACCACAATTATAGGAATTTCCGCAGAGGAAGTCATTATAGGCACTATCCAAGTCATCCGTCATGGAGACAACAAGACCATAATTACAGAGATACTCATTATAATGAACATAATGATTGTAACCATGAGAACTATCACTCAAACCCAAATAGGGGTTACAATAAAGGAAAAAATAATAATTGGAGAGGCAATAATAATCGAGGTAGATCTCAATACAGAGGACATAAATCACATTATCAGGCAAACTCTGCGCAGCAAGAGTCCCATGAAGCCTGTAATCAGACTAATGATAATAAAAACTCTAATAATATGGCATGTTCTGCTTTTGATTTTGGGAGAGCATCTCAATGCTCCCAATGCAAGACATTATTCGAACCAACTACGGTGTCTACTTTAAGTTGTGGTCACCCTCTCCCCGCTCTTCCTGCGTCAGTCGCGCATGATGGAAGAGGATCTCTTGTCTTACATAAAGGTCTAGTAAATGATAGCCCAGTCTCAATTCTTTTTGATTCTGGATGCACTACTATTGGTGTTAGGCAGTCACTCGTAGATCCTTCCCATGCCACCGGCAAGGTAGTCAAATGTGTAACATTTGGCGGCACCTTAGAGAAGTACTCTACTGCTATCATCAATATTGCTACTCCTTTCTTTACGGGAGATGTGCACTCATGTCTTCTGCCAAATCCGATATCTGATCTCATCATTGGTCGTATTCACAGAGTCAAAGAATGCACTCCGCAACAAATTGCTGCTTGGGAAGATCAAAATATGCAAACTGCTAATGCAGTAGTCACAAGAGCACAAGCTCTCAATATGCCTCAAACTTCATCTACTGAAGATACTGACGTGCATATACAAGATGATCCCTTGGTAATTTCTCGTGACTCATTTATAAAACAGCAAGAAGATGATCCCACTCTAAAGAAATTCTTCACTCTTGCAACAAAAGGTGATCCGAATAAAGATACAAATCGAAAATCTTGGATTACAATGAAAAATGGCGTACTTGTGCGTATGGTCCAAGACTCTACTATGTCAATGCATTCTCAGATTCTTGTTCCCAAGAATTTGAGAGTTAAAGTTTTGCAGCACGCTCATGACTCTCAGTGTGCTGGACATATGGGTTTTTCCCGTAATAAGTCAAGAGTTCTTGCGGCTTTCTTTTGGCCTTTCGTAAACAAAGACATACGGATTTATTGCCGATCTTGTAAGGTATGTCAAGAAGTCAAATCCAAAGGTCCACGCCATGCTGCACCTATTCGGGCTGCAGATATTCCTATTCGGCCGTTTCAGAAAATGGCAATAGACATTATTGGTCCGTTTAAGATCAAATCTGCCAGAGGACATCAGTTTATCTTAACGTGTGTTGACATGTGCACACATTGGCCAGAGGCTATACCTCTGAAGAGCATTTCCACTGCCGATATTGCAGACGCTCTGTGGTTTATATTTTCTCGTCTGGGATTCCCCGGAGAAATATTATCAGATCATGGCACCCAATTGATATCGGATACCATGTCTCAAGTGATGTCTACTCTGAAGATAGATAGATCATTGAGTAGTATCTATCATCCTATGTCTAATGGGATGGTGGAACGTCTAAACAGAACACTCAAAAACTTACTAGGGAAAATAACTGAGGATCATCCTCAAGATTGGGATAGGGTTTTGCCCGCGGCCCTCTTTGCGTATAGAGAGGTCCCCAATGACAATACAGGATTTTCTCCCTTTGAACTTGTCTTCGGTGCGCGACCACGCGGCCCTATGTCTTTGCTTCATGATCTTATAACCGCTGATAATATTGATGATGACACAAAATCTTCTTACGAATATGTCATCGCGCTTAGACACAAGATTATCGAAGTATGCAGATTAGCAACTTCTTCTTCTGAATTTGCCAAACAGAAGGCAAGGTAATTTGCCAATAAGAAAAGAACCTTACGACAACTTTGTCCTGGGGACAAAGCATATGTTCTGCTATCTTGTAGGGAAAACAGACTTCTTATCTCATGGAAAGGTCCGTTCGATATAATATCGAAAATTTCCGATGTTGACTATATTGTCGATATTGATGGGAAGCATAAAACATTCCACATCAATATGCTTACGGAATTCCATGAACGTCCTGAGTATTTGCTGCCTATTTTCCAGGCAACGGACGATTCTCCAGTACCACATGGTCATTACTCATCCTTGTCAGTAATACAGGATGAAGAAACAAGTTTCTCGGATGTAAATCTCCCTCTTCCAGTGATTCCACTCCATTCAAGTGAATCATGGAAAAACGTTACTGTTTCTCCTAATTTATCTCTAGAGGAACAGCGACAAGTTTCTTCTATGTTACAAACATTTCAGGACGTCCTTACTGACATTCCTGGACACACATTACATTATTCTAACTGACCATAATCCTATTAGGGTCAGACCATATCCTATACCAATACATTTTCAGACACAGGTCGAGAAAGAGTTGGATGAGATGATAGAATTAAAAATAGTCGAACCATCCAGTTCAGCATATTCTTCGCCGATGGTTATTGTTCGGAAAAAAGACAATAACATACGTCTTTGCGTTGATTATCGCAAATTGAATCAGGTTACGAAGTTCGATGCTGAACCTATGCCTTTACTAGAAGAGCTACTTACTAGGCTTTCTAAATCTCATTTCTTCACTAAACTTGATTTGTCAAAAGGATATTGGCAAGTCCCATTAAGTGAACGAGCCAAACCTCTTACTGCTTTTTCTACACCTAGGGGTTTGTTTCAATGGAATTTCATGCCTTTCGGCCTTATGAACGCCCCGGCTACATTCGTACGCATGATGCGTCGAATCCTATCTCATCGTTCAGATGTCATTGCGTAATTAGACGACATCTGTCTTTTCAGTGATACTTGGGAAGATCACTATTTAGGGTTATATGAATTACTGTCTACCTTACACGAACATAAGTTGACAGCGAAACCCTCTAAAGCATGTATTGGTTTTAGCGAAATTTCTTTCCTAGGTCACCGTGTCGGTCATGGTTTCCTAAAGACAGAAGACCATAATACCAGTAAAATACTTAACATCTCTATTCCTAAGACTAAAAAACAAGTGAGAAGTCTATTAGGTCTTATACAATTTTATGGACGATTCATTCAGAATCTATCCTCTATCATGGCACCTCTTTCTTCGTTACTAAAGAAAGGGTCTCCTAATATGGTCCACTGGTCTCAGGAATGCCAATCCTCTTTGGATAAGATTAAAAATTTGTTTTCAACTCCGCCTATTTTAGTGTTACCTACTACAGATAAGACATTTGTTCTTCGTAGTGACGCTTCATCCACTGGGATCGGAGCGGCACTAATGCAAGAGTACTCAGAAACTCTGCATCCTGTAATGTATATCTCACGAAAACTTAATGCGGCAGAGAGGAATTACTCGGTTTTAGACCGTGAACTTTTGGCGATGGTTTGGTCAATTCTCAAACTTCAAAGATTCCTTTTTGGTGCGCATTTCATAGTGGAAACTGACCAGAAAGCTCTTACGGCTATTCAAAGTAAAAACTTGAAGAGCTCGAGATCAACTCGATACGCCATTGCTCTTCAACCTTTTCATTTCTCGGTGCGAGCTATCCGTGGTTCAGAAAATGTGATGGCAGACATTCTGTCTAGATGCCCACATGATTCCACCTAACTGTTAAATCTTGGACTTTCTAATATGTCTAGCTTTACAACAGTTATTTTTTCTATATCAAAATATGTACACATTTGTAATATATGATATGGTGATGGTATAAACACCATGCGGGTCACTAATGTTTATTGACCGCTACTCGTTTGATGATTTTTCTTTTGTCAATCATGAACTTATGGTACTTAATATGAAATTGTGATTGAAATTATTGTATGCATTGTGTCATTCCCAGTATTGTAGTATGCGTTGGTGACACTTCCCTGGAAATGTTTATACTTAGAGAAATAGTTTCTCTGAGATGTTGAGATATATTCTCACCGGTCGATCTATACTTCGACTTTGCCTTAATTTGGCGTTATAAATTGCTGATATTCTTCATCTGCGCATTATACATGCGTCGTGAGCCTATTGTATGTTGCTCTCAGATAAAAAAAAAATGATTTTCAGTTTTTTTTCCCGGGGGGTGTGGTAGTCTGTTGCGCACAGATTCTTTTGTGTGGTAGTCTGTGACGCACAGATTACTTTTGGTAGGCATACAAATGTAAGGTATAAATAATTGTCTGATGAAAAGAGTTTATTTGAGAATCAATGATTCTTAGTCTAAGGGGCAGAACCATGATTGATCAATGTTATATTCGGTTATATGGGTTATCTGTTCTTGTGTCTCAATCTGGCGTATGAATAATAGATTTACGTCCTTTTTCGTCTGGTATGGCCAGAAACAGTTTGGTCTTGCTTAAAATGTTTATGGCCCGAATTTATATTTATTCCTTGACTATTTAAGGTGATTCGGTCTTATATCTTTGTATCTTTGTATTTCTATGACGGACTATTTTGTGAGCTGAACTCTGGGGTGAAAGGCTTTTCTGCGCATGCGTCGATTTTGGGTGTGTGGACAGAGAAGGCTGTCATGTCGTCGCTACTATGGGCTGGTCGATTAGAAAGTTTGAAGATTGATCTCTGTGATTTATTCTAGGAAGGAGATTGTTTCTCTGTATGATTGTATTATCAGAGATTCTCCTAATGTCCATTATTAACGCCTAGGAATGGCGTACGTTATTCGCTTGTATGTGTTTTCCTAAAGCCAGGTAAAACCAAAACTTTTTTGCTGAACTTTTTTGCTAAGCCTAGATGGGAGACGTATTATCGTACATCTAGGATTGTTGATTACAGATGAAGATGACGTGTTATCTAGCAGCACTAGATCACTTGATGTAACCAGCCTTATTGATAGAAGATATGTATAGAAGCCCAATGAGGACATTTACGTATGAATAATGAAGTAATTCTGCTTCATAATTTTTCATCCTGGGTGAGCGAAGCTCACGGAGGAGAGCCATTTTGGATTCCCGCCATTGTAAGCGGATCATTGTCGGAGAACAGAAAAGGTCTTATTATCTGATGATGGTACAGAGATCTATATATTATGAAAACCCACTACTGTGGTTTAACATTGTTGCTATAAAGATTGGATGAATTTACGGCTTGAGAAACTTAGCCAGGAGAAGGTTCTGTCAGTGAACCATTGTTGATGATTATGTATCCACCTTAACTGACACGATTAGTAAGTTGAAGCATGACACGATAGACAACCAGAATATTGAGTGCTTGCCTACTATCGTTCCATTATATTTACCACTACATGAATGTACATCTGATATTGTCACCCATTTTTCAAGTATACGATGATTTTTGTGCCAACCTGTTCAAATGACTGTAATCGTGATGTCGAAGTGTACGTCCATTATTAAATGTATGAAACGTCATCAGCAGTCTACCCTTTATTGACTTCTAACTATGATTGAATGAGTGACTTGTCAACTCAACAGAACTGTACACACATTCGCGTCCTTTACATCTACATTCTCACTCGATGTCAGCACTGTGTCGGAACGAGTTGACCATTCATCTACGTGTCCAGTATGACCTTATGAAAGCAGTAACATCACAACAAAACACACTTATCACTCAGTTGAAGACCGGCATCGCAGTGGACGACCCAGAGTGACAACAGCAGCGGAGGATCGCTTTATTCGGCTTCGTCACCTCAGAGACAGGTTTACAACAGCTTCCTCAACTGCCCAGTCATTGCCTGCAGGACGTCATGTGTCTGATCAAACTGTCCGGAATAGACTGCATGACGCTGGACTTTGGACACAACGACCTCACCGAGGACCTGTTCTTACGCGCCGCCATCGCCAAAATCGACTTCTTTGGGCCAACCAGCATCGTCCCTGGGCAGCTGACAATCAGTGGATACGTGTCTGGTTTAGTGACGAATCTTTCTTTTTGTTGCAGCGTCACGATAGACGGCGTAGGGTCTACCGTAGGCGAAATGAACGTTTTGCCCAAAATTGCGTTGATGAAGCTCCGCCTCACAGTGGTGGAGGTGCAATGGTGTGGGGAATGATCAGTTACAACGGAAGGAGTCAATTGGTGCACATTGAAGGAGGCTTGAATGCGCAACAATACGTCAATGAAATTCTTCGACCCCATGTCCTTCCACTTTTGGCTGCCCAAAGGTCTGTTTCAACAGGACAACGCCAGACCTCATTGTTCCCGGTTGACCACGCAGTTCCTGACTGCCAACAACATTCTCACCCTTCCCTGGCCATCCCTGTCTCCAGACATGAGTCCGACTGAGCACCTGTGGGATGAGCTGCATAGACGTGTTTGTCGCCGAGACGTTGCTCCAGCCAATCGGCGTGATCTGTTCCAAGCACTCCAGGAAGAGTGGGCAGCCATCCCACAGGCCCACATCAGACGTCTGATCGCATCCATGCCCAGGAGATGCCAGTCGCTGATCGATGCAAGAGGAGGCCACACACCATACTAACGGGAAAGCTCGTACGCCAAAAAACTCCCGTGACCCAGATGCAAAACAAATGTCAATTGATTGGTTGAACCCTAAGGTATTCTTGTGTGCAATTTGAACAATTAACACATTAAATTAAAAAAGTTATTGAATGTCAAAATTATGGCTATGTGTGTGCCTTCATTAGCTATGCGTTTCTTTTTTTGAACAGTATATATGTATATCTCTCTCCCAAAGAAAGGCAATTTAAAACTATGTACCAACTATCGTACTATTGCTTTAATAAGTCATGCCAGCAAAATCCTCTTGCGGATTATTATGAAGAGGATAGAAAGAAAGTTAGAACATGAAATACATGAAGTACAGGCGGGTTTTAGACAAGGCAGAGGTACGAGAGATCACATTTTTAATGTGAGAAACATCCTCGAGAAATGCAGAGAAAACAATGTAGATCTTCATGCCTGTTTTGTAGATTACACCAAGGCCTTCGACTGCGTACAACATCAGAAATTGTGGAACATCATGAGAGACATGGGGTTTCCGGCGCATTTGATCCATCTAATTGAAACACTATAAAATGAACAACAAGCAGCTGTCAGAGTAGCGGGGGAACATCAGGATGGTTTGAGGTGAAAAGGGGAGTAAGACAGGGTTGCATCCTCTCTCCATACTTGTTTAATATCTATGCAGAAAATATAATGAGAAATGTTCGGAGTGACCAAGAATGTGAACATTGCGATCCGTTCACAATTGGTGGAAATGCGATCCCAGAACTCAGATACGCAGATGACACAGTTATTCTTTCAAACAGTGCCAAGGGACTAGAACAGTTAATCCTGTCTGTCAAAAGACACAGTGAGGATCAGAACCTTTTTCTGTCATAGTGGCTTGGAGAGAGCAGTGATGGAGGGTATGGTATGGTATATATATATATATATATACTGAGCCTGAAAGACTCTCGATCTCAAGCCAGCATTCCTGCCTCCTCCATTGTCGTGTTCAATGTCCTGTGTCCACCGTCGTCTTGGTCGGCCCCTGCCTCGCCTTCCAGGTACCATACCCTCCATCACTGCTCTCTCTAAGCCACCATGACGTTTAATGTGGCCAAAGTATTTCAGTTTCCGGGACATGATATTATTTATGAGCCAGTTTTCCTCGATGTTCAGGTCGTGTAGGATGTCTATATTTTTCTTCTTCTTGGTCCAAGATATTCTGAGAATTTTTCTGTAACACTTTGCTTCGAAAGATTCGATTTTTTTCTTTAAAGTTTGAGTAATGGTCCATGATTCACATTTATACGTTGCTACTGGAAAGATGCACGTTCTCAGAAGTTTTACTTTTATTAATTTGCTGGTGTTATGCCATAGGTTCTTCATTTTATTTAACCTCTGCATTGCTATGGCCTGTCTCCTTCTGACCTCTTTTGAGCTGTCTCCATTGTTGTTAATTATGGAGCCAAGATATTCAAAATTTGTGATATTTTCAATTTCCTCATCATTGATGGTAATTTTTGGTTGGCATCTTGTTTTGTCAGTGGACATTATCTTTGTTCTTTTTGTGTTCAGAAAAAGGTTCTGATATATATGTATACCATTATAAATTTTAACTAAGGAATTACGTCATTGCTTGTGTTATAACATGCAGGTTTTGTCTGAGTGTGACAAAGTGACTGTAATTTGTATTTTCAACCCGCCCGTTCTTTTTGGTTATTATATGGTTGCTTCTTTTCTCTTTAATTTGTATCCCATTTTCGGATTTGTTGATGTTTTAATTTCTTGTCAGGGTTCTGATAATTGTAGGATCAATCCCACCAGCCCGTCTCTTTTTGGGGGTAGGTGTAAACCTCTACCTGAGTGAGAGCGTGGGCTTGTGAGTCATTCTTGTTGATAGACGGTCAGATAAGTTTACGTCACACTGAGTACATTTTTCAGCGGGGCAGCAGGCTTCGTGGGTGATAAGGTTGATAAAGTTGGATTTTTATTCCCGTTAATGATATCCACCAAAAGATAGATATAAGTGGATGGAAGCAGACATCATCATCATCATCAGTTGATAAGATCTCTATGGTGTTGTTTGCTCCACTGTAGTGTATGGAATGTCAACTTGACCTACGCAGTGGTGTGTAGACATGGATTGAGTGTATAATGTGCGAATGATGATAAAGGTTCGTGGTGTTGACAAAAAATGTTCTTTTCTCACACTCATGTATGGCTGGAAGTCATCGACACCAACGACTGTGTACCTTTTCTAAAGTTTAATTGGACGTACACACTCGACAGCACAGATAGTGACAAATCACAGGTTGCCATAATACATCATAGTACAGTGGATAAATGGTCTTGCAATGTTACATGGGCACTCATGTAGAATAAGTGTATAATGGACTGTCAGTAGCCAAGCACTCAGTATCGCCCATACATATATCATCTGACTTCACTGACTGAGCACGTCAGCTTATAAACAATATTTCAGATGGCTTCTAAACCTAATCTCGTCTAGCGACGATTCTTCAACATAATGTTCAGCACATATTTTTCCATATAATAATATTGAACCGCTAGCAATGGGTTCTCATGTGTAGCAGTGATCTCTGGACTGATCAAGCGATAATACGGGCATCCCTTTTCTCTTCTTGAAAGTCACTACATGTTTTGGTTCCAAGATGGCTTCACTCGTGAGCTGTCACTCACGTTTGGATACAGATAATGAATCTGTCCTAAAGTTAGTCATTCATAAAACATTTCATTGCTCTGTAGATTTGATCATGAACAATTGACTGCAATCTACAGGATATAGTGCTGCTAGGAATCGAAGTCGTTTTCATCGAGTCAAATATATTCTCTTAGACATTCAAATCGTAACTATCGAAAATGGTGGCTTCGATCGAGAGTTCATAAGAGTATCTTTGATTACCTTGGTATAGGAAATATGAAACTGCCATTCCTTGGCAATACGACTAAACACTGGGGTAAAGCATACACGATAGGTTTAGACGACTATCACCTTCCCCACAAATACTGAGATCACTTTTTCCCCGGCGACAGGCCGACATGGAAAAAACACAGTCCCTATCAGGACGAAGCCAAATCACACCACTCTCTAGCGACACATCCGCCGAATAGCCTTCGACCTCTCTAGAGACAACAGAACATATAGTTCGACTTAGATATGTAAAGATATACAGATATAAGACAGACTCGTCCTACTCAGACAAACAATACACATAAATTCAGGCCATAGATATTCTGAAGCAAGAACAATCTATTATTACCCAAACAACGAATAAATCGCAGTAAAATGGATTTATCCGCGGAGTTTGATCGAAAGAGCCGACACAACTTTCAAGGGAAGTAACACAATAATGACTTTCCCTTAAGCACTATTTTGCTTTCAAAATATTTGCGAAGATAACAAGAATACCAATGTATAATATTGTAAGATATCAAAGACTGCACGTAACAGTCTTACCACACCTCCCGGGAAAAAAAAAATGGAACATTTTTTTTTTTCCTTTTTGAAATACATCTAGGAGCAACGTACAATAGGCTCACAACGCATGAATAATGCGCAGATGAAAATATAAGGAATACCTATAACGCCTAATATGAGGCTAAGTCGACTTATGGAGCGACTGGTGAGAATGTGTCTCATAAACTGAGAGAAATTATTTCTCTACAAGTATATTTTTCCAGGAAGGTGTCATCAAAGTATAATACAATTCTGGCAATTACACAATGCCTAAAAAATTCATATCATCATTTCGTATTAGATATCTTAAATTTATGATTTATGAAGAAAAAATCATCAAAGCACAGCGGTGAATAAACATCAATGAACCGCTATGTAGTGATACAATCATTATATTATTAAATTACAAATGTGTATCTATCATGATATAGAAAAGGAACTACTATAGAACTAGACATATCAAGAAGTCTAAGCCCTAATAGTTATGTGGAATCATGTGGGCATCTTGACAGAATGTCTGCCATCACATTATCTGATCCACGAATAGCTCGCACAGAGAAATGAAAAGGTTGAAGAGCAATTGCATATCGAGTAGACCTCGAGCTCTTCAAATTCTTACTCTGTATAGCAGTAAGAGCTTTTTGGTCGGTTTCTACTATGAAATGTGCGCCTAGAAGGAATCTCTGTAGTTTGAGGATCGACCAAACCATAGCTAATAGCTCACGGTCTAAAACCGAATAATTCCTTTCTGCCGCATTAAGTTTTCTGGAAATATACATTACAGGATGCAGAGTTCCAGAGTACTCTTGCATTAGTGCCGCTCCAATCCCAGTGGATGAAGCGTCACTACGAAGAACGAATGTCTTATCTTTAGTGGGTAGCACTAAAATAGGTGGTGTTGAAAACAGTGTTTTAATCTTATCCAGAGAGCATTGGCATTCCTGAGACCAGTGGACCACATTAGGCGAACCTTTCTTTAGAAGTGTTGAGAGAGGTGCCATGATAGAGGATAGATTCTGAATGAATCTGCCATAAAATTGAATAAGACCTAACAGACTTCTCACCTGTTTTTTAGTCTTAGGGATTGAGATGTTAAGTATCTTACTAGTATTATGGTCCTCTGTCTTTAGGAAACCATGACCAACTCGGTGGCCTAGGAAAGAAATTTCGCTAAAACCAATATAGGCTTTAGAGGGTTTCGCTGTCAGGTTGTGCTCACGCAAAGTAGACAGCAATTCATCTAACCCTGAATAGTGATCTTCCCAAGTATCGCTGAAAAGACAGATGTCGTCTAGATATGCAATGACATCTGACCGATAAGATAGGATTCGGCGCATCATGCGTACGAACGTAGCTGGTGCGTTCATAAGACCGAAAGGCATAAAATTCCATTGGAACAAACCTCTAGGTGTTGAAAAAGCCGTGAGAGGTTTGGCGCGTTCAGATAAAGGAACTTGCCAATATCCTTTAGACAAATCAAGTTTAGTGAAAAAATGAGATTTGGAGAGTCGAGTAAGTAGCTCTTCCAGTAAAGGCATAGGTTCGGCATCGAACTTAGTTACTTGATTCAATTTTCGATAGTCAACGCAAAGACGTATGTTATTGTCTTTTTTACGCACAATAACCATCGGCGAAGAATATGCAGAGGTGGATGGTTCGATTATTTTCAAATCTATCATCTCATCCAACTCTTTCTCGACCTGTGCTTGAAAATGTATAGGTATAGGATAAGGTCTAACCCTAATAGGAGTATGGTCAGTTAGAACAATGTCATGTTGAATGACATTCGTTTGTCCAGGGATGTCAGTGAGTACATCCTGAAATGTTTGCAACATAGTTGAAACTTGTCGCTGTTCTCCTAGAGACAAATCAGGAGAGACAGTAACGTTCTTCCATGATTCACTGGAATGAAGTGGGATCATTGGAAGAGGAAGATTTACATCTGAAAAACTTGTTTCCTCATCCTGTATCACGGACAGTGATGAGTAATGACCATGTTGTACTGGAGAATTGTCCGTTGCTTGGAAAATGGGTTGCAAATAATCCGGACGTTCATGGAATTCAGTAAGCATATTGATGTGGAAGGTTTTATGCTTCCCATCAATATCGACAATATAGTCGACATCGGAAATTTTCGATATTATATCGTACGGACCTTTCCAAGAAATAAGTAATCTGTTTTCCCTACAAGGTAGTAATACAAATGCTTTGTCACCAGGACAAAGTTGTCGTAAGCATCTCTTCTTATTGGCAAATTGCCTTGCCTTCTGTTTCGCAAATTCAGAAGAAGAAGTTGCTAATTTGCATGCTTCGATAATTTTTTGTCTCAACGCGATGACATATTCGTAGGATGACTTTGTGTCATCGTCAATATTGTCAGATGTTATGAGATCGTGAAGCAACGACATAGGGCCACGCGGACGCGCGCCAAAGACGAGTTCAAAGGGAGAAAATCCCGTATGTTCATTGGGTACCTCTCTGTAAGCGAAGAGGGCCGCAGGTAAAACTCTGTCCCAGTCTTGAGGATGATCCTCAGTTATCTTCCCCAGTAAGTTTTTAAGTGTTCTATTAAGGCGTTCGACCATACCATTAGACATTGGATGGTAGATACTACTTAAAGATCTATCTATCTGCAGAGTAGACATTACTTGAGACATGGTATCTGATATTAGTTGGGTGCCATGGTCTGACAATATCTCTCCGGGGAACCCCAGACGAGAAAATATAAGCCAAAGAGCATCTGCAATATCAGCAGTAGTAATGCTCTTCAGAGGAATAGCCTCTGGCCAACGTGTGCACATATCAACACACGTCAAGATAAACTGATGTCCTCTGGCAGACTTGATCTTAAATGGACCAATAATGTCTATGGCCATTTTTTGAAACGGCCGAATAGGAATGTCCGCCGCCTGAATGGGTGCAGCATGCCGTGGACCTTTGGATTTAACTTCCTGACATACTTTACAAGATCGACAATAAATACGTATGTCCTTGTTTACCAATGGCCAAAAGAAAGCCGCAAGGACTCTTGACTTAGTACGGGAAAAACCCATGTGTCCAGCACACTGAGAGTCGTGAGCGTGCTGCAAAATTTTAACTCTCAAATTCTTGGGAACCAGGATTTGAGAATGACTTGACGTAATGGAGTCTTGAACCATACGTACAAGTACGCCATTCTTCTTTGTAATCCACGATTTACGACTTGTGTCTTTATTCGGATCACCTTTAGTTGCAAGAATGAAGAATTTCTTCAGAGTGGGATCATCTTCTTGCTGTTTTATAAACGAGTCACGAGAAATTACCAAGGGATTATCTTGGTTATGCACTTCATTATCTTCAGTAGATGAAGTTTGAGGCATATTAAGAGCCTGAGCTCTAGTGACTACAGCGTTAGCAATCTGCATGTTTTGCCTTTCCCACGTGGAAATTTGTTGCGGAGTGCATTCCTTGACTCCATGAATGCGACCGATGATGAGGTCAGCGATCGGATTCGGAAGAAGACATGCGTGTACATCTCCTGTAAAGAAAGGAGTAGCAATCCTAATGATAGCAGTAGAGTATTTCTCTAATGTGCCGCCAAATGTTACACATTTGACTACTTGTCCAGTGGCACGGGAAGGATCTACGAGTGACTGCCTAACACCAATTGTGGTGCATCCAGAATCAAATAGCACAGAGACTGGATTGTTATTCACTAAACCCTTATGTAAGACAAGAGAACCTCTTCCATCATGCGCGACTGATGCTGGAAGAGCAGGAAGAGGATGGCCACAGCTTAAAGTAGACACTGTGGTTGGCTCAAATAACGTTTTGCATTGGGGGCACTGAGATGCTCTCCCAAAATCAAAAGCGGCACATGCCATATTACTAGCATCATTATTATCTTTACTCTGTTTATAGGCTTCATGGGACTCTTGTTGTGCAGAGTTTGCCTGAAAATGTGGTTTATGTCTTTTGTTTTGAGATCTACCTCGGTTATTATCACCTCTGTAGTTATTGTTACCTCTATTGTAACCCCTATTTGGGTTTGAGTCATAGTTCCCTTGGTTACCATTATCATATTCATTATAATGAGTATCTCTGTAATTATGATCTTGTTGACTCCAAGACGGATAACCCTGATAGTTTCTATAATTACTTCCTCTACGGAAATTCCTATAATTATGACCACCCCTGTGTCGAGAGCTATCAGGTCGTCTCCAGTTCTTTGAAGAAGAACCCTGAAATGATTGGTTACCTTGGTTTTGATAACTATTATGGTTACCTTTTTTATCAAATCTGTTTTGAGGTCCCTGAAATCTGTGTGAATAATTGGGATTGTATGGTGTTGCTGAAGCAACTGGCATACTCTCCTTAATCTTAGTGTTGCCAAAAGTCACGTCGGGGTGTGCAGTGACATATTGGGAACAATATTCTTCCATTTCTTTTAGAGATTTAGGTTTACGCTCATGTATAAATTCAAGGAAAGGTTTGTTCACACATGACATAATCTTATCTCTGAGCAACAAATCCATAAGTCCTTCATACGTTTTTTCTGTTTTGGAAAGCTCAATCCAACGATCAACTGTGAGACGTGCCTTTGCAGTGAATTCTGAGAATTCTACACCCGTCAGGTACCATCGTTTTAAATAAAAGGCGATAGCCTTCCTCACTTAGCTGATATTTTTTTTATCAAAGCCGCCCTAATGACATCATAATTATCCTTATCTGCTTCTCCTACAAGGCATAATCTAGTCAAAGATTCACCTTTCAAGTTTTCTGATAATTGATTAGCGTATTGTGATTTATCCACATTATGTGTACGACAAGAACGTTCAAATCTATCCAGCCAGAATGTAATATCGTCACTGGACTGATTGAACGGTGGAACCTTAACCTTGTAAGTAGAAGGTTTATCATTACCACTAGATGCCTGATTAACATTACTCATACTTGTCAATCTTAATTTCTCCAACTCAAATTCATGTTCTCTTATTGCTTTTTTTTCTTCAGCCTCTCTGTCTAATCTTTTTTGTTCAGCTTCCCTGTCTAATCTTTTTTGTTCAGCTTCCCTGTCTAATCTTTTTTGTTCAGCTTCACTGTCTAATCTTTTTTGTTCAGCTTCCCTGTCTAATCTTTTTTGTTCAGCTTCACTGTCTAATCTTTTTTGTTCAGCCGCAGCTTCTCTTTCCAATTTTTTTTTGTTCAGCTTCAAATCTCCTTTCCTCTACCTGCATCTGCAATTTCTTTTGTTCAGCAGCAGCCTCAGCTTCTCTTTCTAATCTTTTCTCTTCCGCCATAGCTTTTCTTTCATCTGCAGCTAATCTTTTTCTCTTCTGCCATAGCTCTTCTCTCTTCTGCAGCTAATGCTTTGTCATATTGAGCAACTGCCCATTGTTCTAATTGTTGACCAGTCTTATCAAGGGCTTTCCCTTGTGTAATGAAGTATTCTAATGTAGCCATGATGTCTAACAATAATACTAATCACCTGAATCAATAATAATACCACAAGTTCTCAATGACTTGATTAATCAGTATACTATCCCAATATCTGTGGGTCACAAGCCTTTAATAAGGTCTTGTATAATAGTAATAATAATCAGGTACTGGTTTATACCATAATCCAAGTGCAGTGCACAGGCAATTGTGTCTTATGAAATATACCTATATAAAACATATGTCAACCAACAGAATACATAAAGTACAAATAGGACTGACAATACAAGAACGTTTGCAGAAATCAAAATAAATCAAATAGGGAAATCAATGAAAATAATCACTGAATCTGCAAAGAATAACAACACAAAATGACGTCACAATATATGAATATAAATTGTGAATAGAACTGAAAGATAGAAAAGGTTAGACCAACAAATTACAAACAAATCAAAACAAAACTAAAGAACAAAGAAATATTACAAAAATAACAATAATTACAGACTTCACAGCTAACACAAAAGCAACAGTTGTCGCAGCAAATTTTCAATCAAGAAAATTGCACCTATAGAAAACGCCCACAACGGACCCTCTATGACGTGGGATATTCTGTTGTGAGGACGCCGCCCAACCTTAAACACAACCCGCTGACATAGAAACTAACATACTATACAAACAAATAACATGCAAACATAAATATATATAAATTATGTGTATGATAGTATGTGTTGCAAAATAGGCTCAGTCTTACAGTAATGGCAAAGTTATTTTTATGAAAATAAACAAACTGCCACTTTATTCAATTAAACATTCTGGCCTTAAATATTAAAGTTCATATATGGAAAACAAGAAGATCCATCGATGAAAATAGGACTTCTTAGTTCACTCATACTGTCTTCCTGTTAACATTGAGAAGAATTGATCCAACTGTTCTGTGAAACTCTATAATGTCTAATGTAAAAAATGTCAACAACGCTGACCTACATACTGCATTCACCTGACAGGTCACGTGACGAAGTGTTGACAAAGAGCAAACCAATACTGCAAGTGTGTCGTATCAGCCACAGGAAACGGTCTGGTATCGGTAATCTGTTGACTTCTGAACTTCTGCGAGGTCAAACCCAGAAAGCTGGTCCACCAGTTGATAAGGTTGATAAAGTTGGATTTTTATTCCCGTTAATGATATCCACCAAAAGATAGATATAAGTGGATGGAAGCAGACATCATCATCATCATCAGTTGATAAGATCTCTATGGTGTTGTTTGCTCCACTGTAGTGTATGGAATGTCAACTTGACCTACGCAGTGGTGTGTAGACATGGATTGAGTGTATAATGTGCGAATGATGATAAATGTTCGTGGTGTTGACAAAAAATGTTCTTTTCTCACACTCATGTATGGCTGGAAGTCATCGACACCAACGACTGTGTACCTTTTCTAAAGTTTAATTGGACGTACACACTCGACAGCACAGATAGTGACAAATCACAGGTTGCCATAATACATCATAGTACAGTGGATAAATGGTCTTGCAATGTTACATGGGCACTCATGTAGAATAAGTGTATAATGGACTGTCAGTAGCCAAGCACTCAGTATCGCCCATACATATATCATCTGACTTCACTGACTGAGCACGTCAGCTTATAAACAATATTTCAGATGGCTTCTAAACCTAATCTCGTCTAGCGACGATTCTTCAACATAATGTTCAGCACATATTTTTCCATATAATAATATTGAACCGCTAGCAATGGGTTCTCATGTGTAGCAGTGATCTCTGGACTGATCAAGCGATAATACGGGCATCCCTTTTCTCTTCTTGAAAGTCACTACATGTTTTGGTTCCAAGATGGCTTCACTCGTGAGCTGTCACTCACGTTTGGATACAGATAATGAATCTGTCCTAAAGTTAGTCATTCATAAAACATTTCATTGCTCTGTAGATTTGATCATGAACAATTGACTGCAATCTACAGGATATAGTGCTGCTAGGAATCGAAGTCGTTTTCATCGAGTCAAATATATTCTCTTAGACATTCACATCGTAACTATCGAAAATGGTGGCTTCGATCGAGAGTTCATAAGAGTATCTTTGATTACCTTGGTATAGGAAATATGAAACTGCCATTCCTTGGCAATACGACTAAACACTGGGGTAAAGCATACACGATAGGTTTAGACGACTATCACCTTCCCCACAAATACTGAGATCACTTTTTCCCCGGCGACAGGCCGACATGGAAAAAACACAGTCCCTATCAGGACGAAGCCAAATCACACCACTCTCTAGCGACACATCCGCCGAATAGCCTTCGACCTCTCTAGAGACAACAGAACATATAGTTCGACTTAGATATGTAAAGATATACAGATATAAGACAGACTCGTCCTACTCAGACAAACAATACACATAAATTCAGGCCATAGATATTCTGAAGCAAGAACAATCTATTATTACCCAAACAACGAATAAATCGCAGTAAAATGGATTTATCCGCGGAGTTTGATCGAAAGAGCCGACACAACTTTCAAGGGAAGTAACACAATAATGACTTTCCCTTAAGCACTATTTTGCTTTCAAAATATTTGCGAAGATAACAAGAATACCAATGTATAATATTGTAAGATATCAAAGACTGCACGTAACAGTGGGGAATTTAGGTTCATTGATATCTTCCCCCATGACAAGCATGGGAAACAAAGAGCCAAGGATCCAGACCCCGAGGACGACCCAGAGTCCGCTGGGAGGACAACATTAGACAATCTTTGAAGGACCGAGGACTAGAATGGAACCAGGCCAGGAGGAAGACAGCCGATAGAATAGTCTCGCGCTCTCTCTTCCAAACCTCTACACCTCACGGTAGAAGGGGAACGACTAAGTAAGTAAGTAAGATATCTCCCCCCCCCCTCCCCCACCGTTCCAGCAGGGGGAAAAACTCATCGTCGATTAGTCAGATGTTAAGATAATGTTATGATGCTTAACGGGAAGCTCTGACGATTGGTTTCGATTTTTAATTGATGTAGCAGTTATTAGGTTACGTCAAAGTGAAGTTTTATGGTAAAGCGGGGTGTAGGTAAATCTTTGGTTGTTTATGTGTTTGAATCATGTAATTTGTGAATTGGTGTATATAAGTTGTTATTTTGTTTTACAGCGATTCACAGCGTTGTAGGTCCCTAAGGCTGCAACGGACTTTGCCTTCTCGGAGAGGGAGGCAAGAGACATCAGTGTAACTGAGGAAAAAAACTGGGGTACGCGCAAAGTAACGGGCGTCCCTAGTTATGTCTGCAAGACGTAGAAGCATTGGGAATTCTCCTGACGCGAGGAAACATATACCTCAGCGTGGAATTTCCTAGAAATTGGAGCTCTTAGCTCGTACGGCTCAATACAGAACACGCTACGTTGCCTGGTATTGTTTACATACTGCCACAATAAAGCAGTAGGCCATAACCCGAAGCGGTTTAAATCGTTGTTTGTGTGAAGAATTGAATTGCCATCATCACTGCTAGATCTACAGCCAGAAAGGCACTGAACTGAAGTAGAGGGGAGAGAGTAGAGTTAGATAGATAATACTTAGAGGAAAGCCTCTGAGTTAGTTCTGCAGAATTCAGTGGAGTAGGATTTAGTGGTATAGGTTAGTTGTGTAGGAGCGCCTTTGAGGCATTTTAGTAACATTAGTTAGTAGGTCTTCCTCTGACTGGTTAAACGGGACAGAGTGAAAACTAGTGGAGAGTATTCTTGTGGTGTGTGGGACTCCACAGTGTAGTTAGTTAGTAATAGTAGTGTTCAAGTGGTGGTGGCTCTTACTTAGAGACCCCCGCCCGGTATATTTCTTTAACCTTAGTAGTTTTCGTGTAGTCGTGGAAGAGTGCGTGGTAATTTTTTTTGATAATTGTGTCATTTATTGATTTGTTCTTTTTATTCAGGTTGTGAGAACTCGCACGTTATTGTTGTTTTTCTCTGTGGTAAAGATTTTTTTAGTTTTGTATACTATAAAATGTGCTCTGGATCAGTTTGTCTTTCACTATACTGTACCTGTATTCTTTAACTGTACAGTTGTGTCTGTGGCTAGTAATTAGTGCATACCTTATCTCAGTTGAGCGAGAGGCGGTGAGACAGTAGCTAATAAACCAAGTCACAAGTGGCGAGGGAGAGTCAATCTAGGTTCTCACCCTTGAAGCTATAAGTCTCATCCTCCACAGTCACTTTAATTCTCATCTTAATCTATCTTCTCAGACTTTCCTCAAAACTGGTGTCTTGTCTCTTTACTCAGACAGACTCTTAATTAAGCCATTTCGTGACAAAGAGGATGGAATTTAGTTCTTGTGTCTGGGCCAAAAACACAAACGCTTAAGCTCACGTCATCCAAACGCTAAAGTGTAATGTGAATATATTAAAAACCTGGGAAAGGGGTACTGCACACTCATTATAGACAATGTAGTGGATTTTGATGGTATTGTATGGTTGATGTTACCTAGTGTGATGTATGAGGTCAGCTGTGAAGGCTCCTGAGATAAATGTAGATGTGAATTACAGAAGGCCCTTCTTACTACCACTTACGACCTCACACATATCTTTTTTACTAATGAATGTAGCTACGTTAAAAGTCTAGGGTACTGATATGTAATGTGTTGTGGTAGATTACCTACACACACACACACACACACACACACACACACACAGATAATCAATAAGTCTAATAATATTAATAAAATTTATAACACACTGAACTAACTCAGGCTGTTTTAGTTTTAAAATTTAAATCTTTTGATAAATTTATTTGTTCTGAACCAAATGTTTAGTTGGTCAGAACATAAGAAATATTATGGAGTTATAAATGGAATGCATAATTGTATGACATAATAAAATGGAAAATGTGTACCTAATTATTTCAAATGACTGGTTAATAGTAATTATATTAAGATAGTCCCAGGAGAACTTATTACTACATATGCTGTTGGGGTGGTGTCATCACACCCACTCTGTGACTACCAAAACATTGTCCATTTACTGATGGGAGGAATACAAGTTTTATTTCCCAAAAATGGTATGTTCTAGTTGATGGTAATATAGTTGGTGAGTTAGTTAGTAATTTAGTTGGTGAATGTCCAGCAGGCCAGACGCTCACGTATCTTGACTGCGTAGTTCTGGTGCTGGAATCTGGTGGCCCACTCCTCTCCGAATCTGGAGTACAACGTTAGACTTCACTGACACCAATCTTAGTCTGCACAGGCACACTCTTGTGTAGTCTTATAACAGCATTTGACACCGCTTTGGTGCCAAACAGAAACTCACAATTCTGAAACAAAAGTATTGGGTCATGTGTCAGAACTCTACCTCCTGAGCCACTTCTGCACACAACACGACACCACAACACCACACAGAATGGGTCATATCTCTCTGACCACACAGCACATCTTACCTAGTTGTTTTCACATAATACTAGTTCCCCAAGACTACATTGCATCTGAGATATGTTCAATAGCTTCCTGCTATTGAATAAGATAGGTGATATGTTCCACTGATCTCCACACTAGATCCTTTTTCATAGTTTTATTTAGGCGTTCCTATATATTTTCTTTGTATGTATGTCTCTAGACCCTGAACTTGGGCTGGGGACCTAGAGCGAACACTTACTTGTCGTAATCATTTTTATGATATGGCAGTATCAATCACTCGAATTATTAAAATATACAAATTAAATACTGTTCATTCTTACCAGAATTCAGAATTGAGAACACAGTTAAATTTGCTAGCAAAACTCAGCTGAGCTGCTGGCTGTATGATGGCGTCCCACTATATATTTGTATTCTTCTGGAATCAACACCACTATTAATTTAAACTGCGTCTCTGAACAGACTTATGTCAAATGGCAAAATTTCACATCTCTGTCCCGCTACTATAAAATACGTTGACCAATCGCCGACTTCCCCCCTAACTTTCAAATCTTACAACCCAAAGTCACTTCAGTCAGATCTCAGTCAAGTATGTATTACGGTCTGTTAGTCCGTCTGTCTCTACTTGATTTTTCATAAAAAAATACGCTTGGTTCTACATGCATTTCCTACATGAATCTGCCTCCTAAGTTATTTTTAGCTACAATTCTCCACCATTTCCCCTCTCTTTAATTACAGCTCGATTTTACGTTTGCATGCTCAAGGCCAAAATTTTTGAAACTTTAGTGACATTGTT
Organism: Oreohelix idahoensis; assembly: GCA_024509875.1. Lineage (NCBI taxonomy): Eukaryota > Metazoa > Mollusca > Gastropoda > Stylommatophora > Oreohelicidae > Oreohelix > Oreohelix idahoensis. The sequence goes on along the minus strand of JAMPIV010009447.1, from coordinate 417,647 downwards.
TAACAGTGCAGTCGCTCGTCTGATATGAACAATACAGTCTTTTGTCAATATCTTCCTTATTATCTATCCGTCTGTATAAATGAAAGCATATTATTTCTCTGCTCAAGATGGGCTATCAAACTAGCTAGGTTTTATTTTCATAACTCTATTATTAAGAAAAAACATATTTTTTTTCAAGTTTAGTTTTTGAAATTTGTTCGAGAAACTTCTCTCATGTGTTTTGCCGCGGCATTCAAATAAAGACCAAGTATCGAAAAACGTCCAAGAAATGACTGTCTCGAATAAGAGCTAAGGTCCTTTTCTTGTCCATTTCCTTACTTATGTCAACTAGTGACGTGAATTTTTTTCCTTTCACCACCAATTGCGTCTTTTTGCCGTTCGAACTTCTAACACGTGTTCAGTCATATCTTTCCGTTTTTGATCTCCGTTTCATCCCCCCCCCCCCTCCCCCCGTCTACAAAGGGTAAACGTTCCGTCTGCACGTCTAACTAGATAATTTGAATGGTGGCAGGAAAGGCGGGCATGGGCGAGCATGTCTCCTAGTATCTTACGCATTATTTTTATCCCTACATTTTAACGTTAATTTTGGAGATATTTTAACGTTGTATCATGGTAAATTCATCACAGACAATTTGAAACACTATAATAACTAACACCAGAAACTACAGCCTGGAATAAATAATACAAGCAAAAGAACAAATATATTGTACTTTGCAGAATAAAGAACACTATATACCCACATTATAACCCACACTTGGTTGAAGTGATCGTTCCATACGTAAGAAATACCTTATAGTTCTTGTACATTTGCTTTACAAAAAATTATATATCTATTTTAAAATAGCTCATTTTAGCTCGGTTTACTGCAGTCTTTCCATTGAGTGACAGATTTAATCCCTCAATTAAAAAAAAAATAAAAAACCAGAAAATTCTTTAGCATGACACAGTAAATAAATATTAGACAAACATAAAGGTATGTTTTCAGGCACTCGTAAGAAATAAAGAAGTAGAAAACTAGACAACAGAAAAACAACAGACGTGAGTGGTTTACCCAGGACTCGAGCCCAGGACCTTCCGTGCGACAACCCCGCCTAGCTATGCAAGCGAATCACACTATCCTCCCTGCCATATGACACAACTTGGCAAGTCGTTTCTGCCGAGTAGGCTTGTAAAGATTTATGCAAGATTGCACTAAACTGGAATGAACAATGTTAAATAAATAACTTCACACACACTTATGATGAGCAATGGCCTGGAAAGGTCCTGTACTAAACTTTACAGAACTAGAACATTGTAACAGTAAAAGTTAACTGTCATTTGAAGAAAAAACTGTAATACTGCCCATGTAGTTTGGGAGGACGTCTTATATAATAGTGTATTTTCTTGGAAAGTCTGCTCTAAGAATTTGCTCTAAGGGGTTGTCCACATATGACGTCATGCATTGCGCGGAAAAAGGGGGAGGGTGAGGAAGTCAACATTTTGTGACGATATGTGACAGTATGGGGGGGGGGGGGAATAAAATATGACGTCACACAAAAAACACAAGTGAGGATCGCTTCTTTCATACATGATGGTACGATGAAGTGCACGTCTTCGTGGGCCAACTTTCTCCTGAACTGTATTTTTATGGTTGAAATGGGACTATATATAGATCCACCCACCCACACGTCCATCTACGTGCTATGTGGCTGGTATATCTGTTTGTCTGTCTGTTTGTCTGCCTGTATGTCGGGTTGCCTGTCCAGACCATCTGTGTATTTTTTATATTTGTATGCGATCTAATAGTCTCTTGTTACACTAGGCGAGAATTCTGTTGTCTCGCAGTTTATTTGATCACGCCACTTTTGGTAAGTCTATTCTTGATCTCGTCAAGGCGAGAAGCTGGCAGAAATCTAAACGAGTCATTAGGTGATTTTCTTACTTACTTACTTACTTAGTCGTTCCCCTTCTACCGTGAGGTGTAGAGGTTTGGAAGAGAGAGCGCCAGACCATCCTATCGGCTGTCTTCCTCCTGGCCTGGTTCCATTCTAGTCCTCGGTCCTTCAAAGATTGTCTAATGTTGTCCTCCCAGCGGACTCTGATCGTCCTGGGGGTCTGGATCCTTGGCTCTTTGTTTCCCATGCTTGTCGTGGTAGCCGGTCTTCTCCCATTTTGCAGACATGGCCAAACCATCTTAGTTGGTACTGTTCTACTTGGGTCTGCAGGGGGTGGGATTTAAGGCCTTGACGTATCGTCTGGTTGCGTACCATGTCTCTTCTTGTTACTTCAACCACCTTCCTCAGATATCTCATTTCTGAGGTTTGGATCTGGCTTTTGTGGTTTGTAGTCATTGCCCATGACTCGCATCCATATGTCAAGACTGGGACATAGGTGGAGCGGTATACAGCCATCTTCGTTTTCTTACCAACCTCTCTCTTGCTGAGGAATCCTCGATTTATGGCCTGAAAAAGTCTCCCAGCTGCTGCTTTTCAAGTGGCCAACTCTTCTTTGGTGCCTCCCTTTCGGTCAATAATAGCTCCGAGGTTAGGTGATTTTCTTGTATATAAAATCATATACTTTCTGTTTTATTCTTTCATTTTTCTATTTAAAAATAAATTGGTTCATATGTTACTTAAAAAAAAAAAAAACATGGCGTTGGAATCAGTCAGGAAGTGAACAAGTCACCCCAAACAAGGGAAACCCCTTTCATTATTTCATTACAATTCATCTGTTATTGTTTTAATTGTTCTCTTATTCCCGTTTGTTTGTTCACTATCCCCCTGCCCCATTTTTTTCTTCCTACTGTAAACCATTTTTTTTCTCCTCAATGTTCTTTACTTTGGCGGCGCCACCCCCCAATTATTTAAATTTAAGACTATTTTTATTGTTAAATGGTCCCAGTTTGCCGACTACAAAGTAATTATGTGTTTAATTGTTTTTATTGTTAAATGGTCCCAGTTTGCCGACCACAAAGTAATTATGTGTTATAGACATTAGTCCTTAGTGTTGTTATTTCTTCAGTCTAGCTACCCATACCGTTTTATAAATTTAAAGTTGTGCCCGCCATTCTCTTTTGAAATCTGAGAAGTGGGCGCACAGAAAAAAAAAAGTTCATATGCTGAAGAGACAAAAAAAAGAGGGGGGGGGGGGGGGGGGGGTTTTTAAACATACATGAAACCTCTTTGTTTGACATGGTACCTCCTACACTGACATGGTACACATCCTACTCTCTCTCTCTCTATCTCTCTCTCGCTCATGCATAAAAGAAAGGGAATAGTTACGCAGGGTAAATGTCTAGCCTTTTATCACGAGTAAACCTAATGGGTTATGATTAGGATATATCTTGTTTTCAATTCCAAATAATATGAAAAACTGCCGATATGAGAAAGTGGCATCACATTTGTCAAATCATTGTAATTGTGCTTGTACATTAAATAAATTAAAAAAACAACCAGCCAACCAACCAACCAGCCAGCCAGCCAGCCAGCCAGCCAGCCAACCAACCAACCAACCAACCAACAAACAAACAAACAAACTCTGAACAAGAATAATATTAAAGTGAAGGGGTGTAAAGGCCTGGCGGTTCCAGTTATATAACTGACTTTAACAGATAATTAATTGACTTTCATCTGTTAAAAGTCATAAGCATTGTAATAACAGCATCAGACCTTCACCTTCCTAGCCACTATATATTAACATTTGTTCGTGTTAAATATTGTTTGACTATATTATGCATTTCCCTAGGTCTGTCTACTCTTAACACCTCTTCTATATTTATAGGTAAATTAGTATTCTCATTTGTTCATACCTCTTACATTTTAACAAGAAATATTCTATATTATTGTCTTGAAGACATACTGCACAGTAAGGTTCTTCTATTCTGAAATAGCCTTTTCCCAGCTGTAGTCTGAGAAGTTTCTTATTACTGGGAATTTTTAATTCCCTAGATATTTGACATTTTCTTGTTGGAGCCTTGAACAACTTATAAGCATGTCTTCCTTTCAGATTTTTATCCCACTCTGCTTTTCATTCATCTGTTATTAAATCTTTAATTAAGCTCTTAATCTCTGATTTACTCGTCCCTACATTTATTAGATTTTTATGAGATCTACCTTTCTTGACTTCTTTATCTGCCTTTTCATTTCCCTCTATGCCAACATGTGAAGGTATCCAAGCAATTAAGACTGAACATCCTCTGGAATACCGTATAAGTATGTAGTAGCCAGAAATATCTCCTCTGCTATATCAGGTCTACTAAATTCTCGTAAGTTTCAAAGTGCTTTAATTGTTGAAAGAGAGTCAGTTAAAACTGTTAGTTTTGAAAAATGTCAATAGCATAAGATTTGATTCGTCTTTTCTATAAACATTTTAACGTTAAAAGTAAAATAACTTGCAGAACTAAATTTTGCGCAGTGCAGACGATTTGATTGAAGTCTGCTCACTAAAGCATAGGCTAGGTGTACATGAGTAGAAATTTGAATTTTCGGAACCACTTATTTGTATGTGACTTGGTGGGCAGTTTTACAGTAGGATACTCTGCTTACAACTTGACCGAAGTGACGTTCATCACAAATTACGTTTTTTGTGGTCTTAATTAGCATACTGACAAAAAAAAAAAAAAAAAAAAAACATGGTGACGCTTTAGACGTTTGACTGTATGCGTTCGAATGTGATTTTTAGAAACAGTGCATTTTAATGAGCGAACAGCAATATGGTGTTTGAATCACTTGTTGTCGAACTGATCAACAGATATCTTGGGACGTTTGTGGAAAATTTGGACAAATCGCAGTTGAGTATCGGATTATGGTCCGGTGAGTTCTTAGTTCAGTCTGTAATAGTAAAAATACGTAGAGGGCATGCCAGGAAAAACAGCTGGTGGATATAATACATGTATAAACAACTTGAAATATGATGATAATACAGTGCTAATAGTAAAAAGCAGAAAAGAGTTATGACAGAAAATAGTAAATGAAAGTGAAAATAACGGCCTTCGCAAAAATAGCAAAAAGACAGACGCGACGGTAATCTTGGAGGAAAGAAAAGATGGTAATTTCCTATTACTCGTGCTTTTTTGCTCCGCACAGAATATGTTTAGTTATAAGTTGTTTCGTAGCATATACAGTTAGGATTAGGGCGAAAAGATTTATCCACAATGCACTATCAAAGTAAATAGAAACGTTTTGAAACCAGTCAATAAATTCAAATACTTATTAACAGCGCCATGTGGAAGATGCACCTCGGACGGGAAGAGTAGAATAGCCCAGACAAAAGTAACATTCTATAAAAATGAAAAATATTCTAGGAAACAAATCTCTGTGAACGGAAATATCTTTAAGAGTTCTTCGGTGTTAATAGAGCCACCCTGTCATACAGGAGTGAGTCATGGGCAAGAAAATCCCTGGAGACCACAAAGATGTGGGTTTGCAAGAAGGATCGAAGGAAAAAAGAGACGGGAGATGACAAGGTGGATTACAGATAGTGTAAAACTGGACTTAAAAGACGTAGGTAAACAGCTGGAAATAACAGAATTGATAAGGAAAGGAGCTTGCACCATTTAAAATCATTGACTTGAAATTCTAAAGAAGATTAATAACAAAAAAACTGATATTAATCATTGAAATTAAATTGTTTTTGTCCTTTATTTTAGAAATAGCAATGCAAATGGAATTAGCATGTTACATTTATCTTTCTTTTGAACTAAGAAAAGTTGTTTAGGGATGAAGTAAAATGTTTCTACATACGGTACTTTTAGAAATGTTAATTTGTTTTCCCCTGTTAATGGGAGATATATAATCTATGTATACTACATTTCTGTAATGGAACTGTTAAATTTAATATATGTTTACATGGTAATTGTTAATGTTTAAAATAACATTTTCCTTTCTTTCTTTCTATCCTTTGTGCCATACCCTGTGTTGGAACTTCAGATAATGAGGGATAATTTTTTTATTTTTGCATTTGAGAATTATCTCCCCTTCAGCGTTTGTCATTCCTTAAGGAGCATAGGGTCACAACTGGAGATGATTTATATGCTGCAAGCCTGCCAAAGTACTTCATATGTTCTTGCCTGATATGAAATCTATGGTGAGAGCAATGTTTGGTTCTGTTCTTTCTTTGGTTTCCCAGAGACCTCGAGGAAATACACAGGGCAGCCATGAAATGACAGTGCCTAAAAAATTCACATACAGTTTTAGAGAATAAAATGAACTGAAGGGATGGGGAGGCTGGAAGCTGGATCACATTATACGTAACTCTAACTCTGATCATATGGGAAGACAAACTGGAAGAAGAACTCTGAATATTAGTAAAGATATGAATTATAACTTATAGTTTAAAGAGATTTTCACAAGAAAATTAATGTTTGTATAACATCGTTTGCAGCTCGGCGAGGTAACAAAATTTTCAGTTGATAGTTCATATTTGTTAATATATATTTGAATCAATTGCATTTGGCAGTATTGCACTTTATTGTGTTCTTTGCTTACTTTTGATGAATTTATTGTTGCATTGCACAGTAGGCTACATCTCTGCACATAAGGTTGCCTTAGTGCACAGAACATTTGTTTGATAAGGCCTTTTGTTTTCAAATGTTAAACATTTTAGCTGTTTTCGAGTTTCTGGCAGAAGACTGTGTCATTGTTTTATCATTTATCATCATCATCATTCCTTTTTGTTCCCTGTGGAACATAGGGCAGAAACAGTTGCTCTCCATTGATTTCTATTCTGGGCTGTCTTTTTCATCTGTGCCCAAGTCATTCCAATTTCCCTAGCCTCCTCTTCAACAGTTCTTCTCCAAGTTCTCTTTAGCCTCCCCACTCTTCTTTTCCCCTGTGGGTTCCAGTCAAGGGCAACTCTGGCTATGCTTGATTTTTCTCTTCTGAATGTATGTCCTATCCATCCCCACTTTTCTTTCCTTAATTTCTGTTTGTATTGGCTGTTGTCCGCATCTTTTCCTTAGCTATATATCTGTTATTACATCTAGCCATCTTATACAGGGGATCCATCGGAGACATCTATTTACAAATGTCTGTAACTTGGAGGTGATACTCTTTGAGACATGCCATGTCTCTGAGCCATACAGCAAGACTGACTTCACATTTGAGTTAAAGATTCTAATTTTGTTCTCTCTTGGTATAGCTGAGGAGTTCCATATTGGTTGAAGGGCATTAAAAGCACATCTGGCTTTATTTATCTTTGAGCAGATGTTACCAGCTGTTCCCTCTCCTTTGTCAATGTTACTCCCCAGATGTGTAAAGCTTTCTATTTCTTCAATGACTTGATCATTGACTTTCATCGAGTCCATCTGCCTATTATTTATTCTCATTTCCTGTGTTTTATTTACATTTATATGTAGTCCCATCTGTGCTGCTTCTGTTACTAATCTATTTGTTTTCTCCAGCATATCTTGCTGTCTATGTGACAGAAGGCACAAATCATCTGCAAAGTCTAGATCCTCCAGTTGTTTGTTAAATGTCCACTGTGTTCCACTTTTCTCTCCCTCAGTTGTCTGTCTCATAACCCAGTCTATGACCATGAAAAAAATTGTTGGTGATAGCAGACATCCCTGTCTGACTCCATTTTGTACTGTAAAGTGCTCTGATAGTTTTCCTTTGTGTACTACTTTACATGAAGACTCCTGGTAGAAATCTTGGATGATTATAATGAATTTCTCTTATCATTTACAGCAGCAGATTAATTGTTAGTGTTTGTCTGTTGTTATATTCATAACCTTTCAGCTCCCCAAAGAGCATAGGCCTACAACAAGCATATCCTGCCTCCTGTCACATGTGACCACCTCAAGGACTGCCTGGTAATGCTGTCATCAGGTTTCCTCAACTTGTCCTATCTATCGCCAATGTATTCTTCTCATTCCACTGGCACTTGTCTGGCTCTTGTCATCAGTTTCACATTGATGACCTTGTACCATTTCAATCTTTCTATTTTATGCCAATACCCATCTGTGAAAGTCTGTGACTTCTTGGTTGTTGTTTTTGCTGGTTTGCATGTTTCAGTGTCCTACAATAGGATTTTTTCAGTGCCCCACAACAGGATTCTTTCAGTGCCCCACAACAGGATTCTTTCAGTGCCCCACAACAGGATTCTTTCAGTGCCCCACAACAGGATTCTTTCAGTGCCCCACAATAGGATTCACTTGACATTTGAGTTGAAGATATTCCAAATATTATAAGCTACTTTATAATTATGTATGTGATTATGCAATGATGTATTGAATAATACATATGATAGGAGGATATTTGTTTCTCTTCTTTAATGCAACAGAAGGTTTAGGCCTTAATTGAAAGATTCAATGATATTGAATAATATTAAATGAAGCCAAAGAAAGATTTGCCAGTTTTTTGTTTTTTATATTTCAAAGCATGTTATATTTAAATATTAAATGAGAATTAAAGCATAAGATAGTTACAGTAAGGAAAAGTTATGCTAAAACTTTGTTTCACACATTTTAGATATGGAATAAACTCATATGTGACTTAAAGAAATCTAAATATGTGAATTTAATCATAGATGATTCTTTAAATATGTTACTTTAATAAAAATGAAGAATATTTTATTAGTACTTGATATTGCAAACACACGTGGCTGCTTAAATGTTGCTTAAAAGGAATTAGAAAGTCATGCACTTTGAACTATCCAAAGTTCAATCAATCTGCTGTTGGCACTGATGATAAACAAATTTGAGAAGAAAATGGTCTGATTTAAAACAGGTAGAAAAAAGACAGAAATATGTAACTTCAGATATGTGACCTCAAAATAAAAGAGACCAGGAATAGGGATGATCCAGGAGAAGAAGTAAGCAAGCAGCAGACATCTTATATAAACCCAGCATGCCGCTCTTCAGTGAAACAGGAACTGATAATTAACACTGCTTTATTTATTTTTGCCTAGGTGATATTGTTCTAAAAAAACTGAACTTGAAAGAAAGTGCCTTGGTAAGTAATTTATTTACTTTTTTTATTTTGTTGGTGTGGATAAGATATCATCATCATCTTCGTAATTTTCCTGTGCACTCCTGGCAGAGCAGGAAACCACCACTGCAGATGGTCCCCTTGCAGGAAGCCTGCACCAAGCCATTCACATGCTGTTGTAGCAGTGGTTTCTGTGGTTGCCAGTCCCCCCCATGCACAACCTCATCTTAGTGACCTTGTATGACATGTCTGAGGGTGCAGTAGTCCTATTCTTGCATTGTCTCTTTTTTTTAGAAACCCCCCGGGAATTATACGGGACAAATCAGATATAGATATATATTAACATCTCCCCGTTGCTGTTACAAGTTTTTTTTCTCAGCACTTTTGTTTGATACCACCATGGTCTTTTATTGCATTAGTTGCCGATCCATTGGTGTTTGCATGAGACCAGCCACTGTTTGGAAAGTATTCCTCTTTTTTTAGTTTATAGAGAGCTCCTCTTTGTGATTTGGTCTGATTTTCCTTTCTTTCAATCCAGGTAATGTTTTTGTTCATCTCAAGGAAGTTCTATTTTCACAGAGAGTGAACTTGTTGGTATAGTGGATGAATTTGTTATAGCATCTGTGGTATCTACTCTAATCTTGGTATTTGTTGATTCTGTGAAGCTGCTCATCATCAGTCTTTCCTGTTCCAGGCTATTTATTCTGTGATACATTTGGTGGTATGTTGGCCTTATGGATTTTTTTAGCATTGATCTATACTTGTTCTATATAGACCTGTCTAAGGCATTTCATAAGGTGAAAGTGAAACATAAGAAAATTATCCAAATGCTAGAAAACATAAATATCAGTGGCAAATACCTGAGAATAATAGTGTGGACTGGCAACAAACAGCAGCTATAAAAGCTGGCATCCAACTAGGAAGATTTGTCACATTAAACAGGTTGTTAGATTTAATTTTCGACGGTAGCGATTTTCTACATTTTTTTAGAAACCAGTCAGAGACCACACTGCTGCCTTACAGGTAGGCTAATGACAGTCAAAGGCTAAGGAAGGCAACCTGACATAAATGCCTATTGAAATTGGATGCACTGGATCACAGGCCTAACAAAGCATTGCAATGTACGCCACTTGATGATCCAATGGATCCTATCTTATTGAAACATCCCCAGCAGTGAAGAGGCTGACATATTGGCAAAGGAAGGTAGAAGGCTATCTCAGCATGATGCAGGCATATCTTTCATGGAGGCAGAGAGTTTTATCAGAATCAGATACATAAATAAATGGGATGCAGATCATCCTGTCAAACAGAAACAGTTGCAGTCAAACAGAAAAGATATAACATCACAAAACTTAAAGACCCCCTCACCAGAAAAGCTTTCATGGTTGATGTAAAGAGACGATATCAGATTGCCAAAAGCCAGGAAAGAACAGCAACCGATAATGTCGACCAGAAATTCAACACCATCTCAACAATATACAAGGAAAGCAGCGAGTCATGCTTGGGATTCCAGGAAAGAAAGAGACAAGATTGGATAACACCAGAAATGTTACACACCATAACGAAGAGAAAGGAAATGAAAGAAAACAGAAGCTAAGTCTTCCAGGTTAAAGGAAATATATAGTGAACAGTACAGTCAGCTGGACAAAGAAGTAAAACGTCAAACCTGTGCTAACAAAAGGACATTTCTGGATGACCTTGCAAGACAGGCAGAAGAGGCAGCACTAAGAAATGAACAAAGCACAGTTTATAAAATAACTAAAACTATCAGTGGAAAACGAGGTGCAAACAATATAACGTTAGTAAGAGACAAACAAGGAAATCTCATCACCACAGGGGCAGGAAACAAGATGGGCAGAGCATTTCAGAGAAACTCTGAACAAGGAACCACCAGAGACACAGTTGAATGTTCCTGAGGCTGAAAATGATCTAGATGTTAATACAGACATTCCACGAAAGGAAGAAATCATCATGGCAATCAAAGGGTTAAAGAATGGAAAAGCTCCTGGTCACGATAACTTAAATGCTGAGTTATTCAAGGCAGACCCTGAGCTAGCAGCAGAACTATTAGAACCACTATTTGCACAAGTCTGGAAAACAGGGGCAACACCAACAGAGTGGAGTAAAGGAATAATTGTCAAATTGCCCAAGAAGGGAGATCTTGCAGACTGCAACAACTGGAGAGGAATTACTCTCCTCTCAGTTCCCAGCAAAATACTAGGCAGGATAATCATCTAGAGAATTTCAAAAGCAGTTGACCATAAACTGAGGAAAGAACAAGTGGGTTTTAGGAAAAATAGAAGATGTGCAGATCATATATTCACCCTCAGGAACATCATAGAGCAATGCACAGAATGGCTGAGGCAGTTATACATTAACTTTGTTGAGTTTCAAAAGGATTTTGGCAGCATACAACAGGGACAGCCAATGGAAAATACTGAGGGCTTATGGAATTCCCAGCTGCATTGTTTCCGTTATAAAAAGCCTCTATTCTAACCTTACATGCAGTGTTGGATTGAGCAATCTAACTTTTGAAGTAAAAACAGGAGTACGGCAAGGATGTGAATTATCAACAACATTATTTTTGACAGCTATAGATTGGGTGATGCGCCAGACATCAGAGGGCAGTCCAAGAGGAATTAGATTTCTACACTGGAAGACCTGGAATATGCAGATGACATTGCATTACTCGCACTTCACATCAACACATCCAAGAAAAAAAACCGATAGACTGAATAAGTATAGCTAGCAGGTTGGTCTGAACATCAATCTAAAGAAGACAGAGGTCGACACTCAATGTGGGCAATCCTAAGCCAGTAACAATAAGGAACCAGAAGTTAGAACATACAGACACATTTACTTACCTAGGATGCATAGTAACACCAGACGGCAGAACAAGCAAGGACATTAACAACAGAATGAATAAAGCGAGAACAGCCTTTGCTAGTCTCAACAACATTTGGAAGTCTTTCCAGTACAGCACAAACACCAAATTAAGACTGTATGGGAGCTGTGTACTTTCTGTGCTTTTCTATGATGCGGAATGCTGGAGAGTAACAGAGAAAAAAATGTAGAAACTGTCCTCCTTCCACACAATCTGCCTAAGGAAAATTCTCCGAATCTTGTGGCCGAATACCATCAGCAACCAAGAACTGCTTATTCGGAGTAACCAGGAGGACATGCACACGATCATAGCTGGCAAACGCTGGAGTTGGGTTGGCCACGTCCTCAGAAGGGACCCTGATACCACTACAAGAACAGCTATGCTTTGGACCCCCGAAGGAAAGTGAAAGAGAGGCCTACCAAAACAACCTGGCGGAGAACTGTGGAAGCCGAGATGCAAAGAATGAACCAGAGTTGGGGCACTGTACAAAGGATGGCCGTTGACCCAACAAAGTGGAATCAATTTGTTGCTGTCCTAAGAATGAACCAGAGTTGGGGCACTGTACAAAGGATGGCCGTTGACCCAACAAAGTGGAATCAATTTGTTGCTGAACATCTGCTTCAAAGATGCCCAAAATATGTGGAACAGAGAAAGCGCATATGGCCGTCACCAGTACCATTCGTGGAAAAGCTCTACGAAGATTCAAATAGCCTCAAATTGACTACAGCTTTCTTTGAAAACATTCAAGAAAACATCTGAGAGTGTACGAAGAAGAAGAAGTTAGGCAGTAATGTGTGCTGTCACCTGAGCTGTTCAATGAGTACAGTTAAAATATAATGAGATCCTTAGAGGATATGACAGGAATATCAGTTGGTGGATGTAATGTAAACAGCTTGATGTACGTAAATTCTTCTTCTTCTTTGATCCTTAGCCGCCGACCGTCAAAGCAGTCAGTGGCCATTACGCTTGGTGGCGTCTTGTAGGGCAACAACAAATTGATTCCACTTTGCTCGGTCGGCGGCCATCCTTCGTACAGTGCCCCAACTCTGGTTCATTCTTTGCATCTCAGCCTCCACAGTCCTCCGCCAATTTGTTTTTGGTCGGCCTCTCTTTTGTTTTCCTTCAGGGGTCCATAGCATAGCTGTTCTTGTGATGGCATCGGGGTCTCTTCTGAGGACATGGCCAACCCAGCTCCAGCGTCTGCCAGCTATGATGGTGTGCATGTCCTCTTGCTTTCTCCGAGTAAGCAGATCTTGGTTGGTGATGATATTCGGCCAAAAGATTCGGAGAATTTTTCTTAGGCATGTTGTGTGAAAAGAGGACAATTTCGACATTTCCTTCTCTGTAACTCTCCAGCTCTCCGCGCCATAGAGAAGCACAGAAAGCACACAGCTCTGATATAATCCTAATTTTGTGCTTGTGCTGTACTGAGAGGACTTCCAGATGTTGTTTAGACTAAAAAAGGCTGTTCTTGCTTTGTTCATTCTGTTGTTGATGTCTTTGCTTGCTCCGCCGTCTGGTGTTACTATGCATCCTAGGTATGTGAAGGCATCTGTCTTTTCCAGTTGCTGATTTCTTACTGATATGGGCTCAGGGTTGCTCACATTGAGCGTCATGACCTCTGTCTTCTTTAGGTTGATGTTCAAGCCCACCTGCTGGCTATACTTATTAAGTCTATCCGTTTTTTCCTGGATGTGTTGATGTGAATGTGCTAGCAATGCAATATCATCTGCATATTCCAGATCTTTCAATGTAGAAAATGTAGTCCATCTTATTCCTCTTGGATTGCCCTCTGTTGTCTGGCGCATCACCATTACCACGTAAATGATACAGTCTTAATTGCAAAAAGTGAAAAAGAATTAAATGAAATGATAGATGCAGTAGTGACAGAAAGTAAAAAAATCAAAGCTTTAAGGCTAAATAACCAAAAAAAGTAATGGTTATCTTGAAGAAAGGATTTCTACAGAATGCACAATTGAAAAAAATGGAAAAGTTTTGAAACTAATCAGTAAATTCAGATACACATTTGTAACATTAGTTGGAAGGTGTTATCTCAGAGGTGAAGAGTGGATTAGCCCAGGCAAAAGCAATGTTGCAAGAAAATGAAAAGTATTATATGCAATAAAGTCTGTGTCAGTGGAAGTAAGAAAAAGAGTTCTTCAGTGTTACATAGTGTCTGGAAGTAAGTCAAGGACAATCAGTAAACAAGCAAGAGGCCTCAGAAATGTACTTTTGAAGAAGAATGTTAAGAATACCAAGGACAGCTAAAAAGAAAAAGGAGGATATCCTTAAAAAAAAAAAAAACCAATGCAAAAAGAAAGTTTATTACCCCTAATAGAAGGAAGCAGTCTACTGTCTTTGGGCATGTTATGAGAAGAATAAAGCTGGAATATATTGTGACAACAGAAAAGATTAAAGAAAAAGAAATAAAGGCCAGCAAAGACAGAAAGTTTAGCATTGATGTCATGGAAAACAGACACGATCACCTGCAACAATGGGCTCAGTACTTGAAGAAGAGACTGGTGATGTGCATGGGGCTGGCAACCTTGCCATGTTAAAAATGCTACTGAAACTACCTCTGCAAGAGCACGTGCTCTGTAGTTTTGACTACATGCTCCTTAGTAATAATTTGAAACATGAGAAAGAAAGGGGAAGGGGGGGGGGGGGGGCGCAAAAAAGTCTTCAGATACTTGCTTTTTCTTGCAGCATTTTGTCATGTCTTCCATGAATATCTGTTGCTGTCTTTCCCATCTTCGTTTAACCTTGAACATTTCAGCTGTCACCATGTTTTTCCATTCTATTTTTTAAATGGCTAGTGAATTGGACTGTTTTCTGTTTACTTTTTTTTTTTTTTTTTTAAAACATTGATCTTGTAGTTTTCTTGTAGTATTTCCTAAATTACATGACAGAAGATATTGAATTGAAGATCTATACTACTGGACAAAAGTTAAGGGCCGCCATTCAGTTTAGACAAGGTTTATATAATTCTTCCTGAGCAGGGTCGATTTTCCAAATGTCCGGTAGCTTGAAATCTCTCAAGAAGTCTGAATGGTAGAGTGGGACACTGCTAAACGTCTTGCAACATGACGAACAGATTGATCATCCTGAATCCATGCCATGGCTCGACCACGGTCTACAGTGCTGAGACTTCTCCTTGGTGGCATGGCTAATGCAGTGATCATTTCGACCACTTGTCATACTGATTTATTGCATACCAATGGGGAACACTCTTTACCGATGATCATTTTCCACGTGCATTCAAATTCAACTCACTTTTTCACCTTTTGAACTAGTGGGGCATGTTGCAAAAACTACGAGTTTTTGCAGCAACAATGGCAATTTTCACGTGCGGGTTAAAGTGACCCAGTTTTTGGACATTTAAAAAAAATTCTCCTAGTGCACACAGAAATGTATACACATTTCTCTGAGCTCAGTTTTAATGACATTTTCACTTGTCTTTACAGTTTGCCAATCAATTATATAAACCTTGTCTAAACTGAATGGCGGCCCTTAACTTTTGTCCAGTAGTATATTTTCATTTGCTAATTTTAAATCTTCATCAGGAAAGCTTGCATCTCCCTCTCAAGATAAAAGCAGGACACTTAGGTAAGCTGCTTATACTCATTTATTTAGCTTCAAAATGTCAAAGCCAGTTGGGCATTAGCTTGATAATTCAAGGAAAGCTAAAACATTAACAGAGGCTGAATTTACATGCAAGAAGTCCAGAATCCGGTAGCATACGTCAGAAGGAAAAAAAAAGATAAAATGTGCAGTACCTTCAGGTACCATTTGAATATAGCAGGCCCAGAATGATGACACAGTCTTATATGCTATTTTCTTGTATATAACATATAATCTGCTACATGGTGTTCTTTCTTGTATTCTTTCTGCATATATGTTACCTTCTTTTTTTATCCTTAGCCACCAACTGTCCAAGCAGTCACTGGCCATCAGGCCTTGTGGTGTCTTGTGAGGCAGCAAAAAACTGCTTCCACTTTGCATAGTCGGCGGCAATCCTTAATGCAGTGCCCCAGCTCTGGTTCATTCTTTGGATCTCGGCCTCCACAGTTCTCTATGACGTTTTTTGGTCGGCCTCTTTTGATTACTTTCAGGGGTCCATAGCATAGCTGTTCTTGTGATGGCATCAGAATATCTTCTGAGGACGTGGCCAACCCAACTCCAGCGTCTGCCGGCTATGATGGTGTGCATGTCCTCTTGGTTGCTCCGAGTAAGCAATTCTTGGTTGGTGATGGTATATGGCCAAAAGATTCGGAGAATTTTCCTTAGGCAGATTGTGTGGAAAGAGGACAATTTTGACATGTCCTTCTCTGTTACTCTCCAGCATTCCGTACCATAGAGAAGCACAGAAAGTGCACAGCTCTCATATACTCTTAATTTTGTGTTTGTGCTGTACTGAGAGGACTTCCAGATGTTGTTGAGACTAGCAAAGGCTTTTTTCGCTTTATTCGTTCTTTTTTTTTTTATATATTTGCTTGTTCCGCAGTCTGGTGTTACTGTCACGGGTTGCCTTCCCTTTGCTCTGCAGTGATGGTCCGACAATGGTCAAAACCTAGAGTATCTAATGTGGGTCTTCAGAGGTATCTACCTTTGCACAAGATTACTCTTGGCAGAGATACAGATAGAAGAATGCTGATGCTTTTACCTTGAGAGAGTCTTCACAAGATATTTCAGAAGTCAAGAACAATGCTGAATGTGTCTTAGTGTGACGTGGCAAGAACAGAGACTGTGCCAGATGCCCATGCATTAAACGCAGAGTGGAGTGGCTGAGAGCCCAGGTGGCTCAGTTTCAAACTAAGCTTGATGAGATGTCTCAGGAGCAGGGGAGACGTACCAGGACAGTCCGCTGTTTTAGATGTAGAAGGCTAGGCCATGTATAGAATCGATGCCCACAGGCACTAAACTAGACCCCTCTGCAGCTAGGAGTCAGGCTACAGAAGGGGAGCAGAATGGCTCAGAGATAAAGATGGTTGGTGGCCAACCAGAATGTGATGTAATGATAGCAGGGAAGAAAGTCAGGTGTATTCTTGACATGGGGTCCCAAGTTTCAACAGTTACGGAACAGTGCTTTCAACAGCTTTTTGGAGATCTGGCCCTGGATGAAAGTAAATGGGTGTGACTAACTGCTGCCAATGGTGTCACAATTTCATTTGCTGGCCATCTAGTGGTTGATGTTAAGATTGGAGAGTGTCATGTCAAGAACTGTGGCATCTATGTTGTTAAAAGTGTCAATGGGCCTGACAAAGCGCCTGGTATAGTAGGCACCAACATACTGGCGGAAGTAAAAAACATCCACAGCCTCCCCAAATGGCAAGCTCCAAGAAAAGGTACACAAGAGGCAAGGTTAGATAGGGTGAAGGTGTGGGTTGCAGGAGAAAGAAAAACCCATATACCAGCTCGCTCGATCGCTACTATACAGGTGAAATGTAGAAGAGGCTCAAGATCAGAGAAGACAGTGCTTTTTGAACCCTCAAGAGACTTAGACATAAAGGGCTGTTTATAGTTCACATACTAACTGTACTTAGAGGTTTCTGTGAGGTCCAAACAGTAAATCTTGGAGACGAAGACCTTTTATTGGCTAGGGGTACTCAAGTGGGAGAACTTTCTGAGGCATGCGTGGACTATGAGAGACACTTCAGAGTTGTTGGAGCTCAGGAAGTGGAGATAGCTTCACAGCCTGGATGCCCAGCCAAGGTCCCTGTTAGCAGCCCAGTTGATTTTAATGGGTTTGAGGGCAGTCAAGATGAAAAGTGCCAACTACAGAAGTCACTACAACAATATGACAGCCTGTTCGCTAAAGATGACTGATGTAGGGTATACAAGTAAAGTATCTCATTCCATTCAGCTGACAGATGATACACCTGTAAAACAATCCTACAGGCACATTCCTCCAGCTTTTTACAAAGAGGTGCAAGACCATCTTTAGGGTCTCCTCGACAAACAGATTATAAAGGAAAGTTCAAGCCCATGGGCTTTGCCTATTGTGCACGTGCGGAAGAAAGATGGCAGACTGCGGTTATGTGTAGACTACAGAGCTCTCAATGCCAAGACCAAAAAGGACGCCTACCCTCTTCCCTGGGTGGAGGAATATTTAGATGCTTTAGGAGGAGCAAAAATATTTTCTTCACAAGATCTAGCAAGTGGATACTACCAGGTAGCCAAGAGGGCAGAGGATCAAGCAAAAACAGCGTTCACTAGATCATTCGGATTGTATGAGTGCACTAGGATGCCTATGGGACTAGCTAATTCAGCCAGTACTTTTCAACGACTGATGCAGAGTTCCATGCACAATATGATGTTCCAGCTGTTGCTGGTTTACCTAGATGACATTCTTGTGTACTCAACTGGCTTTACAGAACACATGTAGCGACTTGAAAAAGTGTTCCAGCGGTTGCAGCGGCGCTCCCCGTGAAACATAACACTGGGTCACTATTTGAAAATGACCTTGCCTGCCAGTCTGGTCTGATTTGTATCAAACTCTCAGGTAAACAGACACGACACAAATGAATGGAAGGAGTGTAAACATTGACTCGAAAATACCAAATACTGTCGGAAGGTAGGAAAATAGAATGTGCCAACAATGGAATAGTGCACATAATTCGTATGCACAATAAAGGTAGTTCAATACTACCGGAGAGGAAAAGAGAGCGAACAAAATTATGTGACAGTTACTATGCATCCTAGGTATGTAAATGTGTCTTGTCTGTTCCAGCTTCCGGTTCCTTATTGTTATGGGCTCAGGATTGTACACATTGAGTGTCATGACGTCTGTCTTCTTTTTTTTTAGTTTGATGTTCAGACCCACCTGTTGACTATACTTATTCAGTCCATCCGTTTTTTTTTCTTGGATGTGTTGATGTAAAATGTTATTGCTTATATCATAACTATTTGTGTGTTGCTTTCTGATTTGTATAATTGAAGGGTCATCTTGTAAAGATGCATTTAAAAAATACTTAATGATCTTTTTATAGATTTTGCTTCCATTAATGAATTTATACAATGATTATACAGTGATTACAAATGGAAACAAGATTTTTATTCAAAAACATTTTCATTATATATTACTTTTATAACTTATCTTGCCAACTTCATGTTTCATTGGCAGAAATAGTTTGATCTCCTTCCTAAACTAGAACTGTATGACTAAAGCTCTGCACCACCTTTATGACTGCATTGTTCCAACTCATCAGGGCTTGTGAAAGCACATGGAAGAATTACTTTTCCAAGAAGACTGGGCACTATCACATGTTGGCAGTCTTGGCTATTATTTAATGAATATTTCTACAGTGTTCTCTCTCATGATATTCTTAAATCATTTGATGTATATTGATAAACATCTTGCACTCTTGATTACCAGTTTTAAATTCTTTTGATTATCTATTAATTATTATTCTGGAATAATCATGCTTAAAACAAAAAAACAATAAGCCACATGTGATACAGAAAGAATTCATAGAAAATCAGGTCTACCCCAAAACAAACAAAAAATTAGTAATCCACAAATGATTTGAGAAAGTGAAAATAAAAATACAGCTTCTGTGGGAAATATCAATAAAGAAACAGTTGTTGTAGCAGTTTCATCTCAGCTATGCAAGTGGTATTGAATGCAAAAATCATTTTCTTTTAGTTTTGTTAGAAGTTACCTTTAAGGAAATGTTAATTGGCTTTGATTTTGATTGCACTCTTTTATACAAGTTTTCGTGTTTAAACAAGGAGGAATGGAGATAATGCAGAAGCTATGAAACAGTTTAATAAATATTCATGCAGTGATAAAACGATTGTGGATTCTGAGGTGTTTAAAAACATGAAACTGTATAAGATACTTCTGTTTAAACGTTTACAGTAATACTGTGTGTAGTTTAAAAATAAATTACAGTACAGTATTTATCAGTGTATGTTTTAATGTTCTTCACAGGAAAGCTGACATTAAAGGTTCCATGGAAGAATCTGTACACAGAGTCTGTGGTTATAGACATACAAGATATATTTGCTTTGGCTGTTCCTAACATTGGTAGTACCTAATTCTTTCTCTTTAATTGTTCATGACAGTGATTGTCCTGTACCTGTGAAGCTGTTGTACTTGTGCCAGCTGTTGCTGATGGCAATAACTGTTATTATCCTTTTGTTAAATGTTGGAAAATAAACTGAATGTATCTTTTCTTGTTTTTGTTGGTAATTATATTAGCAGTGATTTAGTTGTGTCAGAATGTTTTTATTGTGGTAATGATATTGGTGATTTTGTTGTAGCTTTTTCATTCATTCATAACCCTCCACTCCTAAAAGAGCATAGGCCTTCAACAAACACATGCCAAGTCCTCCTGTCACGTGCCATCATCTCAAGTTCTTTCCACGTTTTCCTCATCATTTTCACCTCTGTTTCCAGCTCTCTTCTCCATGTGCTTCTTGGTCTACCTCTGCCTCTCTTGCCCTGGGGGTTCCAGAACAAGGACTGCCTTGTAATGCTATCAGCAGGTTTCCTCAATGTGTGTCCTATCCATCGCCATTGTCTTCTTCTCATCTCTTGTTCCACTGGCACTTGTCTAGTTCTTGTCCTCAGTTCCACGTTGATAACCTTGTCATACCGTTTTAATTCCTCTATTCTACTCAAGCACCCATTTATGAAAGTCTGTAGCTTTTTGGTGGTTGTTCTCCATGTCTCAGAGCCATACAATAAGACTGACTTCACATTTGAGTTGAAGATTCTCTTATCGAGTGTTTTCAATTTGTCCTGCATCTGATTACGGTTATGGAACAGAAGAGCCAAGTCATCAGCAAAATCCAGATCATCCTACTGCTTAGTCAGAGTCCACTGGATTCCATTTCTGTTGTGTTGTCAATGATCTCATAACCAAGTCTATTGCTAGTAAGAAAAGAAATGGAGACGAGGCATCCTTGTCGCACTCCTGTTCTTATCCCAAACGGTTCTGTAAGCTGTCCTTCATGAAGAACTCTGCATGTCATGTCTTCATATGTTTTCTTTATTAAATTAATGATCTTCAGGGGAACTCCATAATGCCTCATCAATTTCCAAAGTGGTTCTCTGTCTACACTGTCAAATGCCTTTTCTTAGTCCACAAATCCGATGTATAGTGGTGAATTCCATTCCAGACTTTGTTCAACTATTATTCTCAAAGTGGCTATCTTGTCTGTTCAGGATCTGTTTTGTCGAAAAAAACCCTGCTTGTTCATCTCTCAGTTTCTTGTCTATGGACTCTTTTAATCTTTCAAGGATAATCCTGTTTAATACTTTTCCTGGCACTGATAGTAACATTATTCCTCTATAATTGGTGCACTCTTGTAAATTTCCCTTCTTAGGCAACTTAACCAGATATCCTTCCTTCCATTCTGCTGGTATCTCTTCCTTTTCCCAGACTTTACCAAGTAATTTATATAACATCTCTGTAGCCGTGTCGATATCTGCTTTGATGGCCTCTGCTGGAATGCCACCAGGTCCAGACGCTTTTCCATCTCTTAGAAGCTTTATGGCTTTCTTTATTTCTTCCTTCGTTGGTCTTTCACCGTTAATTTGTAGCTCTTCTTCTGCTGGCTGAATGTCCGGGGGGTTTGGTGGAGCTGGTCTATTGAGAAGGTCCTCAAAATATTCTGTCCACCTCTTCATTTGCTCTTGTATATTGCTGAGCAGTTTTCCATTTTTGTCTTTTATGAGGCAACTTATTTGTTTGTATTTCCCTGTTAGCTTCTTTGTGCTGCTATACAGTTCTCTCATATTTCCTTTGGCTGCAGCATCTGCCTCTCTTGCCAACTCCTCAATATACTTCCTCTTGTCTCTTTTGATACTTCTTTTTACTTCTTTGTTTGCTTGTGTGTACACTTCTTGAGCCTTGGCTTTGGAACTTCTGGTTTTGCTTGTGTTTAAATCTGCTTTCTTGTTTTTTTTTCTGTCTTTTATCTTATTGATGGTTTCTGTTGTTATCCATGCTTTTTGTTGTCGTTCCCTTTTCCCCAGTATTTCTTCACATGTCTCATTCCATACAGTTTTTATTTGCTGCCAATAGTCTTCTGTATTCTCTACATCTTCCAGATGTTGGAGCACTTGGAATTTGTTGGATACTGTGACCGCAAATTTGTCTCTTGTTTCTTGATTTCTTAGATGTCCTACATTAAATTGTTGCATATCTCTTGAGTTTCATTTTTACTTTGGCTATCAAAAGGTGGTGATATGATGCCACATCTGCTCCTCTGTATACCTTTACATCCTGCAATGATGATCTAAACTTCTTGTTTATGCATATATGATCAATCTGATTTTCTGTTCTATGGTCTGGTGATATCCATGTTGCCTTGTGTATTCTCTTATGTGGAAACATGCTTCCTCCTATAGCCAGTTGATTTGAAGCACAGAAGTTTGAGAAAAGTTCCCCATTTTCATTCATTATTCCTAGCCCATGTTTTCCCATGACTTCTTCAAAGCTGATATGTTGACTGTATCTATCTTTGCATTCATGTCACTCATCAAAATTGTGATGTCTCTTCTTTTTACTTTTTCCATAATTTCCTGTAGTCTAGTATTAAATGCTTCTTTCACAGACTCTTCTTTGTCATTATTTGGTGCATAACATTGGATGACATTTACATTTATTTTCTTTTTAGCTGTTTTAAAAGTAGCTGTTATTATTCTGGGTCCAACAGCTTCCCATTCAATGATTGCTTTCTGTGCTTCTTTAGATAACATAAGAGCTATCCCTTCACTGTGGTGTGACCTTTCGTCTTCATGTCCTGAGGACAGCACCAATTCACCTGTGATGAGTTTCTTCTTGTCTACCCCCTTCCACTTTGTTTCACACATTCCCAGAACCTTGATTTTCTATTCCCTCATTTCTGCTGCTACTTGTGCCACTTTCCCTTGTTCGTTTAATGTCCGAACATTCCAGGTGCCAAATCTGGAAGTTCTAGAAGAAAGAAGGTTAGTCAGTAACACAGACTCCTTTCAGCTTTCTCTGTGTTGCATCATACGCCTCCCTGCGAGAGGACCTTCCCCTGTCCTGGATGGCTGTGTTTTATTTTCTTTAATTGACTTGTCCATGTTTGTTGAAGTTTTTTTGTGGTTTAAATTTTTTACAGGATGGAGTAACCAGCCCCATGCCCAACCCTCCTTAGTCGCTGTCTACGACATGCATGGCAGGGAACAGTGTTACTATTCTTTGCTCTCCTTTCAGGCCCTGGTAACACACGGGTGTATAACTTTTTGCTGGTGGTAAAATGATGTTAAAACTGTGGATGGGAGTATACGTACATCTACTGTTCATTAGTAATCAAATATTATACTGCTGCTGCTGTTGTGAAATAAATAAAAAGGGAAACCCGAGGCCTGTGAACAGTAAATAAATAATACACATAAATTTGGGGCCTGTGAACAGGCTTCTGTATTTCTTACGAGTGCCTGCAACATAGCAATTTTTGTGTGTGTATTATTTATTTGTTATTGTGTGTCAAATTATAAACTTAATGTCTGACAACTAACAAGATAATCAGAATTATCAGGTAATGAGAAATTGACTTTAAATTATAAATAACATTTCTTGGTTACCCCTTACTCAGTTGGTCAGTCATGCACAAAAAAGAAGGTATATCACCACTCTGCTAATGTCCATATTCCATTCCTTTTATTTGTATTTCATATTCATTTTCCTTTTTATTTATTTTTATATTTCATGTTAAGTTCCCTGTGGAACATAGGCAAGTTCAAGCAAAGCCCTCCAGTCTTCCAATCTGTCCCACAATGATGACCTTGTTGTACTGTTTTGGTCCTGTTCTGCGCAAGCACCCTTTACGACAGTCTGTAACTTCTTTGTTGAAGCTTGTGTTGTTCTACATGTTTCAGAGCTGTACAACATGACGGCCTTGATTTTGAGTTCAAAATTCTTATTTCTGCACTTGACTTGATTTCTTTTGATTTCCATATATTTCCCAGTGCAATGAAAGCTACTCTTGCTTTTTGTATTCTTATTTTGATTTCACTGTCTATTGCTTCTTCTTCTTCTTCCGGTGGCCATCCTTCGTACAGTGTCTATTGCTTAACTTTGTTATATTTCTACCATGGTAGAAGTTCACATCTCATAGTAATGTTCCTTCAAGTTCAGTGTAGCTACCATTTGCCACATTTATTCATGTAATCTTTGTTTTTTTTTCTCTCTAAATATTCAGACCCAGCTTTTGTGACTTCTCTTCAAGTAATCTCATTTTGTCTTGGTTCTGATTATGATTATAGGACAGTAGAGCTAGGTCATCAGTAGGATTCAAAGTGTCAGAGTTCACTGATTTTTTTAGTTCTGTTGATTGGTGTCATTGTTCTCATATTGTGATCAGTTGTTAGTAAGAAGAGAAATGGTGACAAAGGCATTCTTGCCACACTCAATATTTTATTTCGGAAAGGTCTATAAGTTGTCCTTCATGAAGAATTTGGCAAATAAGAAAATGAATTTAAGTTAAATTTCAGTTTAAATTACAAATTAGTGCAGTTCTGTATCTTAACTCTTTGACTCCACAATTATTTTCCACCCTGTGCCGTAATTTTAATTCGTGATAGACTAAAAACAACGCTCAGAGAGTTGTTTTGGCATGGGTGTCAAATATGACCAACGCTCTGAGCATTGTTCTGGAGTCGAAGAGTTAAGGTGGAAAGATCTAAGGCATAAAGATGGTTCTGAGTTTGGAACATATTATACGTTTTACAATTAAAAGGTGATTCACATTATAAAATTGTATATACTGAGCAGCCGGTTGAAACCATTTAATTTTATTATATGAAGGACATCTATATATAGATTTTATTTTTCCAGGTTGTGTACATGTTTTTAAATAATTCTTATTACTTCAGTGTTGCTAGAACGTTTATTGTTCACTTAGTCGTTTTTTTTCTGTTCTCAAATTCGTTGGTTACAATTTTCATAAATGATTCTGGATAGTCATCATTATGTTCTGTCAGTGAATATTGGTGATGAATTTATGTGTTAATGACATAGTAACACTACATGATGTTCTTGTAATATTAATTGTTTGTCACAAACAGATCAAAACAAAAGATACATGACCACTTCCATATTCAATGATATATCATTTAGCTAATTTAAAATTTGTGAAATGTTACTATTTGTTGTTGCTGCAGTTTGCATATGTGCTTGAACAAAAATATTTTCTTTGCTTCTCCCTCCATGCAGCCATGAAGTTTGATGAACAGAATGACAGAAAAGCAAAACAGAATGACAAGCAAGCCAGACTAGCCCAGATTGAGTTTCAGAAAAAGTGGGAAAGAGAGAAGGGTATAGAACTGTATTCTGCCTGAATAACTAAATGAATAAGTTACCATTTTCTTTTGCATCTGATTATGTTTATTGGACTACAAAATCCAGATCATCAAGCTGTTTAGTCAGATTCCACTGGATTCCATTTCTGTTGTGTAATGTTGATGTTTTCATAACCCAATCTATTGCTAGTAAGAAAAGAAATGGAGACAAGAGGCATCTCTGTCTCAATCCCGTTCTAATCCTAAACGGTTCTGTAAGTTGTCCTTCATGAAGAACTCTGCTTGTCATGTCTTCATAGGTCTTTCTTATTAAGTTAATGATCTTCATGGGAACTCCATAATGTCTCATCAATTTCCAAAGTGATTCTCTGTCTACACTGTCAAATGCCTTTTCATAGTCCACGAATCCAATGTATAGCGGTGAATTCCATTCCAGACTTAAGTAACAAAGTAATGACCTGAATATGACAGAAGAATAAAATGCTGAAAGTCAAGTTGGTGAAATGATAAACCAATAATCGTAACCAGTGATGATGAAAGCCAGTAGAAACACGAGGAAAAAAAATACAAATGCTGAAATCAGATACGGAACAAAAATCATCAACAAGAATGAGACAGCCAGGTAGAAAAAAATAGGAAGTCACAGAAAAAAAATAAAATGGCGCTGGACATTAAATCCACCAGGAGAAAGACAGCCCATTAAAAAAATCAGATGAGTCTCCAATGAGAATCTATCATCAGCATGCCATTACTGGGTAGCAGTGACTGAAATATCAGTCCCACTATGATCCGAACCATTAAAGTGAAAAGCTACCGGCTCATTAGCCCTGTAAGAAATGTCCCTCAGATGTTATAAAAATTAATACAGTTTTGTTTCAAACACAGGCTTGCCAACTCAAGGATTAAATTTATTTTCTTAGTTTAGTGAATTTTTAATTTGGTTTAAAAACGTTTACTGGTATTTTTATTCTCCCTGTGGACCCCCCTCCAGGCTTTGGCTACATTGTTATCATGTTTTGCTCCACTTTTTTAGGACTGGTAACATAGAAATAGGAAGCAAATAGGAAGAGATTAAATCAAAAATAGTAAAAAAATTTGGCTTCAAATCAACTGGCTATAGGAGGAAGCATATTTCCACATAAAAGAATACATAAAGCAACATGGATATCACCAGACCACAGAACTGAGAATCAGATTGATCACATATGCATAAGTAAGAAGTTTAGGTCATCATTGCATGATGTAAAAGTATGTAGAGGCGCAGATGTGGTATCAGACCACCATCTTCTGTTGGCTAAAACAAAATTAAAACTCAAGAAATTTACAACTGTTTATAGCTATAGACAACAGTACAATGTGGGATATCTAAGAAATCAGGAAATAAGAGAAAAATTTTCTATCACAGTATCCAACAAATACCAAGTACTCCAACAGCTGGAAGATGAAGCAGATACGGAAGACCACTGGCAACAAGTAAAAAATATATGGAACGAGACATGTGAAGAAGTACTGAGAAAAAGAGAACATCGGCACAAAGCATGGATAACAACAGAAACCATTAGTAAGATAGAAGACAGGAAAAACAAGAAAGCAGATTTAAACAGAAGCAAAACCAGAAGCTCCAAAGCCAAGGCTCATGAAGTATCAT
This sequence comes from Oreohelix idahoensis, assembly GCA_024509875.1. Lineage (NCBI taxonomy): Eukaryota > Metazoa > Mollusca > Gastropoda > Stylommatophora > Oreohelicidae > Oreohelix > Oreohelix idahoensis. The sequence goes on along the minus strand of JAMPIV010009447.1, from coordinate 390,927 downwards.
CATCTTATCTCAGCCCGTAACCCGTCATGGGTCGTAGGGGTGCCATGGTGGAAGCATCAGCAGACAGGGTCCTCCACTGCTCTCTATCCTCAGCAATGCGTACAAGTGTGGAAAAACCGTGTCCTGCCCATTCTTTGATGTTATCAGCCCAGGATTTTCTCTGCCTTCCTCTTCTCCGTTTACCTTCGACTGTTCCCTGAAGGATCGTTTTCGAAAGGGAGTCATGACGAGTTACATGCCCAAACCAGGCAAGCTTTCGATGTTTCACTATTGACAAAAGTGGTTCTTGGTGGCCTGCATAGGTGTTTATCTTCTCTCTAACATAGACATTTGTTTTGTGCTCTTTATAGCAAATGCGCAAAATTCTTCTATAACATTTATGCTCGAAAGCCTGAACCCTTCGCTCCGTATCTGCAGTAATTTTCGGCCTCTCATTACTTGCCATAAGCCTTCATGCCAGACTCGATCGAAGGCTTTTTGAAAAATCGATGAAGTTTGTATAGTGCTTCAATGATATCTATGGTATAAATCGTGTTGATGTTGGAGATGTTTTTCGATAAGTACTCTAATATTGAAGATTTGTTCTGAGGTACTTCTTTTTGGTCTAAAGCCAGCCTGTTCCTCTGACAAGATTTCTTCTGATTTCTGTTTTATTCTGTTCAAAAGTATCCTTAACATCACCTTACTTGGATGACTAATAAGGCTAATGGTTCTGTAGTTCTTGCACATTTTTAGATTTCCTTTCTTTGGAAGCGGTATTACTAATGACTGCATCCATTCTTTTGGCCATTTTTTTGTACTCCATATCTTCTGGCAAATTGTTGTCATGATTTTTACTATATCTGGTCCTCCATATTTCAAGAGCTCTGCTGGGATATTATCCACACCCGGTGACTTCCCTCCTTTCATCGAACATATAGCCTCTTCCACTTCTTCCCGTAATATTAAGTATACATAGAAGCAAACAAAGAAGTAAGAAGAAACATCAAAAGAGACAAGAGGAAGTATGTTGAAGAGTTGGCAAGGGAAGCAGAGGAAGCTGCAGCCAAAGGAAATATGAGGAACCTGTACAACAACACAAAGAAGCTAACATGGAAATATAAGCAAGCAAATGGCCTAATAAAAGATAAGAATGGAAAATTGCTTAGTAATATACAAGAACAAATGAAGAGATGGACAGAACATTTTGAGCAACTTCTCAATAGACCAGCTCCAACTAATCCCCCAGACATCCAGCCAGCAGAAGAGGAGCTACAAATCAGCTGTGAACGACCAAGTAGAGAAGAAATAAAGAAAGCCATTAAGCTTCTGAAAGATGGAAAAGCAACTGGTCCAGATGGCATTCCAGCAGAGGCCATCAAAACAGATATTGATACCTCTACAGAGATATTATACAAACTACTTGGCAAAGTCTGGGAGAGAGACGGAATACCAGCAGAATGGAAGGAAGGTTATCTGGTCAAGTTGCCTAGGAAGGGAAATTTACAAGAGTGCACAAATTATAGAGGAATAATGTTACTATCAGTGCCAGAAAAAGTATTAAACAGAATCATCCTTGAGAGATTAAAAGAGTCCATAGACAAGCAACTGAAAGATGAATAAGCAGGTTTTCGACAAATACAGATCCTGTACAGACCAGATAGCCACATTGAGAATAATAGTTGAACAAAGTCTGGAATGGAATTCACCGCTTTACATTGGATTCGTGGACTACAAAAAGGCATTTGACAGTGTAGACAGAGAATCACTTTGGAAACTGATGAGGCATTATGGAGTTCCCATAAACATCATTAACTTAATAAAGAAGACCTATGAAGACATGACATGCAGAGTTCTTCATGAAGGACAATTTACAGAACCGTTTAGGATAAGAATGGGAGTGAGACAGGGATGCCTCTTGTCTCCATTTCTTTTCTTACTAGCAATAGATTGGGTTATGAAAACATTGACATCACACAACAGAAATGGAATCCAGTGGAATCTGACTAAACAGCTTGATGATCTGGATTTTGCAGATGACTTGGCTCTTCTGTCCCATAACCATAATCAGATGCAAGAGAAAATGAAAATTCCCTATGAGAGGTCACAACAAGTGGGCCTGAAAATACTCTTGGAATAGACAAAGATTATGAGAATAAATGCAAGAAATGATAACAAGATTGAACTTGAAGAAACACCACTAAAGGATGTAGAATCATACATATATCTTGGTAGTAATATAGACAAAGTTGGAGGGACAGACAATGATATCAAAATAAGAATACAAAAAGCAAGAGGAGCTTTCATTGCATTGGGAAACATATGGAGAACAAGAGAAATCAAGTCCAACAAGAAAATAAGAATCTTCAACTCAAATGTCAACTCCGCCTATGCCGGTCCCAAGCCCGGATGAAAAAGGAGGAGGGCGGCCTGCATGGAGGCCGTAAGGAGGCAGCCCCTCCACCATGCAAAGGCACAACAGGCCAATCACCTGTTTGTCTAAAACTATGATTACAAGCACTCTGCTATACAGTGGTGTACCCACATCTGAAAGAGCTAAAGGGGGCGTGGGTTGCATTGTGGCCAAAAACCAGAAAGATAGTATCAAGGGATGGAACTTTGTCTCGGAGCGCATTATGGTTGTAAAACTAAAAGAAGGAGAAACCATAGTCAACCTGGTCATAGTGTATGGGCCAAATGAGGATGAGAGAGCAGAGGTCAAGGAAGAATTCTTCGAGCTGCTTCAAAGGACAGTGGATGACTGCCTAGATGATATTATCATGCTCGGAGGTTTCAATGCCAGAGTTGGAAATGACCATGCTAGATGGGGTGGAGTTATCGGAAGATATGGAGAAGATACTCTCAATGACAATGGAAAGCGACCCTCAGATTCTGCAGTGAGCAGAATCTGATCATTACCAACACAAAGTTCCCCCATAAGCGCATACATGCATATACTAGGTGTGAACCAACAAAGAATGAGAAGTCAGTGATCGACTATGCATTGTTAGGAGGAGCTCATTCAAATATGTCCGGGATGCTAGAGTCTGGAGGGGGCCAGAGATTGGAAGTGATCACTACCTGCTTACAATTAAAAGAACAACTGAAAGAGTTGCTCAGCCTAGGAACTGCCCAGCACCACGCAAGAAACCAAGTAAACGAACGGAAGAAATGAGCATTAAGACCTACAAGCTGAAAGATCCAGAAATTAAGACCAGATATCAGGGGCTTATTGCTACAGCGGGGAGAAACACAGAAGAACAACCTGATGACTTGGAAACCCTGTGGCTTAAATTCAAGGACATCATAAAGACAGCTGCTGCAGAAGCATGTGGTGAAGTCCGACTTGGGAACAAGAGAAAGAGGACACCTTGGTGGACAGAAGAAGTCAAAGAGAAAATAAGAGAGAAGAAAATGGCATGGAAACAATACTTGGGAGCTAAAAACACAGCAGGACAAATAGAGAAATATAGAGAATATGTGATACTCAGAACAGAAGCAAAGAACAAGGTGCTAGCAGCAAAACAGAAGTCCTGGGAAGAATTTGGAGAAAAGCTAGAAAAGGATGCGCAAGAAAACCAGAAATTGTTCTATAAGACCCTAAAGAACATGAGGAAGGAAAAACAATGTCCTCTTAAATTTATAAAGGACAAGCAAGGCAAATTGCTTACTGCCCCGAAGGAAGTAATGGAAAGATGGAAAGAATATTTCTCAGAACTCCTTGATGGTGAGCAAGGTAGAGCATCAGAAATGATAACCACTAGCACAGAAGAGGATACAAATGGTGATGAAGATGACATAAAGATGGAAGAACTGAAGGCAGCACTGGAGAAAATCAAGATGGGCAAAGCAGCAGGGCATGATGGTATAACACCAGAAATGGTTAAGTACATGGGAGCATCAGGCGACCTATTACTCCTAAGGGTCCTACAAGCAGCATGGTGCAACAAGGCCATACCAAAGGATTGGGAGATTGCCATCATAACACCGATTTTCAAAAAGGGTGACAATCGACAATGTGGAAACCACAGAGGCATATCCCTTCTCAGTGTCCCTGGTAAAATCTACTCTAGAATCCTAGAGCAGAGACTCCGATGCCTAGCTGAGCCACAATTGGATGAAGCCCAGTGCGGATTCCGAGCAAACCGAAGTACTCAAGACCTAATCTTCACACTCAGGCAGCTGAGTGAAAAGGCCCTTGAGTACAAGAGTGAGATCCATCTTTGTTTCATAGATCTGGAAAAGGCGTTTGACAGGGTCCCCTGGAGCAAACTTTGGGACTGTTTGGCAAGGAAGAACATTCCAGCACCTCTGATACATGCTATACAGAGCTTCTACAAGTCTTGCAGAAATTATGTGAGGACAGCAAACTATAAGTCAGAAGAGTTCAAGACCACCACTGGTGTAAGACAAGGCGATATCCTGTCACCTTATCTTTTCATACTTCTCATGGACGATGTCATCAAGGCATGTAAGGAGAGAACAAGAAAGTATTCAGTGGGGTACTGGAAGATGAGACAGGTCTGTATTTCAGAGCTAGCATTTGCTGATGATGTTGTCCTGATTGCTAAATCAGAGACACATCTCCAATCCAACCTGCAAGTCTGGAAGGAAGAGCTGGAGAAGAGAGGGATGGTCATAAGCAGCTCTAAAACAAAATCCATGGTGATATCACGAGAAGAAAGAAAACATCAGATTAAGTTGGGAGAACAGGTCCTGGAGCAGGTCGACCACTTTAAATATCTCGGAGCTATTATAGACCGAAAGGGGGGCATCAAAGAAGAGTTGGCCACTCGAAAAGCAGCGGCTGGGAGACTTTATCAGGCCATAAATCGAGGATTCCTCAGCAAGAAAGAGGTTGGTAAGAAAACGAAGATGGCTGTATACCGCTCCACCTATGTCCCAGTCTTGACATATGGATGCGAGTCATGGGCAATGACTACAACCCACAAAAGCCAGATCCAAACCTCAGAAATGAGGTATCTGAGGAAGGTGGTTGAAGTAACAAGAAGAGACATGGTCCGCAACCAGACGATACGTCAAGGCCTAAAATCCCACCCGCTGCAGACCCAAATAGAACAGTCCCAACTAAGATGGTTTGGCCATGTCTGCAGAATGGGAGAAGATCGGCTACCACGACAAGCATGGGAAACAAAGAGCCAGGGATCCAGACCTCCAGGACGACCCAGAGTCCGCTGGGAGGACAACATTAGACAATCTTTGAAGGACCGAGGACTAGAATGGAACCAGGCCAGGAAGAAGACAGCTGATAGAATAGTCTGGCGCTCTCTCTTCCAAACCTCTACACCTCACGGTAGAAGAGGAACGACTAAGTAAGTAAGTAACTCAAATGTCAAGTCAGTCCTATTGTATGGCTCTGAGACATGGAGAGCAACAAAAACAACAACCAAAAAGCTACAGACTTTTATAAATGGGTGCTTGCGTAGAATCAATCAATCAATACCCTTTAGCTCCCCGAGGAGCATAGGCCTTCAACAAACTCATGCCAAGTCTTCCTGTCCCATGCCATCCATTCAAGTTCTTTTCATGTTTTCCTCATCATTCCTCATCATCCTCTGTATCCAGCTCTCTTTTCCATGTGTTTTTTGGTCTACCTCTGCCTCTCTTTCCTTGGGGATTCCAGAACAAGGACTGCCTTGTTATGCTATCAACAGGGCTCTTCAATGTGTGTCATATCTATTGCCAACGTCTTCTTCTCAGCTCTTGTTCCACTGGCACTTGTCTGTTTCTTGTCATCAATTCCACATTTTTGACTTTGTCATACCATTTCAGTCCTTCTATTCTACTCAAGCTTCCGTTTATAAAAGTCTGTAGCTTTTTAGTTGTTGTTTTCGTTGCCCTCCATGTCTCAGAGCCGTACAATAGGACTGACTTGACATTTGAGTTGAAGATTCTTATTTTCGTAAATATATAAATTAAAAAATAATATGGTATGAAATCAGTTTTACAAGTAAACGGTACACATGAGACAAGAGACGTTTCGGGTTTTACCCTTCGTCAGCCAGAGTTACGAACAGGTGACAAGGACAAGAACTACATATAGGTACTACAAAGGTCTATGATGATGAGGAAAACGTCAAATGAGCGATACAAGCAGATGAAACCACGGTGATGAGCGAAACGATAACAGTAATGATGCAAGAAAATTGTGAAACCAGAAAGACATGTCGAAACAAGAAAGTAAATAATCAATGAAACGAAGACAGAAATGAACAACAATATTAAAATGCATAAATAATCACTTAGCTGGATCGAGGAAAAGAACATTCAAAATGGCTGAAAAAATAAGGCGTCATGCGGAAGTGACGTAGGAGCTAGTGACGGCTAAGAACAGATAATAGAGGAAACGAAACGAACCAAAGCAAAAACAAGGAAAGATAGAAAAAATAATGACAGAAGCCACCAGAATTATGCAAAATGATGCTGGACATTCATCCCAGCAGGAGCTAAAACACCCATGTGAAAAATGAGATGATTATCCAACGAAAAGCGATTTCGGTCGTCGCCAATACATGAATGGAGGGCAGTGACATGAATGTCAGAGTTACCTGAATGGTCAGGGCTGTTGAAGTGAAGGGCCACCAGTAAATGTTTGCCGTGATGGATGTCACTCAAGTGCTCCTGAAACCTGTCTGCCAAACGTCTGCCAGTTTCACCAATATAGGTCATGCCACACCTCTTGCAGATGATAGCATAAATCAGGTTTCTGGATTCGCACGTGAAAGACTCCCCAATGGCAAATTTACCGTTCGGAAAGGAGACTGACTGTGTTTGGAGTACAAAAGGACAGGTCTTACATATGCGGCGTTGGCACGGTTTAGTACCAAAGTGAGAAGGACTAGTTTGTCTCAAGCGACTATGCACAAGAATATCCCTAAAATTCTTATCCTTACGATATGCCAACAAAGGGGTATCACGAAACAACTCTCTGGTATCAGGATCGGAGTGGAGAATAGGCAGATGATGGAACATAATTTTTTTCACCGTCAAACAGTGAGGGTGGAAAGTTAAGACAAGTTTGAGTCTGTCAGAAGTAGTAGTAGGTTTAGCAGTAAGTGCAACCTGATGAGTGACGGGACTAATGCGATTGAGGGCATCAGATAAGACTCTTTCAGGATAGTGACGTTGGCGAAAAAACTCGAGCATTTCTTGAGCTCGTTCACGGAAATCATCTTCATCTTGACATATCCGACGTAAGCGTAGAAGTTGAGAGTAGGGAATGGAATTTTTACAGCTGGGAGGGTGAGAAGAGGTGTAAAGAAGGAAACCATGAGCATCAGTAGGTTTATAAAAGACAGAGGTAGTGAGGCCAGTAGGAGTAATATTGACAGTGAGGTCAAGGAAGTTAACTGAAGTGGTAGAAATCTGAGAAGTGAATTTGATTGCAGGATGGAAATTGCCAACATAGTCAATGAATCTACAGAGGTTGACTTCAGACATGTCTGTGACACCAATACCATCGTCGATAAAGCAACGGTAAAAATCAGGTAATGGTCCATAGTAACTTTGAAGCACCAAATATTCAAAGTGACCCATGAAGAGGCAGGCATAACTCGGGCCCATTTTGGTGCCCATAGCAACGCCACTAATTTGATTAAAGAACTGGCCATTGAATTCAAAAGAGTTGAGAGTGAGGACCAATTCCGCAAGGCGAAGAAGAGAGCCGGTGCTAAAAGTAAGGTCAGTGCGTCTGTCGAGAAAAAATTGTAGTGCTTTAAGGCCATCAGAGTGTGGAATGGAAGTATAAAGCGAACAAACATCCAGAAGGAAAAGATGGTAAGTGTGGTCAGGTGTGAATTGGATGGAATCAAAAGTAGTGATAGCATGGGTGGTGTCCTTAAGATAGGAAGGTAGATTGGCCACTAATGGTTGCAAAATACTATCCAGGAAATCAGAGATACGTTAAGTGGGACAAGAGCAGGCTGAAACAATAGGTTGACCCGGATTGTCAATTTTATGAACCTTAGGAAGCATGTACAAGGAAGGTTTACCTAGACTACTATCAAAAATATGGAGAGACATGGCACTAGAAGGAAGGAGGTTATCTTGGATGAGATCACGAATAGTAGCATGAACAGTAAGATTATGGCGGACTGTGGCATCCCCAGAACTGGGTGAGTAAAAGGTGGAGTTGCCGAGCTGTGAGACTCCTTCTTGAATGTACAAGTCCTTTCGCCAAACTACCACTGCACCACCTTTATTGGCAGGTTTGATGATAATGTCATCCCGCTTTTTAAGGGATGACAAGGACCGCCACTCAGAAGTAGTCAGGTTAGATCGACGTAGACGAGGTAGAGAAAGTTGATTAATGTCATGCAAGGTGTTAGCAATGTATAAATCAAGAGCAGCAGAGGCACCTGGAGCCGGAGTCCAGTCTGACTTAGGTTTATTAAAATGATGAAAGATATCCCCGTCTGGCTCATAATCATTACCCTTCCTATGGTAATACTGAAGACGCATGCGACGATGGAAGCTGTAGACATCTTGGAGCATAGAATATTTATCAAATGTCGAGCGAAAAGGAACAAACTTGAGACCTTTACTAAGAACAGATAATTCATCAGGAGATAGTTGTAGATCAGGAGGAATGCAAATAACTTTGGTAGAAGTGGGAACAGGGGACGCTGAAGATTCAGAAGGAACATGAGGGCGGAGGCGACGCAATTTTTCTTTTTTATGCGTGCTCAGCCGAGTGTAGAGCTCCTTATTAGTATCATGAATAATAGTACGAATAAGAAGCAAGGCTGTCAGGTACGAAGAAGTCAGTAGACGAAGTTGGTGAGTGAGGTTGGATTTCAAAAGTTCCGAGTCAGTGAGCAGGCATTTATGCATAGCAATAACACACCTCATGCGTTGAAAGGAACACTTTTTTTCAACTAATTGCAAGCGGTGCAGTGCAGAAGGATGAAAGTGTCCAGTCGAAGGATGGAAGTGGGAAAAAAACCCTTTAGGTATAACTCTAACCCGAAGACAGTTATTAAGAAAATTAGAGTGACATGTAAATCGTGTTTTTTTGTATGTGGTGAAGGCTAAGGCAGTGGCAGTCCGAGATATGTCCGAAGGCATGAGAGAAAAAGAATTGGTGATAAAGGCATGAAGAGAAGAAATCAAATGTTTTTGGTAGGGCATATTGAAAAAACGCAAAAATATGAAAGAAGAGACGTGGACTATATAAAATGATCACAAAACGGAAACAGGGTAGCAACAATGAATTGGGTATAGTGTTTAACAGAGGATGATTAGGCTGCAGTAAAACTGGTAAAAGCCAGTTTTTCTTATTTTCGTGTGGGACTTGATTTCTCTTGTTCTCCATATGTTTCCCAATGCATTAGCCCTGTAAGAAATGTCCCTCAGATGTTCTAAAAATTAATACAGTTTTGTTTCAAACACAGGCTTGCTAACTCAAGGATTAAATTTATTTTCTTAGTTTAGTGAATTTTTCATTTGGTTTAAAAACGTTTACTGGTATTTTAATTCTCCCTGTGGACCTCCCTCCAGGCTGTCACTCAGAACCAACTGCCACCCGTACACCTCCCCCCTGGCCAATGTCTGACTTGGCTACATTGTTATCATGTTTTGCTCCACTTTTTTAGGACTGGTAACATAGAAATAGGAAGAGATTAAATCAAAAATAGTAAAAAAAATTTGGCTATTTCTGTCATAAAGTGAAGAACCATCTTTATTTTCCTTTAGTGCCGTAGATTCTTTCCCAGGTGGGGATCAGTGAGGCCATGCTGCCAATCTGCTGCTCTCATGGAGCTGATATTCTTGGAGGACATTCTACAGTTTACTTGCCTTCCTCACATGGACTCATAACTTGTTTAATTTTTTTATTTACTGAATAGATGATATTTAAGTCTGAAGTGGCCAGTTCTCAGAAAATTATTGTTTGGTAAAGAGTAGTATGCTTCTGTTATATATGACTCTGAATGTTTTGTATGCTGTGTCATATGTTTTCCCAACTTCACTTTGAATGTTGCTTCTTTTATTTTGGCAAGTCTGTCTGCCCACCACTCATTTCCATCTATCTTTCAGTGAACAGGCATCCAGTATACTTCCACCTAGTTGAATTCATAGCTAATTTCCATTAAAGCTTCTGAGAGCCTATCTAATTAGTTGTTTTTATAGTTCCTTATGACAGATGGGGAATGTGCTGGGAGGACAACATTAGACAATCTTTGAAGGACCGAGGACTAGAATGGAACCAGGCCAGGAGGAAGACAGCCGATAGGATAGTCTGGCGCTCTCTCTTCCAAACCTCTACACCTCACGGTAGAAGGGGAAAGACTAAGTAAGTAAGTAATTTCATGTTAATCCATTTTATACAGCGATTGGCTTCATTATTCAGGTCAGTTTTTGTTGATAGTAAGTTGACAGTACAGTTTAGTGTACCAGTAGTTTTAAATTTTTTTTTTGGTTTTAATGTCAACCAGGCAAACCTAGTGATCCTAAACAAGACAGTTTTATCGAAAAACTTGCCACACAGATCATAAAGAACCTGCAAGTCAAGATCACCAGCCTACATATCAGATATGAAGATGCATACAGCAATCCAAAGCGTCCATTTTCTTTAGGCTTCACACTTCATGAACTGGTGTTTCAGGTTTGTCTAACTGTTGGTTTACTAGGTGAAAAATTGTGAGCCAGCTACAATTTTTATAACAATGCAGCAGAAGACAGATGTTGTCAATTTAAGTAGCATTTTTACTGTGAGTCTCTAAAAATCAATTGATGGTATAGGAGTAGGAATAGTTGTGCCCTGACTTTCAGAAAATTCCACTTACAGATATGCAAACAGAAGAACTAGTAGCTGCAATAAAGGCTCTAGAACTGCAGCAGTACTAATCTCCAACACTAATAATAGTATAAACACTCAGTGCAAAACACAGAAATGAGACGTGGACCAGACTTGCTGGAAGAACCTCTACATATACACCAACAACTCAGAAATGAGAAACATGACATTATTATAATATGGATACTGTTGCATGTTAGACTCTGGGCTGGACTTTCCATTAGGTGGCACTAAGCATGTGCTTATATTAATTCTCTGGTATTCGCTAGGAAGCACATGCAATGGCAAGAAGCGAAATCATGGAATCATTCTGTGATTGCAGAGGCCTTAACTGCATAGCGCCAAAGACCAGTCGCACAAAAAAAAAAAGAGAGAAATCAAACAAGAAGCAGAAATCATTACAAACAAATGCAAAAGTTAGAGCTTGTATTTAAGTTGCATGTTTGGAAATAAAATTTTACAAAGCTTTCACCATCCAGGTAAAACTGCCCATGAAGAAGTTGCGGTTTTAGGTTGTGCAAGGTTATGGGCAAGCATTAACTTACAAGGTCCCTTTTAATTAAATTCCTGCTGTATTGATTAGCATATATTTATGCATGAAGCCCATAAATGTGCGAGGCCCTAGGCAAAACCATTAGGACATGACTTGCACACTGAGGAACAAGTTCCAAAGAATCGAAGACAGTCATTGGGCCAGTATATCTTAACTGGTCGTACAGAGGACAATCCTGTAGAACATGCTCAGCAGTTTGTTCGTTTAATCTACATGTGCACAGTGGTGAAGCAGACAATCGTAGTTTGTGAATGTGTTTATTCAGTTTGTTATGCCCTGTCTTGAGGCAAAAAATGGTGATCTGTCCCTGCCGGTCAAGAGAGTGGTAGTTGTCGTTGGGTTGATTCTGTTCTCTTCTAATAGCTTGGATAGCTCTCTTTTTCTCAAAGTATGTGATTTCATTATCTTGTTCACATTCTCCTCCCTTTTTTGCAAGTTTATCTGCCTTTTCATTTCCGGGTACACCACAATGAGATGGTACCCACTGAAGTATGGTTCTCTTTTTGGCAGCTACCTTGTTTAGTTCATTTCTCAGATGCGGGAGTTTACCACCCTTGAGAGCTTGCAGGACAGACAGTGCATCTGTGAGGATGACTACCTGGTGGCAGTCAGAGTTGGTGTTATAAATCATATTTGCAGCTTGCTCTAGAGCTTGAACCTCAGCTGTATAGTTGGAACAGAATTTACCAGTGGGAATGTGCCTAGTCTCATAGTGGTTGTCAGGATATGAGATAAAGATACCGGCACCTCCATTCCTAACAGCATTAGTTGCTGATCCATCTGTATAGGCATGTATCCATGTTTGATCGGGATAGCTTTCTTGGATCATACTCAATGTAGCAGTTCGTTTTTGCAGATCATTATACTCACATCCACTTGTGAGACCACTGACTGATGTATTAATTTGGAGGGCACTGCTGGCCTGTTCCCATGGTACAGGGTATAGGGTGGGCTTCAGTGGTGTTGTCTTCATGGATAGGTCTTCTTGATGCTGTCTTATAAGTCTTTTTCCCCCGATGCACAAAGCTGCTACGCTTTAGACGTCCCAATGCCAGATCATCTAGTCTTGCCTTCATTGGGTGCATTGGCATACTGTTGTACTTTTCCTTCTGGATCATGGTTTTTGTGTCTCTTCTATGGGACAATGTCTGTAATCCAGCAACCTTCTGCATCTCTGTTATTGGTGTAGTTTTCATGGCTCCTGTAATGAGCCTGAGAGCTTGATTTTGCACCTTGTCCAAAGACTGCAGATGTGAGTTAGCAGCTGATGACCATGCTGCTGAGCTAAACTCTAAGTGTGGTCTTATTACTCCATTATAAATCTTCTTTAGATTTCGTTCATTTGCTCCCCAGTTGGTACCTGCTAATTTTCTGAGTATGCCTAGTCGTCTTCGGGCCTTTCCTTCTGCATTTTCAATATGCTTATTCCATGTAAGCCTTTGGTCAAATGTCACCCCAAGATAGGTGGGGTAGCTTTCTTCCTTGATCACGGTTGTCCCTAGGTGTATGTTAGCTGATTTGTCCTTGGGGGCGAGGGAGAACAGTGTTGTGGAGGTTTTGTCTGTGTTTATTGTGATAAGCCATTTCTCTGCCCATGACACTAGCATGTCTGCTGCCCGCTGCATTCTATAATTTGCTGTGGTGACATTTTCATCAGCGCACCAGAGTACTAGGTCATCTGCATATAAGGCAGCTTTAACTCCTGCAGGGAGATCTTTCACCAGGTCATTGATGTAAACAAGGAAGAGTGTTGTGGAAATTACTCCTCCTTGAGGTACCCCTGATGGAGCAACACTTTTCTGCTCTGCATACCGTCAAGAGTGACTCTAGTTCTCCTGTTATGCAAGTATGACTGGATCCATTTCATCATGTTGCCTTGGATTCCACTTCTCCTAAGTTTTGCAATGAGGCCATCTTTCCACACCTTGTCAAAGGCCTGCTTGAAGTCGACCCAGATCGTTAGGACCTTTTTCTTCTCCTGGAAGGCATCTTCTATTGCTTGAGACAAGTAAGTAACTTGGTCTTCTATACTGTAGCATTCTCTAAATCCAGCTTGTTCCGGCACCAGGATCTGCTCAGACTCTAAATACCATTTCAATCTGTGGTTGACTATTCGCTCCATAGTCTTCCCAACACAGCTTGTGAGACTGATTGGCCGGTAACTTGCAGCCTCGGTCTTACATTTCCCTTTCTTTAGTATGGGTATTGTGATGGCTTCTCTCCATACTTGGGGTACCGTTCCTTTCAACCAGCTGTGGTTGAATATCTCAAGCAGTTTTGTCTTTGCTGCTGAGCTCAGATTTACTAGCATTTCGTTGCTGATTTTGTCTGGGCCGGGTGACTTTTGAAACTTAAGCTTGGAAATAGCCTTCTGTAGTTCTCCTAGTGTGATGGGTTCCCTCATTGGGGCAGGAGTATCTGTCTGTCCCATGGTTGCCAGTATTTCTTTTCTTATCTCTCTCTGATGATCTATGTTAATGGGTAAGTTGCTTTCTGAACTGTATCTTCTAGCAAACAAGTCTGCAGCTTGTTTTCCTCTGAAAAGTTTGCCACCTTCATCCAATGTGATAGTCTGCCTAGGTGAGGAACGCTCTTCATTTAGAGACTTGACTAATCTCCAAAGTTTCCTGCCGTCTTTCTCAAGGTTCAGCGATGCCGTTTTAGTTCTCCAGCTTTTCCGTTTTTCTTCTAGCTTTGTTCTCTGAAACTCTGCTACAGCCTTTTTCCATTTGTTGTGAGTTTCAAGTGAAGGCTGAGACTCTGCGTCCTTTCTAGCCCTGTCCATAGCTTCCTGACGTTCTTGGAGTGTGCTGGACCAGTATGGTATGTAGTTACGCCGGCATCCTTTGGGAATGGTTTCTTTTGCAGCTTGTAGTATGCATCTGTTGAAGTCTTTTACCACTTCATTAATGTCTCTGTTCTGTACCTTGAGGGTAGACAGCAGCGTGTTCACCTGATGCCTGAATAAACCCCAGTTGGCTTTTTTGTAGTTCCATCTTGTAATGGCTGGGCCTGTACTGAGAGTTGCACTCTGGACAGTAAGAAAGATTGGGCGATGGTCGCTTCCCCCTAGTTGGTCTCCTACTTCTCTACTAATAGATCCAGCTATATCTGGTGTGGAGAAGGCAAGATCTGGTGTTGAAGTTGTGTGCCATCCTCTGGAGTAGAAGGTAGGAGTATCTGTGGCATTATTGACTAGGATTAGGGAGTGATCATTTTGCCAAGTTTCAACCTCTTCACCTCTGTGATCCAGATGGTTATAGCCCCAGCTCTGGGAGTGGCTATTAAAGTCTCCAACTGCTATAAAGTTGGTGGCTGGTACCTGTATAGAGCTGAGACTCAAGGGTTTGTTGTTTGGACAGTAATAGTTCAGAAGTTCTTTTTCCATCTTGTCTATCTTTAGCTGCAACAGCTGATATTCTGCTCCGTCCATGTAGGTTTTCCTTTCGTGTGCATGTATGTTATTCCTTACAAGAGTAAGTACTCCTCCTTTTTGTCTATCTTGTCTATTGGATCTGAAGCATTGGTATCCCCTTATTTTAAAGGTTTGATCTACTTTCACGTGAGTCTCTTGGATACAGCAAACACTGACTTGCTTCTCATACAAGATGTTTTCCAGCTCCGTGTTTTTGCTGTATCCAGCCTGCTTGCTGTTCACTCCCTCTGCATTCCAGTGCATTATGACAAGTGGCACTCTGGGTTTCTCTCTTTCTGTTTTGTTTTGGTCAGTAGTTCTCCGCCGTCTGCTGACTCCACAAGACGGTCTAGAGGGTCCTCCAGTAGCTGAGGGTGGGCTCTGTCAAGGCTCAGAGCCCGGCACTGCACCTGCCTGGTGGAGCTCCACAGGGCGAGCACCAGCACGAGATTTGTTTGATGGTGTACTCATCCATAGAAAAAAGCGAGTTGCGTGATACTGTGGTTTCCGGTGAGCTTTCTGGCCCAGTATCGACGACTTCAGCACCTCTTCAATGGGAGAGTGGGCTCATCCCTAATTTGTTTATGTTCCCAGTAGCAGACTATTCACAAGCAGCCTGGGGTGTCACTGCTCTACGCAGACCCTGTTTACCGAGACGGCATCCGAGCTCGTATGGTGAAAATATGGTTGTGCTTGGCATTATCTTCAAAATACACCTGTCTTTCCCATGGCTTTTCTGCCATCCTGCAACATATTGAGTTGGGAGTTCTGAGCTCCAGTCTCTTTACCAGGCATTTTATCCTGGCCTGGCATGCATCCAGAGGACCCCACTTCTGGTTCTAAGTTAGCAATTGGGGTAGGTGGGGTGGCGTACTGTGCATTCCCCATCATCCAGGGGGGGGGGCTCTCTAATTATGCAGAGCCTGCACGATGCTGTGCTCTGGTTCTGGGCTCTCCCAAGGAATCCTCACGTCTTGCACAGAGCCACTTCCCAGTACCCACCACCTGCCATCTCCCCATTGTAGAAATCTCCTGCATGCGGCCATCCAGTCGAGAGCCAGTAATAAGTCTGGTGCCCATTTGATTCCCCCCAGCTTAGTGTGCAATGCTGGGTTCTTAACATGCTGCACCACATGGGGGATTGTGATGCTGAGCCAATTTGTGTTGTTTGCATTTGCTCAGCCACCTCTCTCAACTCTGCACCAATAAGCGACGTCGGGGACTTAACTGTGCCTCAGGACTGGGAGGCCCCGTTTCCGGGTACACCACACACAGCCAATTGAGGCAACAGTCGTCATGGGCGTGTCTTCAGTGGAGAAGTTGTGGAGTCTTCCTGTCCATGTTCATGCACATCCTAACACTGCCCGCAAGAAATCGGAGGTTTGGAGAGTGGCCTTCTCTGCTTTTTGAACCGGGGTGTACTCCCCGGGCAAGTCTCGATGGGGACCGGGACGTGTCCATGCGCCAGTGGGCCCAGCATCGGCTGCATCTGATGGAGGACTTGCTCTGCCAGAGGTTTCTGTAGGGTTACCTCCCCCATAGTCTAGAGTTTTACCCCAGTAGACTCTGGGGGTCTGGTTTTTTGGCACCAGATACTCGCCATTTTCCATAGCCATGTTGGTAGAAACAGGGAGTACCGGGTCCAAGAACTGGACCATGCGTGAAGGTACGGTTGGCTTGGTTGCAGACATTTCTCATTTTTATTATGAGACCTATAGCAACCTTTATTCCCCACAAATAAACAAACAAACAAAACAAAACAAGACTGTCACAGTATATATGTTCGACAAAATATTAGGTTGGTCACGCTGTGAGTGGCAACATTGATAGAATAAAAAAACCCGTTTGGTCAGTTGACCGGAAGGGAAGTGGGCACAAATTCTGGCGCAAAAAGTTAGTTGACTTTCTGGCCATCGACCGGGATAGGTCGTCTTTTTGTTCCCTGTCAGCGTTTTGCTGGAGAGAGTTCGCCATTGTTGTTCAGATCTAGTGCTTGCCTTTTCTTCATGCGATCTTTGGATTGTAGTGGATAATGCTAGAGTGTTAATGTATTTTTTCTAGTGGCATTTCCTTAGACCGGTGATGTTGAGTCATTTATGATTTAGTTTTGCCTGATCTTAGTACATAAGTTCGCCGGTGAGCGAAAGTCATTGTGATGTCCATTCAGGAGGGCCATACCAGTGGGTATGATACTTATATATCAAGTTGTTAGTAGTGCAAGCTGTATTGGCATTTATGGTCAGTGTATTTCATATGTATTATGAGCCGTGTGGGGCCTCATTGTGTGCAGTGTATCATTAAAAGGGAACTTACCTGTTATGGGTGTTATAGTTAATTATTGTCAGCTACTGTATGCTGTGGTCGTCCTCTAGTGGTACGAGCCAAGTATGAAAGCGGTTGTGTATTGAAATCCACAGTATAGGTAGTTTTTCTGACAAAGACAGTGATGGAAAAGATCCAGAAACAGATTAAAATTTTAAGAATCAAGTTTCACATATCTGCTTTCAGTACTACAATTCATACACTTAAAGCACATATGAAAAGATGAGCCAAAGTGTACAGAGAAGTGTCAGGGAAATTTTCCTGTTTAAACCAAGATGAAAATGTCTGATGAACAAAAAGCATATAATTTCCAAAATCTAGGTAAATGTTAACTTGAACACAAATCTTTCTAGAGAACTAGGGTAACCTGTCTGTTATAAATGTGGAAAGTATAAAAATACAGTGAAAAAAGTTCAGACACATTTATCTTTATGACTTAATCGTTAATGATGAAACTGCTAGCCTCATGTACACTGCAAAATGTTTTTAAGGCATATCTCTTAAGATCTTACTTCCACAGACAACGGATGCCACCTGGAAGGAGACAATTATCAAAGAGGCTGTTTCACAAATTTACAAAGTAAGATCTGTTACTTATGTGGTTTGTTGGGTAATATGGTAGATTTAAATGTTTTACATATTTATGCTGAGATGTCTGATAATATGAAAGAAAATATACATTTTTAATCGGATAATGTGAAAGAGAAAAATGCTATTTTCTAATAATATGGAGAATGGTCTTAGTTCAAATCTTATATTATGTAAATAATGTAGGTACCATTATCTTTGGGGATTTCAGTGCCAAAGGAGAAAGTGAAAGATCTGGTAGCTTAAAAAAAAAAAAAGTTACAAGAGGAAGAAAGATGACGGAAAAAAATTGCACAACTGGTAGCAATTGGAAACAACTACATCAAACAGCCTCCAAGACAGGTATGAATCTGAAGGGTTTGACAACAAACTGTAAATCAAATATGTTGTATTTTAGAATAAGGGATTTTGAAATATTTTGCTATCTGAGAAAACTACCAGGAACTGACAATGAAAGTTATAATATGACCAGTGTGTTAAAATAAATTTTGTTAAAGTGAAAAGGGGGGGGGGGGGGGAAAGAAGGGAAGAAAATCAGTTAAGACACTGTCTTTCTTTTCCTTTGAAAATTAAGAAGTGTGTAACCACTACTGAAACTATTTTCAAAGCAGGAGACCTTCACTAAAGCGGTTCATGTGCTCTAGAATGGTGATTACTGTATAAGATTATTTTACATGATAAGGTTGCCATGCTCCTGCATGACCCTACTTTAGTTGCATTTTACTGGTGGATTACTGTCATAGCCTCTTAGAAGTTCTACATTTAAGTCTTGTACTCTAATGTCACTTAATATTATAGAAGGTACACCTGACAAAAGAGTATTAGTGGAAAAGGAATCCTAGTAGGAAGGTGAACAGTGTACATTGAGGAATTTGTGGAAGAGGAAGATCAGGATTGGGGTCGCAATAAAAGATTTAACAGCTCTAGGCGATTGACAGTGTGGTTAGAGCACTCATCTCTCATGGCACAGGTGCTGGGTTCGATTCACGGTATCAACATGCTCCAGTCTACCCAGCTGTAAATAGGTACCTAACTTTGCTCTTGAGTTAGCGAAGGAAAAGGCAGCAAAGAAGGAAACTGGTCACCCCAGCTCTTCATGCTGGGACTAGTTATAGTGATCTCTAACACTTCACTCCCCTGTGGGACTACCTTTACCTGTTGAAGTGAGTTAGGGACAAAAGAGCTAACAAAAGATACTCCGTTTTAGAAGAGCAGATACATACCTGAAGTGTCTCTCTCTGTTGAACTGTGCATGCAGTCAAGCACTCATGAGTAGGTTCATTATGTGCTTCTAATGTAGCTCATGCATCCATATTCATTGATTACCCTTTAGCTGCCTATGGAGCATAAGCCCTTCTGTCCTGTGCTGTTTTATCCCTATCATATCTGATCTCATATTTCCTTTCTACATGTGTCTCCCTCTATGTCTCTTACCCTGGGCATTCCTCAACAAGAATATCTTTGCAATGCTACCTACCTAGCTGGTTGATTGATTGTGAAAATAAAGGCCTCAGCCTTAATAGCAAAAAGACAAGTAATGGTTGTCTCAAAGAAAAGGTCTTCCCCAGAATGCACTATCAAAGTAAATGGGACAGTTTTAAAACAGGTCAATAAATTCAAACACCTGGGCACATTAATAACAACGGATGGAGGATGGACCTCAGAAGTGAAGAGCAGAATATCTCAGGCAAAAACAGCATTCTATAAAATGAAGAGTATTTTATGCAACAATTCTTTGTCATTGGAAGTAAGAAAGAGAGTCTCTTCAGTGTTATATAGAACAAATCCTGATATATGGGAGTGAGTCATGGACAATTAGTAAACAAGTAGGGAAGGCACTAGAGGCCACAGAGTTGTGTTTAGCCTCCATATGTCTTATTTAATTAAGATTTCAGTGATCCTCTCTTCCCCAATCCATCTTTGAGTTTAATATCCTAAATGTATACTAACTGCATGCTTGTTAACATTAACAAATAAATAATTGCAATTCCCCATACATGCTCTTCATTTTGATGTTTAACGTGTATGATCAAATAAAAATGGACAACTATTTAGACGGAAATATGTACACTTCACCGCTTAAAATTCTGCCACCCCCAAAGAAATAAATAAATTTAGGCACAGGGTACAATATAATCAGTGAGCAGTGGAGGACCCTGTCTGCTGATGCTTCCACCATGGCACCCCTACGACCCATGACGGGTTACGGGCTGAGATGATGATGACAATATAATAATGGAATCAAAGCGTTAACTGCAGAATCATGAACCTGGATAATGATGTATGCAGATTTCATGATGTCCATATTGCAGACTTCATCTTTATCTTATTGCTTTGAGGCTATAAAAAAATGAAGAGGGCTGCAGTAAGAAAATGATGGTGAATGAAAAAGAGCGTAAGTTTGCCTAATATAAAGATAAAAGAAATGGCTTGCATTACAAACATCAGGGACCACAAACAACATATACCATTTCTTTGTTTTTATTTTTCCTATTAAGACTTATCACCTGTGTTCATTCACCTCACCAATTAAAAGTCTAACAAAGTCTGATCACTGTGTTTGTTAAACAGCCCAAATGTTAATGAAAAAAATTGATGTCGCAGGCAGTTTTAGATCACTCTGGATTATGTGTCAGAATTTACTAATATTAAATGAGAAAACCTTGCTAATATAGTAATTGAATCAACAGAAAATTGAAGATATCAGTTTGTGTAGACATAGAGAAAGCATTTGATAGAGTTTGGAAAGATGGGCTTAGAGTTAAAATGCTTAAATATGGAGTCAGTGGAAGAATGTACAACGGGATCAGTCACTATTGTAATATAATACATTAAAATGCGAAACTACAAGGGGATTGACATAAGTCTTGGGCCTGACCATGAAGGAGTCACAGGAGGAAGATGAAACTTGGCACATTTAAAGTTCATCATATTTGCACTGAATGTTTGAAGTACGCGTTTGTTTCTTTAACGGGTTTTTCCGCTACAGTGCACGGCGCAATGTACCCTATTGACTGGATCTGCTGCTCCAAAGATTTGACAAAACAATGGAAAAGAAGGAGGCCAGAGCTGTGATAAAATTTCTGATGTTTCAGGGAAAAACACCTACAGAAATACACAGGGAGATGGAACCAGTGTTTCGTGATTCTTGTCCTTCATATACTTCGGTAAAAAACTGGTGTCAACAGTTTAAGTGCGGCCGCTCAATTGTTGCTGATCTGCCAAGATCTGGTAGACCAGCTTCAGAGTGCAACGATGAAAATGCAACAAGAGTGAAAGAAAATCATTGACCAGTGTCGCGTAGCATTTGAAGGATAAGAATTATTTAGAGGAAATAATAGATCTGAATGTGGAAGATTTGGCTCAAGGAATTCCTGCTGGGTTTTCCACCACTGAAGGGAGACAAAGAGGGTAAATTCTCCTAACTAGACAGGTCTGGAAAAGATTGTAAGGAGATATTTGGTCTCTCGCTACCGTCGTCCCCTTCTCAGTTATCTATTATTATTCTCAATTAAACTGGGTTTATATTAGATTTTACGAACCCCCCCTCCCTTATAAAGGAAGATAAACATCAGACAATATGTAACATCTAATAGAAGGAACAAAGCATGGGGTACAGTATATACACCCAATTGGTTTTGTGCAATTAAAACGAATAGATGGTGAATGATAGTATTGTCGATGGAATTAGTGTCTGCTGTATGTACTATGTGTCTCACAATTCAAGTGTTTTTCATCATGGATGACAAAAATATGCATTGATCTGGTGAGTTCCCTTTCTATAGGAACTTAGCTTTTCAGCCCCCGGCTGATAGTGAAGCGTGGTTAGTTCTCCGGTCTCCTGACGTTGCCCCAGGTAGGTCTTGAATGGTTCGGATTTGCCTTCTCTGTGCTCGACTCCGTATTCTGCTCTGAGATTGGACTGTCGTGCAAGGCTCCACCATAGACTGAAGACAAATACGACGGCTTCATTAATTTTCTGGCTTTAGAAAGCAGTCTTCCCTAAGCCGTCCCTCTGCCAGTCATCTCAGATTTTAGTCTCTAACATCATATGTCTAGAGCCTAATCTTGAATTCAAGTTTCTCCTTTCTGTCCTTTATTATATTCCTCTGCCCCAGTGGCAGTATTATAATTCTTTAGACTGATTTATCGTCAACTAAACCCGATGAATTATTATAAATGTCAGTTAAACCCACCAAATTTATCATAGAAATGTCGGCAACAGTATTCTAGTTCTGTGCCTCTAGCCTAATCGTCATGTCAATTATGATGAATTTAACAAATAATTGGACATCAGTGTTTTAGAATTGTCTGACAACATTATCACACACTTCATGTCTGGTCGCATTGTCATATAATTTATAATGAATATATGTCACGGTCTGTCAACATTATCGTTAATATTAAATTCCGTTAGTCTAAGCGTCGGGTCGAAAATAATCAAATAATATGGAAATTAATAGCTATATATATATATTCCCGTTATACATTATTATGAACATGTTGTACATATCCCGTGGGATCATAAAATATACCCGATCACATGTGGCTGGATGTGATTGTAAAACAAAAATTATGAATAAAGTAAACGCAGTTATACCAATTTTGCGTCGCTTTTGCAAGGTACTACACATTTCATCACAATACTATTTTCTAACGAGATTTTCACTTACCCTACTCAGATGGACCAGCAATTTAGACACGTGGCTTCAGTGCGTTTAATGCATGAATTCGCACGATCTGGATTAGGTCTAGCTTTCTTGGTTACCTGGGCGTAAGTGAAAAATGGCCGTGTTTGGCGCACTTTTATCGGGACATTTCCGCTTGGACACGTGATCCGTAGCGTGCATCATGTGACCTTAGCCTCATATAGACGCTCCAATCAATAACGTTAAAAGTCACGTGATGTTTTCCTAAGTGGCCTAACTGGTTCTCCCTAAGTTTAAGCAGTCCTAAATTAAAGCGGGTTTCTCGCTACCGAGGTCAGGGGTCAACAATGACGACGTATCTAAAAATAGCGAGGAGAAAATCACAGAACGCTAGGAGATTATCCGCAAGTGACAATTCCCGGGACTTTGCGATCATGCATTGAGGATGAGAAAAAATGATGTCACGTAATTAATAAAAAAAATGAAGGGAAGATTGGGCAAGTCGTCACAACCAGGATCGAAAAATGACAATTGTGAAGATAGCTAGTAGAGTAAAACTGAATGAAAGAACAGTTTATAGAATTTTACACAACAGACTGAACATGAGAAAAGTGTATGCACGCTGGGTTCCGCGACTGTTGACACGTGAACAGAAGCAAACGAGGGTAAATTGCTGTCAACAGTTGCTCAAAAAGTGTCAGTCAAAAAATTTTTTGGAGACCATGGTGACAGTAGATAAGACTTGGGTACACCATTATGACCCCGAATCCAAAATTTCCAGCATGCAATGGAAAACCCCGGGCTCCCCAACACCTGTCAAGCCGAGAGCGCAGAAATCTGCAGGAAAAGTGATGCTGACTGTTTTTTGGGACGGCAAAGGTGTCCTTTTGAAAGATTATCTGCCTCGTGGCAACATAGTTAATGGACAGTACTATGCAGATCTTCTCACCAAACTAAGAAAGGTTGTGACCAGGAAACGAGGGATAACGCGCACTCAAAATCTTCCTTTGCTTCAAGACAACGCGCCCTCTCACAAAGCACGGCTTGTGCAGCTAGCAGCCAACGATTTGAATATTGAAATTCTTCCACACCCACCATTTTCTCCAGATTTGGCTCCATCAGACTTTTTTTCTATCCCCAAATCTTAACAAACAGCTAAAAGGAAATCATTTTGACAGCGATGAAGAGGTTATACTGGCTTGTGATGACTAGTTTAGGTTGAAAAATAGGGTGTTCTACTCCCAAGGTCTTTTCAAGGTCAAGCAGAGATGGCAGAAGTGTGTCAACACTATACAAAATTTCAGCTCTCTGTGACATCTCCTTCATGGTCAGGCCCAAGACTTATGTCAATCCCCTTGTACACATTGTAATATAATACATTGGAATACGAAACTACACATGTATGAGCATTCTGTAAATAAAGATGGCAGCAAACTGATCACGCTTTTACTGAGTGCCTTGTGAAACTTATGTGTGCCTGTGAAGAGGACGTAGTAACGCATATATACATACATTATAACATTACATGGTGGCAGCGGCCGATACCGGACCGACGCAATAAGCTACACGATAACACGTTAGTACAGTTTGTTCGGCTAACTTTCGTCATTGAGGTCAACCATGGCAGCTAAACACTACCGCAGCACACCCCACATGAAATTAGCCGGTCGAGATGATAAAAGCGAAGCTTTCCTATTATGGCGCCAACGCATAGATCTCTATTCCAAGACCACTGGTCTGGAAGGTCAAGCCTTAACTCCATATATTCTAGAAGCATTGGACGATGAAGGTTTGAAAATTTACAATAGTTTTGCTACTGCCATGCCCATTGAGTCAGCGACCGACTCCGTAGCCATATTGGACAAATTTGAAAAACGTCTGATCATAAAGCACACAAACTTTAGAGCGGCAAGATTAGAGCTTCACCACCTGCAACAGAAACCTGGTGAAAGTCTAGATGATTTCTTCACTCGCATTAAGGAGAAAACAAGTGTATGTAAATTTAGCACAGAAGAAGAAAAAAGAGCAAATTATTGAACAGATCCTTCTTAGCACACCAATGCCAGAGTTCCAGTAATGGCTACTGAGCCAGAGTGATACACTAACTTTACAACAACTTCTGGATGAAGGCAGGAAACACGAGGCACAAACACTAAACATTAAACAAATTCAGCAAGGTACATTAGCAGCCCAGGTGGATGCAGTAAAAAGCTATAAACCTAAACACAACAAAGCAACTGGTACTAAGCAACAAGAAAGACACAACACAAGCAGAGGTGCTATGTGTAAATGTTGTGGCCTAAACCACATACAAAACCACTGTCCAGCTAAAGATTCTACATGTCATTACTGCAGAAAGAGGGGCCACTAGATAAAATTTTGTTTCAAGAGGAAACAAGACAATGCTCAACACAAACTTCACAGCAGAGAGTCATCAAAACAAACACATTTTACGATGACTGAGGACTTTGACTCCAGTGAAGAAAGTGATCCTTCCTCTTTTGATATTGTGAAGGTACTAACTTTCAGTAACGAACCGAAGAGAACGTAGGCTTTCTGCAAGGTACAATTCAGAATACCAGGGATTAAAATGCACAAAGAAAGATATATTCATTTCAAGATAGACACAGGTGCCCAAGGAAACACTCTACCCTTAAGAATATTCAGACAGATCATGCCTGACAAGGTGGATGAGCAAGGATTTCCCACAAGGGATGTAAAAAGTAGGAGTGGCAAGACAAAGCTAAGTGCTTACAATGGAATAAATATAGACTGTTTCGGAGCAGTAACACTTGAATGTTCATACAGAGGCTCTGAATGGACATTGTCAACATTTTACTTGGTAGATGTTGAAGGACCTGCAATTTTGGGTTTACCAATGTGCGAAGAGCTGAGTGTGGTAACTATTAACAACATTAAAGCTGACAAAAAAAGAACATCTTACTCTACACATCACTGGAGTAGATGACCTTAAACAGCGATTCCTAGAACTGTTTGACAGAATAGGCAAACTTCCGGGAAAGGCAAGATTTTTTTTTAAAAGACAACGCTGAACCAAAGATAGACCCACCTAGAAAGTATCCTATACATGTTAAACAGAAACTTGCCACAGAACTAGAAAAGATGATGCAGAATGACGTTATTAGAAAGGTTGAAGAGCATTCTGATTGGTGTAGTAGTATCACAACTGTTTTGAAACAGGATGGTTCTCTTCGGGTTTGCCTTGACCCAAAACATTTAAACAACAGTCTAAAGTGCTGTCCACACAAAATGCATACAGTGGAAGAGATAACTCACAGATTCTACAATGCCAGATATTTTTCTAAACTAGATGCTGTACACGGATACTGGAGTGTTGAGATAGCAGAGGAAAGTCAACTTACAACTTTTCGAACACCATTCGGCAGATATTGTTTCAAGAGACTCCCATTTGGTTTGAATGTATCACAAGACATCTTTCAACAGAAGATTGACAACATTGTTGAGCAATGTTCTGGCACAGTGGCTATTGCGGACGACATTGTAGTCTGCGGCAGGTCAGAACAAGAACATGACCGTAACTTGATTAACTTGATGCATGTAGCACAGACCAATGGGCTAACATTCAACAGCAAAAAGTGTACAATTAAGGCAACGGAGATACAATTTTTTGGATTGCTGTACACCCAGAATGGTGTAAAACCAGACCCTAAAAAGGTTGAAGATATTCATGACATGCCAACACCAGCTACAAAGAAGAAACTGCAACAATTCTTAAATGCTGTCAACTTCCTAGCACAATTCATACCAAATTTGTCAGCTGCTGCAGAACCTTTGCGATCTCTACTACAGAATGAAACTCCGTATGAATGGTCAGAAGACTACCAACACATATTCAACCATTTGAAGACCCTCATATCATCTGATGCATGCTTGAAATACTATGATATGCAAGCACCCATTTTTCTCATGGTTGATTCCAGTCTGAAAGGCCTAGGAGCAGCACTTTTGCAACCAGACAAAAATCCTGAAGGACACTATGCCAAAGAACTTCATCCTGTAGCTTACGCAAGCAAATCATTAAGTTCTGGCGAAAAGAAACTTGCAAACATTGAAAGAGAAATGCTAGCTGTATGTTTTGGAATCAAACGCTTCCACACATTTCTTTTCAACCGCCCATTTACAATTCTCTCAGATCACAAGCCACTTGAGATGATTCATAAAAAACCAATAGCTTCAGCACCACCACGACTACAAGCTCTGTTATTGGAAACACAAGGTTATGATTTTAATATTCAGTACATCCCAGGAGAGGATATAGGTCTTGCAGATGCTCTCAGCAGACTACCAAACCCCAACAAGATAGCAGATCTTACCCCAAACATTAAAGTTGATTTTGTCAAGTTTAGCGATAATCGGCTTGAACACATCAGAGAAGACACAATGAGAGATCCTATTCTTAACTCTCTCAAAGAACTGATATACCATGGATGGCCAAGCTCTATCAAGGAAGTTCCAACACACATCCGTCCATACTACTCTATGAGGGACAAGTTAAGCATCGAAGATGGTCTGATCCTTAAAGGAGATCGCATTATTATACCAGAAACACAACGCGATATCATCCTTAAACAGCTCCATAATAGTCACCTTGGTATTGTGAAGACACAACTGAGAGCAAAGAAAGATGTTTACTGGCCACAGATAAACAAGGACATAGAAACACTATGTAAAAACTGTTCAATTTGCCAAGAACATGCCAATAGGCAGTGCAGAGAACCTCTCATACCGTCAGACATACCATTGAGCCCTTGGAGCATCATAGGGACTGATATTTTCTCCATCGACAGTAATGACTACCTTATCATTGCTGATTATTACAGCAAATTTCCCATCATTGAGAAACTTCCACAACCCTCACCATCAGCTGTTATTGCAGACATTACAAAGAAGTATTGCAGCATATTTGGCATCCCAGATGAAATTAGATCTGACAACGATCCACATTTCTCAGGTCAAGCATACAGAAATTTCACTAAGGACTGGAAGATCAAACACACAACATCATCGCCTAGATACCCTAAATCTAATGGTTTCATTGAGAGACAAATACAAACTATCAAGTCAGTCATGAAGAAAACAAGAACAGAGGATGTACACCTAGCACTCTTGAGATGGAGAACAACACCAATAGACATTAAGATTGACAGTCCAGCAGAACTCATGTTTGATAGAAGAATTAAAGACCTTCTACCATCTAAGGTCCACTTCCGTCCACAACATAAAGACAGCACATATGATCAACTTCAGCATCGTCAGCAGGTTCAGAAGTCCAACTATGACAATTGTGCTAAAGACTTACCACCATTATATCCTGGTCAGCATGTGACTACCTACAACCACGGCAGTGGCACATGGTCAAAAGCAACAATCATTTCCAGAAACCTTGAACCCAGGAGCTATACCTTAAGACCAGACAGCAGCGACGGCCTCCTGAGGCAAAACAGAGTGGACATCAGAGAAATCCCACAGAATACAACAGAGAAGAGAATTCCCATGCTTTCAACAGGCAATGCAGTAACTCCAGACCTTGGTACCCCACAAAACCAACAACCACCAAGGACGAAATCACAACCAACTCAAGCTAAACCAGGGACTTCTGCAGAACCACCAGCCCTTTACACCACTCATTCTGGCCGTGCAGTGACACCTCCCAGCCGATACAGACAGTGACATATATACTCACACTGAACATTACACATACTTTTCCTTTCTCACATGAAACATTTCGTGTAATAGTTTTTCCCAACTTTTTTTTTTTTTTTTTCAAAAAAGGGGGGATGTAATATAATACATTAAAATGCGAAACTACACATTGTAATATAATACATTGGAATACGAAACTACACATGTACGAGCATTCTGTAAATAAAGATGGCAGCAAACTGATCACGCTTTTACTGAGTGCCTTGTGAAACTTATGTGTGCCTGTGAAGAGGACGTAGTAACGCATATATACATACATTATAACATTACAACTATCTAACAGACAAAACAGCAAGTATGCAAGTGCATGGTCAGTTTAGTAAAATGACTACATTGGAGCAGGGAGTCCCACAAGGTGGGGTCCTTTCCCCTACACTTTTCTTTATATATATATATATATATATATATATATATATATATATATATATATATATATATATATATATATATATATATATATATATATATATATATATATATATATATGTTGCGAAAGGGTTGAGATGTTATTAAAATATAAAATATCCTGGACAAAAAGTTGTATCAGGTGATACCAGGATAGTGCCAGATAAGAGTCTGGTCTTATAAGTAATACCCCCTTCTCTGAAAAGAGTAAGGGTGTATGGATATCAAAGGTATGGTCAAGCTGTATAAGTTTCCAGGTATGATGTTATTGTATTATCCTGGATCCCTATGGGCTCCCTCTCAAGATCCTCCCTTGATTATTATATTATTATTATTATTATTGTTGACTCTGCTAGGGGATATTAACAAAATTATTTCCAACAAGAACATAAACTCAACTTTAATAAGTAAGTAAGTCTGCTGGTAAATATTTACAATTTATTTAGCCTATACCGTTTCTCTTTTTGGTCTGGAAAGTTTGAAATGAAATCAAATTTATTTACAACAATAAATCAATAAACATTGAAAATAATTAACAATCTTAAAAAGTCATTCACTTGTTGAAGGTTATCACCTGGGTTAATTATCTCCTTTTAAAGAACATTTATATGATACTAATGAGTTTTGTCACTATTTCTTGACTGTGAAGCTAGTAATGGGTAAATTTATGTCCACACTTTTTATCATTCACTGTAGGCTGTCCTTATTAGTATCTTGTTTGTTAATGTCAGGGTATAATCTGGATATGATGACTAGTGGCTTTGTTTTGCCACTTATCTGGTGTTTAGAGATCGTTCACACTCCTGCCATGGACGGACAAGTATTATGAATTCCTCCAGGCAGTGGAAGCTGGGTATCTGGCTCTGTTGACCACAAGAGCACTCGCACCACAGAGTCCAACAGAGGTGGATGACTCTTTAAAGTTGGTGTAGTTTTCAGGATAAAACCTGAAACAAAAATAAACGTAACCCCTATTTGGTCCATCACTGTTCCATTATTACACACGATGGAGATGATAGACAGTGTCAGACAATGTGCTAACAGATGCACAGGACAATTTATACTAGTATTACCCACAGCCAGTTCACCGTGACTACACTTTCCTTCTAAATCCTTAGTTAGATCCATTTGTCCATGCTACGCCTCCATAAAATGATTTGGTCTAGTATAAAATACTAAGTAATACCTTGATCAATACATTAAAACAATTTCTGTCATCCTTCCTTATGTTCCTGGTATGTGTCCCATTCCAACAAGAAATAATTCTTTAAATGCTTTTCCAAACCTACAAACACACTTTGCAATTTATTTTTAATATACACAGTCTGGTAAGTCCTTCAGAAATTACACAATGGTTGCAGAAACACGTCTACACACTCCCTATCGCACACTGTAGTGAATTAATAGAAATACATATAATTATATACATATATATATATATATTCTTTCTTACCCTCAGGCACACACAGACGAGCTGTTAATGGGCATCTATGGTCTGCTCTTCAGATGCAGTTGGCAAAGGCACACTTCATTAACAATTTTACCGCTTCTTCTGCTCGCTGGGCTTTTCAAATCTTATGGCCTCAATTTAGCAAGGGCAAGGTCTATTTATACTAGCACATCCGGCATATCGGAACGCAGGGGGCTAAAGTGGTATTGCGAATCTCAAAATGAGGCATAATTTGTCTCTCTGTTCAATTATGAAAAACTATTTTCCCAATTATCTTTCTTATTTCTGGAGCGATTTTATTCATCCAAAGCTTAAATTATACCCTGAATTATTCTTTATCTATCTATCTAATAATCATTTAGTCTCCTAAGTGCATTTTATTTTATGCATACTTTAAGCAGCTAAATTAGGGACTAACCTGATGTGTTGAGGCCTTTCCACCCGATTTTTCTCTCTTAATAAACTATTTTTCGAGGACGTCTTTACACCTACCTCTAAAGTAACATTCCTGTTGTTGAATTATAGACCTATTCCAGGTGGTACTTCTTTATTACTTATGTAATTAAATGGCATCCTTCACTCGGTTGCACAGATTGAGACTCCATGTTAAGCCTAGTATGTTTCAGTAAACACACGAATAAGGAAGTCTTTCCCATTGGCTAGTGTTTCATACAGTTCTTACAATGTATGGCGCGCGGTGTGGTCAGAGTTACTGAGAATTTTACAGAAGGCCGTGTTGTGAAACAGACTAACTCACGACAATATAAATGACGTAACAGAAAATATTTACAAGAATGTCCACAATTCCCTCTATGCTGATGACCTGGCCATGTGGACTTCAGAAGAATATATCACCACAGCAAGAGTGTGCATGCAGGATTCACTGCTAGCCCTTGAAAATTGGTCCAGAAAGTGGTTGCTCAAAATCAATGAATGAAAAACAACACACACTATTTTTACCTTGTCAAACAAACCACAGCAAGCAAAACTACAACTAAATGGGCAGGCAGTACGAGAAGAGGAAACACCAACATACTTAGGAATCACACTAGACCGCCGCATGACAGAAATCACAGAAAACAAAAACACAGCTAAAGGCAAAACTGCGCATGGGCATCATGAAAAAAGTTACCTGGCACCACATTGGGTGCTGATGAGAATATCTTCAAAAAGCTGTACACAGGCAGAGTCAGGCCTGTTATGGAATATGACATCTCAGTCTGGTTGACGGCAGCAAAGTCAAGTTTTGACAGAATAAACAGACTCCAAAATCAAGCCGCACATATTATAAAAGGGGCCCTAAAATCCACAAAAATCAGGAAAACATTACAAGGCTACAGTCAATTTAGGACAGACGTGACAGCAGAGTCTTACAACAAGCTGAAAAATTTAAGAGACTCGAAGGACACCCCATGTTCCAGAGAATGAATAGGCTATTAAGAGGCAGGCTCAAGCAAACTAACTTAGTGGCCCAAACAAAAGAAAAAATACCATGCTAGCAAGCTCAGTCGCAAAGAAAATACCAACAAGCACAACTAAGCCACTGTGGAAAATAAGATGCTTTCCTGACCTAAAACCTGATATACCAGGCATTAAAAGTAAGGGAACACAGACAGAAACACAAAGAAAGTGTATAGCAACCAAGTGTATTGACTGAAAATTTCCAGCAAAGCTTTGGACACATGCATATACTGATGGTTCAGCAAAAAACGCAGTTGAAAATGGGGGTGCTGGCATCCTCATAAAATTAAAGAATAGAATCCACTCTCTGGCAATTGCCTCTGGCAAATACTGCAATAACTTCAGTGCTGAAGCAGAAGCCCTGAAACAGGCAGCAGAAACTCTTATTGAATGCAAAGCACATGCAGAAAAACAAATAGTAATCTTTACAGATGCGCTCTCAGTAATAACAGCTCTGAAGAGCCACCATGCCAAAGGATTGAAAGATCTGATAAACTCTCTTGAAAGACTGGCCAAATGCTTCAACTGGTGCTCAATCCAGTAGATACCAGCCCATTTCAACATACCAGGAAATGAAGAGGCAAACAAACTTGCTAAGGAAGGAGAAGCCTTACAACAAAATGATATAGAGAAAGAGAGCACCCAGGTCATTAAAAAAATGATGCATATTATCAGATATCTAGGCGAGAACTGGTCACCATTTTTTGGATACGCACTGAACACAACATACTGAGATACCATCTGAATCACAAATACAAAATTGGTGCAACAGATCTCTGCACCTGCAGCACCAGCCCCATGACAGTCGAACACCTGCTGCAGTCCTGCCGAACCTACAGCAATGAATGGAGTAGTATATGGCAACAACCCACCTCTGTCAACAAAAAGCTGTTTGGACATGTCAGGAACCTTGAGTTGACTACTGCCTTTATTAGAGTCATTAATGTAGAAGTCTGAAGGCGAACGAGGATGAAGAAGAATCAACAGCTGGCAGACAGGGGAGCTAAACCAGTATCTTTAAAATATCCCATAGAGCTATTGAGCTGGTGATTCATTCATTCATAACCCTCCACTCCCAAAGGAGCATAGGCCTTCAACAAACACATGCCAAGTCCTCCTGTCACGTGCCATCATCTCAAGTTCTTTCCACGTTCTACTTATCATTTTCACCTCTGTTTCCAGATCTCTTCTCCATGTGCTTCTTGGTCTACCTCTGCTTCTCTTGCCCTGGGGGTTCCAGAACAAGGACTGCCTTGTAAGGCTATCAACAGGTTTCCTCAGTGTGTGTCCTATCCATCGCCATCGTCTTCTTCTCATCTCTTATTCCACTGGCACTTGTCTAGTTC
This sequence comes from Oreohelix idahoensis, assembly GCA_024509875.1. Classification (NCBI taxonomy): domain Eukaryota; kingdom Metazoa; phylum Mollusca; class Gastropoda; order Stylommatophora; family Oreohelicidae; genus Oreohelix; species Oreohelix idahoensis. Next base: position 358,198 of record JAMPIV010009447.1, on the reverse strand, counting down.
TTGTCATCAGTTCCACGTTGGTAACCTTGTCATACTATTTTAATCCCTCTATTCTACGCAAGCACCCATTTATGAAAGTCTAGCTTTTTGGTAGTTGTCTTTGTTGTTCTCCATGTCTCAGAGCCATACAATAGGACTGACTTCACATTTGAGTTGAAGATTCTTATTTTCGTGTTGGATCCGATTTCTCTCGATCTCCATATATTTCCCAATGCAATGAAAGCTCCTCTTGCTTTTTGTATTCTTATTTTGATATCACTATCTGTCCCTCCAACTTTGTCTATATTGCTGCCAAGATATGTGTACGATTCTACATCTTGTATTGGTGCTTCTTCAAGTTCAACCCTGTTATCATTACCTGCATTTATTCTCATTATCTTTGTCTTTTCCCTGTGTATTTTCAGACCCAATTGCTGTGACCTCTCATCGAGTGTTTTCAATTTGTCCTGCATCTGATTACGGTTATGGGACAGAAGAGCTAAGTCATCAGCAAAATCCAGATCATCCAACTGCTTAGTCAGAGTCCACTGGATTCCATTTCTGTTGTGTGTTGTCGATGTTCTCGTAACCCAGTTTATTGCTAGTAAGAAAAGAAATGGAGACAAGAGGCAAGCTGGTGATAATAATAATAATAATAGCCCCTTCAGTCATAACTGACTATGGGAATGCGCCCCTGAGGTGACAGCCCTCAGCTGCTTATTTTCCTAGTGCTCCTTTCGACGTTTTCTCCTCACCTCTGCTTCTTGTGTGAGCCTCTCTTCGCCCAATCTGAGGTGGCGCCGTAAATAGCATTGCCACTTAGTGCGATCGGCAGCTTTATCCTCCCATGTTGCTGGATCCATGTCTAGTGCCCTCATATCTCTCTTGCACACATCTTTGAACCTCAGCTGTGGTCGCCCAACTGTTCTCTTGCCATCTGCTAATTGTCCGTAGAAGATATCTTTTGGGATGCGACCATCATCCATGCGGCGAACATGGCCAAGCCAGCGAAGTCTGAGCTGTCTAAGAAGCGTATACATACTTTGAAGGCCAGCACGTGACAACACCTCGACATTTGTCACTTTATTTTTCCACGAGATGCCGAGGATGCGGCGTAGACACCGCAAATGGAAGGTATTGAGCCTTCTTTCTTGCTTAGCATAGGTCGTCCAGGTCTCGCTGCCATATAGGAGTGTGCTGGTGACGCAGGCATTATATACCGCAGCTTTGGTCTTCATTGTGAGTTTAGAGTTTCCCCAAACACGCGGATGTGAGGCGGGCAAAGGTAGCTGCAGCTTTGCCAATGCGGCTGTCGATTTCTGTATCCAGTGAGAGTTTGTCATTGATGGTAGACCCTAGGTATGTGAAGTGGTGCACCACTGCCAATTCATAGTTATCGATAGTGATAACTGGTGCAGCACCCACATCCTGACTCAGCACATTCGTTTTCTTTAGACTTATTGTGAGGCCAAAGTCCTTGCATGCTTTAGTGAAGCGATTCATCAAGCTCTGAAGCTCCTGTTGGCTTTGAGTGACGACGACTGCAGCATCATCAGCGAACAAGAAGTCTCTTATAGTGACCCTTCTGATTTTTGTTTTTGCCTTCAGCCTTGAAAGATTAAACAGACGGCCATCTGACCTAGTGTGAAGGCATATTCCTTCAGTTGCATCTCTGAATGCATGTTTCAAGAGTAAGGCAAAGAAGATTCGTATATTAAAGGGCTGTGACGTGCTTCCAGCATATTGGACTGTTCCCTTCATGCCGTCATGGAATGACTTTATCATTTCCAGCATTTTAGAAGGGCAGCCTATTTTCAGGAGGATTTTAAAGAGTCCATCCCTACTAACCAGGTCGAATGCTTTTGTGAGGTCTATAAAGGCGATATATAATGGTCTTTTCTGCTCTCTTGATTTTTCCTGAAGCTGGCGGAGAGAGAAGATCATGTCTGTTGTTGATCTGCCAGCTCGGAATCCACACTGTGACTCTGGATATATGCGCTCAGCTAACTTGTGTAGTCGCATTAAGATGACTTTGGCAAAAACCTTACCAACAATACTAAGAAGAGAGATGCCTCTGTAGTTATTGCAATCACTTCTGTCTCCTTTATTTTTATACAGTGTTACAATCTTGGCATCTCGCATGTCTTGAGGAATAGTTGTCTCTTCCCAGCACTGGCACAGCATCCTATGCAGGGGATGTAATAGCGTGCTCTTACAGCATTTGATTAAATCAGGAGGAATCCCATCACTGCCTGGTGCTTTGCCAGAGGCCAAGCTATCAATGGCCTTGCTGAGTTCCTCTAATGTTGGTTCGGCATCCAGCTCCTCCATAGTTGGCAGACTGTTGACACCATCAAGGGCTGCAGGCGTAACGGTATTGTCTCTAGCGTAAAGCTCAGAGTAGTGCTCGACCCACCTCTCCATCTGCTTACCCTTATCGGTTAGCTTCTCTCCGCTGATGATTTTTAGCGGTGCCGTCTTACTTTTATGGGGGCCAAGTGCTTTCTTTATACCGTCATACATTTGTCTAATGTTGCCTGTTTGCGCTGCGATCTGGATGCTCTCACTGAGCTGGAGCCAGTAGTCATTTGCACATCGTCGATCAGTTTGTTGAACTTTGCTTCTCGTAGCCCTCAGGATCTGTAGGGTTCTGGCACTCGGTGAATGTTTGTATTCATTCATAGCACTGCGCTTAGCTTCAATGACAGGTGCCATCACATCTGATGAAGCATCAAATCAGTCATTTGACTTTGCTGTTTTCTTACCAAAGGTGGCAAGTGCAGTACTTTGAATGGTGTTCCGTAGATGCTCCCAGTTCTCTGTAATAGTATCACCATGCTGAGGGCTACTGAGCACTTTCTCGAAGGTCGCAGTGAATTGAGCGATCATGAAAGGGTCTGACATCTTGCTGGTATCAATGCGTGGTTTCCCTTCATGTCTGATACGATAGAGTTTTCTTGGTTGTGCTCTGATTTTGCAGCAAACCAAGGAGTGATCTGTATCACAGTCTGCACTATGGTACGAGCGCATGGAGAGCACAGACCTGAGGAGTGGCCTTCTGACGAGAATCAGGTCAAGTTGGTGCCAGTGCTTGGATCGTGGGTGTCTCCATGACACCTTATGCTGGGGTTTTGTCTGAAAGTAAGTGTTGGTCACGCAGAGGTCATGGTGGACGCACAACTCTAAGAGCCGTTGTCCATTTTCATTCATCTTGCCAATACCAAACCTGCCCAGACATGAAGGCCATGAAACATTATCGGCACCCACTCTAGCGTTAAAGTCACCAAGGAGAACAAGCTGTTCTTGCCTAGGTATGCTTTTGATAATTGCTGTTAGATTCTCGTAGAACTCATCTTTAGCTTCTGAGGCAGAGTACAGAGTAGGAGCATACACACTGACAAGGGTGATGGGACCTGTGCTAGTTTGCAGGCGGAGCGTTAACAGGCGTTCTGATCCATTCTCGCCTGGTTCAACCATTTTAGTTAGCGATTTTTTGACCGCAAAACCTACTCCGTGTTCTCTAGCTTTATTAAGATCTTTCCCTTGCCAATAAAATGTGTAGTCCTTCTCGCTCACCGTTCCAGAGCCCGCCAGGCGCGTTTCCTGAAGTGCAGCTATATCCACCTGAAGTCGTTTAAGCTCATCATTAATTATGGCTGTCTTCCTTACATCGTTTACATCCTGTAGGTTTTCGGATAGTCCAGTCAACATAGTCCGGACGTTCCAGCATCCCAATCTGAGAGTTTGCTTATTTCTATTTTTTCGATAATTGCTTGGTGCAAAATTTTCTGTCCACAGTTCGGGTTTGACCCTAATCCCCATGCACCCAATGGGGAAAGCAGACAGTGGCGGGACAACACCTTATTGACTGGGGGCTGCCCAGCTTGAAGCGGGCGGTAGCTGTCCAGTGAGATCCTAGAACCTCTCCCACTGTCGGAAGTAGCCCCTGGCGCCATGCCCTACGCCAATTGGGCAAAAGGCTTATAACCGGTAACTGCTACTTCCCGTGTTTTGCCGACACCTATAGGGTGAAGCTGGAGTGTCCTCTCCAGGGCGCGAGCTTGGGCACAGTTATATGGAGATCAAGCTGTTGCCCATGCAGCATGTTCCCCCTCTCCACACAGCCGGTAGATCCAAAGGAACGGCAGTAGCCGATACAGTTTGGTACCAGCCATGTCGCAGGAATTGCCAGAATAATGTCGAATCGACATTAGACTGCCTTAGGGACTCCGACTCCGGATTTATCCTCAGGGTTTACTCCCGAAGCCAATTCCACAAATGGATATTCCCGCAAGGCAGCGGTGGTTTGAATTCAGAGTTCCTTCTCTTAGATAAGCTACCAACCAAGGATCACGAGCCCTATCTGCCCGAAGCTGCTGGTTTTAAGGCGCCAGTCGCTCGCCTTTGCCCCTTCTCCCGTCAGTGGAAACAGTTCCGCCGGGCTCAAATTGAGCCACACGTGAAGGCCGGGAGCTGGACTTGGTTGTCAGAGGCTGTTTGAGGCGCATGCCATAGAAGTATTTTATCTGCAGTGAGAGCTTATCCTCACTATGACTCCCGGCAATAACAATCTTTGGAACCCAAGCTGGTGATAGTTTTGTATATTCAGATTAATGAAAACCAAGCCAGTCATTGTTGCTTCTTTATCTAATGTATTACTAAGGAAATTATAGCCTGTATCTTCGAAGACAACGTAATAATCATAGACTACCCAGGTTTAGCAAAAGTGTGGTTTTTTGTTTTTTAAATGTGTGAAAATGTATGAGTGATCTTGGTATATTTGTAAGATTCTTAGGGTGGCACCACCCCCACTTCCCAGTGTTTGCAAATTATTGTTAATAATACATTTTTTCTTGTTGATTACTGTGGTGAAGTGGGATGTTATAAATATTTATAGGGGACTTAGTGTACTGACTGAGATCAGCTGTGAAGGTATATATATATATCTAATAAGAGTAGTGTATTATATATAACCTTACTTGCTGCCACATATGTATACCTCAGTCAGAATTATTCTGGAATAGTGTGATGACTACGTTATATGTCTAGGGTATGTGTATGATGAAGTGTAAGTCAAAACAACAACAACAGACAGATAAACAATTTAATTTATTCCACTACACTTGACAACACTGTGACACTCACATACATAAAACACTCTACAAGGATATCTTAAAGGAGTCACTGATAACTTTTCAAATAACAATATGTATTCATTGCTGTCATGAATGTATATGTGTCCTGATTCAAATACAAAGGAACCAGGAATCACAATCAATTTTAATTACAAGTTATATGTACAGAATTTATTAATATGAATCTTGTAGTGACATCTATTTTTAATAGTATCCTATGTGTGTCAGTGGTGTAGTAGTAATATGAGGTAATACTGGTTTTGTTTTGTTCAAGCTCTGTTGGTATTTGTCATCATGACTTCAATAGTTTGTCTTTATTGGAACTAGTATTGGAGATGTTCTCAGTTCCTGATATTAAAACACTTAAATTCCCCTCTTAATTGTATTTTACACTGTCATTTTAAGATGGGGGTACATAATGTTGAGCTCAGCTGGCCACATCAGCTTATCTTGCGTGATGGCGGCAGGAAAAGACTCCTCTGCTCGATTTCTCCCCTGGGCTCTGGAGACACCTCACTGATAGCTAAATGGACCAAGGAGTATGCTGTCCGACTCTGGATTCAGCAAAGCTCTGACCAGGTGCTGCTCAATAACTTTAAGACCACGGTCCCTGAAAACAAGAAGGATGTACCTTCTACGTCATAACTAATTTATACTCTCTTTCTACACTGAGCACAATACATCACAAACATTGAGTTCAGAGCGTTAGGCCAACTGTCAGCTTCATCTGAAATACTTTATACCAGTATTTCCCTCCCTAATGGTTACTACGCCTCTGCAATTCCAGCATTATTTCTGTCTAATCAATAATCTAGGTGTCAGTGTACTGTTTGGCCATTCCATGCAGTTTTACTTTCCTCCGACACCTTCTGTTCAGGCTGGAGCATTATAGGCTTTACATCATGTTCGCTACTGAACTACACATATATACAGGCATAAATTAACAATTTACATTCAATTTTCATTAAAAGATATTGAATATTTCAAGCTTACCACAATTCATAGAATAATAAACAGTTTCGTTGACTGGCAATGAATATAGCACAACTCCGATCTGCCGATGTTCCAGGCTTTATTTTATATAAAATATACACTGGTGCTCAACGTACTGCTTCTTAGTAGGATTATTACAAGATGTGGCAATGAACAGACGCTCTGAATCAAGTATATTCGCAGCTCTACCCAATGAAACCACGTCCACACATCTTTTCAAAAAAGTACCCCTTCTATTCGTTTCCCATAACAACACAAGATAGTATTTATAGCCCGACCAATCGTGTTTAGTCTTATATTTGTTGCGCTCCAATCAATTTGGAGTTAACATGGTAGGCTATTTCCGTAACGTAAGGTTTTTTCAAACACGTTATAAAAAAATTTTATGAGCAGAAATGATTTCATGCTGTCAGGCATCCCCACTATTTTATTTTGGTTATAATTTGGTAATTCCTAGACTATTTGCGTAACGTTTTACATATTCTTTGTCAGCAAGCCCTAAGGAACCCAAATATACAAATTTAAAAGAGCTAAGTGGCTGCGTTCAAAATATGCAATTTCTTCTACCTCCTGTTTCGAAGATGTGCTGTCTGGGTACTGTAATGTTTTCAAACGTAAACCCATCTAATGTTATCTTTTCTAATAAGCGTTTTTCAAGATTTTAAAACCTAACTCTGGGAAGGTTAATGTTTTTATCACTGTCCGTCTGAAAAAAAAGTTAGTGCATGTGGCCTTACACGCGTGATAGTAGTAATTGTATATCGCGTTACGCTTGTTGGGGGTGGCATTAATAGCGAGACACGTGTTTAGTGTTGCATGCGTTCCTGATTTTCAGCCCTCCCTTCTTTCTATTTGAGTCCATCTGTTCGTTCGTTTTGGTAACGTAGTATAATTAATGTTAGGATTAATTTAGGTCATTACGCAGTGTGCCTCTCAATGTTTTTCTTAGAAATGCAATACCCGTTTTAATGTGTTGTGGAAACGCTTGTATTTATGCAGTGGCTTATATTTAACGTGGAAACGTTACAATATGCAGACGAAGCATAAAACAAAGGGGATTTCGATTACTGTCATTGTGACAGCACTGTTCTTTACCATTCTTCTTCCTTTTATTAAATTTATTTGTTAGGCTTTACATTTACCTTTTAATTTATATAGGTGGATTAGAATATTTCACGACACCTCCCCTCTTAAAACAGACATCCCATGTCAGTCCTTTATTCTATATACACATAGATAAATGTAAGTCAACTTGACTTTACTCTGCTGTGGTGCTATCATGGTTTTATGTAGTTGGGTCCATTCAGAGTAGGCACTACTCATGAAATCTGCCTCAGACTTCTACAACCAATAATATATTTCGGTTATGTTACTGAACAGCCGCAAGTGTGAGTGCTTGTCTTAATGCTGCTTCGCAACCCGTATTCACCATTTCTCTTCTCTGAGTCTGCGCAATGACATGTCCAGAGAACATTATATTTCTCTCAAAATGTACGTTATGAGGAGATAACATATACCTGGTGATAGCAGAGTTTTCGTAGTGGATCCCATAATCTTCTTATTATCCTGTATGAAACATTCGGAATATCCTCAATCAAAGAGGCAACTCAGGGATTCATTACGTTCCTCCGAAATGTTTACATCCAACAATTTTCTCATCATTCTAGAGAAGACACTAGGCGCATTCTTCAATCCAAATGGCAATCTATTAAACTCATAGTGTCCTTCTGAGGTACTAAAAGCTAGGTATGGTCTAACCTCAGGCTTTACTGGAATCTGATAGTATCCTTTACTCAGATCCACTTTTGAGAAATATTTAGCTTTATTTAGTCTGGCAAACAGCTGATTTGTATCCGGCAATGGATCCACCTGTCCTTCTGTAATAGCATTCAGTCTCCTGTAATCTATACAGAGTCTATGTTCTCCAGAGGGCTTCCTTAAGAGTACAACACCGGAACTATACGAAGATTCACTGTGCGAAATAATTCCTTCCTTCAACAGATAGTCTATCTCTTCCTACAAAGCTTTCTCCTTAGCAAACGGAATCGAATATGGTTTCATACAGACAGGTGTGGGGTCTATCAGTTTCATATCATATTCCAATAGGTTTGTATGCCCTGGTCGGTCTGTTAACACCTCTGCATGATTATTTAGAACCTGTTGCACTCTCTCTTTCTGAGTTTTCGTTAAATGTGTACTGATTTTCACCTGTGCTGCTGTCTCACAGGGGTGTAATGGATATTCAAATGATGAAAGTGGTTCCTTTTTCATCTCCATGGCGATGGACAAGGTCAACAAGTGTGTCTCTTCCTGATGTTCTCTTTCCAAATATTTCTTCAGGAGATTCACATGATAGATTTTTTTTTTTTCCCTTCTTATCTATCTTATAATTTGTTCTAGACACCTTCTCTAAAACTGTATATGGACCCTGCCATCCAATCTGTAACTTATTCTGACTCCCGGGGAGAAGAAGCAGTACCTTCTCTCCCACAGCCAAATCTCTGTCTTTCGCCTTCCTGTTATAATAGGCAGCATGTTTCTTCCTGGCTTGTTTCAAATTTTCATTGGCAAGTTTCCAGCCAGTTTTTAAACGAGTGGTCAGCTCATTCACATATTGGTATGAAGATGTAATGTTTTCCTCTGCCTTTTCATCAGTCCACGTTCTTAACAAAGCTACATATGGACCTTTAATTTTGTGGACCTCTTTGTCCATGCACTGGTATGGTCTCTTCCACTCGAAGCTCTATAGTGATGATTTTTCCTCCCAGAATTATCATTCACAAAACGACCGCTACCAATTCTTTTCCTGGGGCTTTCTCCCCACTTAAAATTCTTGATGAGAGATTTCCTCTCTACATCCTCTTCCTCCAGTTTGTTTAAGTCCGATTGAGGGATTTTCGGCTTATCCTGGGGTAAGACATCTTTTTGCACTCTCCGCATAGTGGCCATTGTAAAACAGTTAAGTGAAGCTTGTCCGTGAAAAGGGGCTTCCCATTCCATTTGGTCCACTTTATCAAATCTATTTTTCTTTTTATTATCAGGCCTAATTGTGCCCCGTGGCGTGTCCAGGTCCTGATCAATATTCCCACTTGTGGGTGTTCCCTCATGTGCTATGCTACACCTTTCTACAAAATTCTCAATGTCCCATCTTGCTTTGGGCCAATAATAATTGTGAGCCACCTTTTGAATGATGGTACCTATCTTCTCATGGTCCCCATCTGGTTTCACATGTAGGCTCCTTATTAAGTCTGTCCTATATCTTTTTGGAAGAACCAGCTGTCCGTGACCTTTGGATCTAGCTCCAGTCTTCCTATACATCAACTTGTTTTTCATGTAAAAATCTCCCTTGCCTGGAGTTGTATGACAAGTTGACAATTTTCTGAAACAAGGCTTGAGTGTTTTATCCCCAGCCTGTGCCTTCCTCATCTCTTCTGGAGTGGTATCTAACATAATATCCTCCTCCTGTCTTGAGGTCGACCTGACCTGAAGGGTGGCCATATACACAGGTTTCCTTCTGCAACGGTCAGTGTCATGATTGTCCATCTGACAATTTTTACACCACCTTTTTCCTTGGTTGAAAGATTTTCTTTCATCATATTTCCTTTCATCGAATTGTGGGGTTTTATTTTTATTTTCATACCGTGGCCTATCAAACTGGTGCTTACCTTTGTTTTGATCCCTAGGATCAAATTTATTAAAGTTCTGTGGTGCCCTAAAGTTATCCACTTGTTTCTTTTTATTACCTGTTACCTCTGCTTGAGCTGCTTGATACCTTTCAGCAACATTTAGCAACTCACCCAGCCTCTCTGCACCTTGTTCCATGAGAAACTTTCTCAGGTCTGGAGCCATGGACTCTCTTAGTTGCTCTATAAGGACCATTTCCTTAAGATCTTGGGTTTTCCCCAGAGAAGTCCATTTCTCCAAGTATGTCTCTATTCGTGCAGAGAACTGGTGATAGGTTTCACCTGACAGTAGTTTAGCATTCCTAAATTTTTTCCTATAAAATTCTGCATTCTTTTCATATCTTAACAAAAGAGCCTGCTTTAGCATGTCATAATTTTCCTGATCACCTCTGCTCATTTTTGCAAAAACTTCATAAGCTGCCCCACGAAGTCCTTGAGATAACTTTAAGCTCCACCTTTCTCTCTCTAACCCATACGTGGTAGCTAATAGTTCATACCTATTTAGGTAGCTCTCTATATCATTGTCTTTCTCAACAAAATGATCTAAATGAAAATTCATAGCTGAGGTTGAGGCTCCTTGGCTAGCAGTGGCATCAGAGGCAAAGGGACTGGCACCATTTTCAGGAGCATGGCCCTGAAACTCAAACTCCCTTAGTCGTAACTCATGTTCCCTTTGTAATCTCTTCTCCTCCTTTTCTGCTTCCCTTTCTGCAGCTAATCTCTTGTCTTCCCTTTCTGCAGCTAATTTCTTCTCTTCCCTTTCTGCAGCCTGTCTTCTTTCTGCCTCCAATGCTTTAGCCTCTTTGTCAGCCTCAATCTGCAACCTCTTAGTTTCAGCCTCAGCCTCACATTGTAACTTCTTAATTTCCCTTTCAGCCTCTAACTTTCTTTCGGCTTCAAACCTTCTTTCTTCGCGTTCAATAAATTTGTCACATTCAGTAGTGACATAGGCAACCATAACTTGCCCATCTAATCCTAACTCTTTTGCAGTCTGAACAGCAGCAGATCGAAATTTGGCTAGGTCCGCCATTGTCTATCAGGTAAGTTTATACAATGTCTAACTAACAATTCAATCTCTAAATATATATCTAATGGACAACACAGGCACCGAGAGCTCAACCTTATTTAATTCCACCCAAGGATACCTTTTAATTCTTATATTCCCTGAAGTGAATTACCCCCAATATTTTTAATAGGGAAAGATTCAAAATCCCAAGAGCGAGACCCCAATATATGTGGTGAAGTGGGATGTTATAAATATTTATAGGGGACTTAGTGTACTGACTGAGATCAGCTGTGAAGGTATATATATATCTAATAAGAGTAGTGTATTATATATAACCTTACTTGCTGCCACATATGTATACCTCAGTCAGAATTATTCTGGAATAGTGTGATGACTACGTTATATGTCTAGGGTATGTGTATGATGAAGTGTAAGTCAAAACAACAACAGACAGATAAACAATTTAATTTATTCCACTACACTTGACAACACTGTGACACTCACATACATAAAACACTCTACAAGGATATCTTAAAGGAGTCACTGATAACTTTTCAAATAACAATATGTATTCATTGCTGTCATGAATGTATATGTGTCCTGATTCAAATACAAAGGAACCAGGAATCACAATCAATTTTAATTACAAGTTATATGTACAGAATTTATTAATATGAATCTTGTAGTGACATCTATTTTTAATAGTATCCTATGTGTGTCAGTGGTGTAGTAGTAATATGAGGTAATACTGGTTTTGTTTTGTTCAAGCTCTGTTGGTATTTGTCATCATGACTTCAATAGTTTGTCTTTATTGGAACTAGTATTGGAGATGTTCTCAGTTCCTGATATTAAAACACTTAAATTCCCCTCTTAATTGTATTTTACACTGTCATTTTAAGATGGGGGTACATAATGTTGAGCTCAGCTGGCCACATCAGCTTATCTTGCGTGATGGCGGCAGGAAAAGACTCCTCTGCTCGATTTCTCCCCTGGGCTCTGGAGACACCTCACTGATAGCTAAATGGACCAAGGAGTATGCTGTCCGACTCTGGATTCAGCAAAGCTCTGACCAGGTGCTGCTCAATAACTTTAAGACCACGGTCCCTGAAAACAAGAAGGATGTACCTTCTACGTCATAACTAATTTATACTCTCTTTCTACACTGAGCACAATACATCACAAACATTGAGTTCAGAGCGTTAGGCCAACTGTCAGCTTCATCTGAAATACTTTATACCAGTATTTCCCTCCCTAATGGTTACTACGCCTCTGCAATTCCAGCATTATTTCTGTCTAATCAATAATCTAGGTGTCAGTGTACTGTTTGGCCATTCCATGCAGTTTTACTTTCCTCCGACACCTTCTGTTCAGGCTGGAGCATTATAGGCTTTACATCATGTTCGCTACTGAACTACACATATATACAGGCATAAATTAACAATTTACATTCAATTTTCATTAAAAGATATTGAATATTTCAAGCTTACCACAATTCATAGAATAATAAACAGTTTCGTTGACTGGCAATGAATATAGCACAACTCCGATCTGCCGATGTTCCAGGCTTTATTTTATATAAAATATACACTGGTGCTCAACGTACTGCTTCTTAGTAGGATTATTACAAGATGTGGCAATGAACAGACGCTCTGAATCAAGTATATTCGCAGCTCTACCCAATGAAACCACGTCCACACATCTTTTCAAAAAAGTACCCCTTCTATTCGTTTCCCATAACAACACAAGATAGTATTTATAGCCCGACCAATCGTGTTTAGTCTTATATTTGTTGCGCTCCAATCAATTTGGAGTTAACATGGTAGGCTATTTCCGTAACGTAAGGTTTTTTCAAACACGTTATAAAAAAATTTTATGAGCAGAAATGATTTCATGCTGTCAGGCATCCCCACTATTTTATTTTGGTTATAATTTGGTAATTCCTAGACTATTTGCGTAACGTTTTACATATTCTTTGTCAGCAAGCCCTAAGGAACCCAAATATACAAATTTAAAAGAGCTAAGTGGCTGCGTTCAAAATATGCAATTTCTTCTACCTCCTGTTTCGAAGATGTGCTGTCTGGGTACTGTAATGTTTTCAAACGTAAACCCATCTAATGTTATCTTTTCTAATAAGCGTTTTTCAAGATTTTAAAACCTAACTCTGGGAAGGTTAGTGTTTTTATCACTGTCCGTCTGAAAAAAAAAGTTAGTGCATGTGGCCTTACACGCGTGATAGTAGTAATTGTATATCGCGTTACGCTTGTTGGGGGTGGCATTAATAGCGAGACACGTGTTTAGTGTTGCATGCGTTCCTGATTTTCAGCCCTCCCTTCTTTCTATTTGAGTCCATCTGTTCGTTCGTTTTGGTAACGTAGTATAATTAATGTTAGGATTAATTTAGGTCATTACGCAGTGTGCCTCTCAATGTTTTTCTTAGAAATGCAATACCCGTTTTAATGTGTTGTGGAAACGCTTGTATTTATGCAGTGGCTTATATTTAACGTGGAAACGTTACAATATGCAGACGAAGCATAAAACAAAGGGGATTTCGATTACTGTCATTGTGACAGCACTGTTCTTTACCATTCTTCTTCCTTTTATTAAATTTATTTGTTAGGCTTTACATTTACCTTTTAATTTATATAGGTGGATTAGAATATTTCACGACAATTACTAATATTATGCCATCAGAGTAAATTTTATAAATGTGATTATCACTATCAGCCCGATGAACATTTTCTGTTATTCTTTGATGTTTTGCTGCACATCATCCATTTTCTCCTCAGCTTGTCAGACTGGACTCTCTGTCTGTATACTGGAACAGCAAAACTGAACTGCTGCAGGACAAAAATAATAAACAAATATTGGTGAGCCTATTGTTTGTAGCATCATGTGCCAGATGTAACTGTTGTGTACATAGTAGTTACAGTAGTGGCTTTATTTACATGTGACATGTTAGACGATTGTGCTAACACTGACATGTTTGCAGTCTGATGACTGTACATATAAATGACGATATTATAAAAATGGCGATGATTCTGTAAAACTGTCATGTAATACACAATTAACATTTGTCTGATAATAACAAAAATAAATCACATAACTTAAAGAGTCTGTTGTAGCATATCATTATGTGCTGATGTGGAGCAGGTGAAGTATGTGAGTTGAGCTGAAGTGCATGGTGTTGTTCTTTCTTCTTCCTTCTTGTTCAGAGCTTACATTGGCTGAAATGAACCAGAGCGCCATTCCTGGAAATAAAGTACCAATTGAAAAGAAATACAGATCATTCAAATAATGAAAATAGGTAAATTGTAGGCATTTTCATAAGAAAGAAAGGAGGAGGACTTAGGCAACAGAAAATAAATGAGAACACTAGACAACAGAAAAGAAAGGTGGACACTAGACAACATAAAAGAAAGGAGAATACACTAGACAACAGAAAAGAAAGAAAGAACACTAGACAACAGAAAAGAAAGGTGGACACTATACAACAGAAAAGAAAGGAGAACACTAGACAACAGAAAAGAAAGAAAGAACACTAGACAACAGAAAAGAAAGGTGAACACTAGACAACATAAAAGAAAGGAGAACACTAGTGGTACGGGTAATTTTAAGAGAATATTTATTATTTCAGGAACTGTCCTCCCGACGTCCTGTGGTAAGAGTGCATTAGACTAAAGGCTTGACACTCCTTATTACAGTGGCCTGCTGAATACCCTCCAGGGTTCTCCTTGCATATTCCCTTTGAGGAATTATAATATAAGTATTAGATATGGCCAGTCACACACAAAACTCCCTGGCCCGCACCTCAGGTATTCAGTAACAAGGCCTAACTTCTTGGCTCGATTCACAAATATTTATTAACACATTACTCCACTTGAGTGTGTTATGACATCGTAGCTTTTACTAGCACATGTCTCTACTGTCCTTGATTCTGATACTCTCAGTTTTAATGGAACAGTCAACTTACGTGCCCAAGAATTCCATACACACTGCTAAGACTAATCTGACATTATACTGTTAATGAAAGCATAAGGCAGTGATGGTAATCGATCTTGCAGGTGAAATATAAAGATGCCCAAAGGCAATTAACACATTCTAGAATCAGGTCCTACTGGACACATTTCATGCATACTGGTCAAACGACACAAGCAGACTGCCGGTTAGAGACGCTAGCTTGTCCCAAATCAAAACTGACGTCTGCTGTCAATTCAAAGCAGGAGTCAAGACGTCACTTCCTGCAACCGCGGGATACCGTGTGTAAACAATATATATCAGGAAGTGATCGAATACAAAACATGATATGATATTTACTCATATCATTTAGACAACATAAAAGAAAGGAGAGCACTAGACAACAGAAAAGAAAGGTGGACACTATACAACAGAAAAGAAAGGAGAACACTAGACAACAGAAAAGAAAGGTGGACACTATACAACATAAAAGAAAGGAGAACACTAGACAACAGAAAAGAAAGGTGGACACTAGACAACAGAAAAGAAAGGTGGACACTATACAACATAAAAGAAAGGAGA
Organism: Oreohelix idahoensis; assembly: GCA_024509875.1. Lineage (NCBI taxonomy): Eukaryota > Metazoa > Mollusca > Gastropoda > Stylommatophora > Oreohelicidae > Oreohelix > Oreohelix idahoensis. The sequence goes on along the minus strand of JAMPIV010009447.1, from coordinate 342,866 downwards.
ACACTAGACAACAGAAAAGAAAGGTGGACACTAGACAACATAAAAGAAAGGAGAACACTAGACAACAGAAAAGAAAGGAAAACACTAGACAACAGAAAAGAAAGGAAAACACTAGACAACAGAAAAGAAAGGAAAACACTAGACAATAGAAAACAAAGGAAAACACTAGACAACAGAAAAGAAAGGTGGACACTATACAACATAAAAGAAAGGAGAACACTAGACAACAGAACAGAAAGGTGGACACTAGACAACAGAAAAGAAAAGAGAAAACTAGACAACAGAAAATAAAGGAGAACACTAGACAACATAAAAGAAAGGTGGACACTAGACAATATAAAAGAAAGGAGAACACTAGACAACAGAAAAGAAAAAGAAAGAACACTAGACAACAGAAAAGAAAGGTGGACACTAGACAACATAAAAGAAAGGAGAACACTAGACAACAGAAAAGAAAGGAGAACACTAGACAACAGAAAAGAAAGAAAGAACACTAGACAACAGAAAAGAAAGGTGGACACTATACAACAGAAAAGAAAGGAGAACACTAGACAACAGAAAAGAAAGGTGGACACTATACAACAGAAAAGAAAGAACACTAGACAACAGAAAAGAAAGGTGGACACTAGACAACATAAAAGAAAGGAGAACACTAGACAACAGAAAAGAAAGGTGGACACTAGACAACAGAAAAGAAAGGAGAACACTAGACAACAGAAAAGAAAGAAAGAACACTAGACAACAGAAAAGAAAGGTGGAGACTAGACAACATAAAAGAAAGGAGAACACTAGACAACAGAAAAGAAAGGAGAACACTAGACAACAGAAAAGAAAGAAAGAACACTAGACAACAGAAAAGAAAGGTGGACACTATACAACAGAAAAGAAAGGAGAACACTAGACAACAGAAAAGAAAGGTGGACACTATACAACAGAAAAGAAAGGTGGGTGCAAGACAACAGAAAAGAAAGTAGTAATTGTTAAAGATGATTTATCATGTATTCACATGTTGACCATGTTTAGTTCTGTTATCAGTTAATCTACACGCTAACAGTTATATTCGTGGCCAGCATGATGTATTTTGCACTTATATAAATGTTAAATGAACGCGATATTAGTCTGACGTCACTTGTGTATGATGACGTTGTTTTGGGTGCTTAACATAATTTATGCAAACCGTTAGACAGGGCCTTTCGTTATCAGATTTTGATCACGAAGGACGTCAAAGCTGTTGCTCCTCATTTAGAAGATTATGTACTCCTACGTGGCTGTATATTGTACGAAGGTCGCCACTGATATTATATATGATTCCGAACTGAAGGATTGAGTTCGAGGAAGTATTTTCACAGAGAAGTATTGCTATCGCAATTTAAAATATATAAATATTAACCACGTCTGGGGTTCGATACTTCAGTGATTCCATGATGGCACTGCTTAGTAAATATTCCAGATGTGTGATGTTCCAAGGAGGACTGTAGGAGCTTTCAAATCATTAATGTAATTCATGCTTTCAAATGAACTTGTTTAATGTCATAATAAATATGCCGGTATTTGTGGACCCAAAAATCAATCAGGTGTTGGAGTCCGTGCATGAACTGTAATTTTCTTGACAACCCCAAACCATTTGCAAACATCCATAAGCACGATGCTCAAGATTATTAACCATCCATAATAATACTAAAACAAGCCTCAACAGTAATGCACACTCTGGAGATTTCAATACAGCACTAATAAAATGACCATGAGAGCACTCTTTGTACGGATGAACCTAATTGAGTCTCTAGAGTATGTAGCCAAGATTTTCTTTTCTGTTGTTTTAGTGTCCTCCTTACGTTCTTTCTTTCTTACAAATGCCTACAGTTTATCAGTTTTCATTGTGTACAAATCGCAGATCTCGGGTTCCCCTCCTTTCATCATGTCACTGAATGACCAAGATTTGTTTGGTTCTGCAGTAATTTTTACTTTGAAAATCCATGCTTTTCACACATTCTATGTGTTGCTTGATCTAGAGGGGGAATACCAAGAAATTTTTTACCTGTTGAAACAAAAATGATGTTTATCAAGAAGCATTGAAAAAATAACCATATTGCAATAATCAACATAGCAGATAACGATAAGTAAATATGAATTAATCAAAATATCATAGTTTTAATTTTACATTTTCAGACATCATGATGCTCTAGGTTTTTGTAAACTGTTATTGACCATATAAATTTTGTTTTCTTGTCATTAGAGTGCCTTGGCAGACATCATACCAAAACAAGGGAGCAAGTCACATTTGCAGTACTGTGAGTAATCAGTGAAAGAGAAGAGAGTGAAAGAAGAATAAAATAAGAAAAAATGAAGGAAGACAGAGAAAAGGATGATTAAAAATACAGAAAAAAACAAAAAGAAACAGAATAAAACATAGGGATGAAGAAAAAGGAAGAGAAGGAAGCAAAGAAGAAGATAATAAATGAATGCATACCTGCCAACCTATTGAAAAAAAAACCTGTATGCCAGGTCATTAAAAAAACTTAACGACTACCCAAAAAACTTTGCGTGAAAAATGAATTGTAAGTTGTTCAAAATACATGCTTTTAAAATAACAAACAACATATACAGATTAAGTAAACTTATATAGAGACAATTATGGCATCTCTAAAACTTAATTTAATTTTTTTTCTTTAGAATTGCTCGTATTACATGTAAAGCATGCACCTTTTGCCCTTTTCAAAATGGCATTAGTGGGCGTAAAGATTATGCAACAATGTCAATGTGTATTTTTTACTGTAAAAAAATTGTCTGCATTTATAGACCACTTACAGTCTGTGCAGATTTTCTTGATCTTGGAGAAAGATCTTTCAGTTAGCAATACTGTGAAGCAACGTCAGAAGTCACTGAATAATCACATTTAGATTAGGAAAGTGGATACCAACAGTACTCCTTCTCTGGCTGATAATTTCCAGCCAGTAGCTAAAAATGCTCTTTATTCTGTCCTTTTCCCATCTGTTCAGGTACACACCTACAAGACAGCATACAAAAATAGATTTTTTCTTCTGAACTTTCTGTTTGAAATGCTGAGCAAAAGCATCTGCCGGCATGCAGGTGCTGCAGATTATCTTTAATGATTGAGTAGTATAACTGAGATCCTTTAGGACCTAATGGTTGAAACAGTCTATGGTACTTATGACCTTATGTTGCCAGACTCGCGATCAAACAGTTGCAGAAGTCAGTCTGTACATGGGTAAGCCCAATTCGTGATTTGTAGCTACCCCAATTGGTTTCTTTCGTATCGGTAATTATTTTTGACAAAGCTGACTTAATGTTAGGATTAGTGTTATTACGAGGGGAAGTCAGTAAGTAGGTTACAAACTGATATGGGGAAGCTGAAAATGGTAGTTGGTAGTTTCTAAAGGTGTCATTAAGCGACAGTATCATCCAGCTTTATGATTAGCTTAGGTAGTAGACTGCTAGGTGTCGCATGCGCAGAGCAGATAAAAATGGCGACCGTGCTCGTGGAGTGTACAAACGAAGAACAATGCGCTGTTGTGCGGTTTTTTTGGGCAAAAGGACTTCCTGCAAAGGATATTCATAAGGAAATGTTTCCTGTTTACAGTGTGAAGTGTTTCATGGGTGCATCACTACCAACCTGAATCAAAGTGTAATTCAATGCAATGGAAACATCCTTGTTCACCTTCAGCTAAGAAATTCAAGGTTTCACCATCATCAGGGAAGGTTATGCTTACAGTGTTTTGGGATTCTCACGGAGTGCTGTTAGCTCATTTCCAGAAGAAAAGTGAGAATGTGAATGCTGCATCGTACTGTGAAGTTCTGCTTCGTGATGCAATTTGAAGAAAACACCCAGGCCTACTAACTAGAGGAGTACTGCTCCATCACGACAATGCCAGACTACATACAGCTCGATTAACCCAGGAGAAAATTGAACAACTAGGGTGGTAAATTCTTGAACATGTGCCTTAGCGACTTAGCCAAGAGTGATTTTCACCTGTTTGGTCCACTAAAAGCTCACCTTGGCTGTAAACATTTAGCAGGTGATGCAGAGGTTGAACGTGAGGTGCGAATGTGGCTGAGACAGCAGAGCACACACTTCTATGCTGCAGGTTTCGAAGCACTAATACAGCAATGGGATAAGTGTATCAATGTTGGTGGAGATTATGTTGAGAAATAAAGGGGAAATGTAAGTGCAATAATACATGGTGTTCAAGTTCGTATCTCATTTATTATTTTTTTCATAACCATTTGTAACTTACTTACTGACTTCCCCTCGTAGTTATTATTAGGAGATTTTTAGCCACTAACCGTAACTCTTACCAAACCCTATGTCATGCTTTTCCAAAACTAATAAGGTGTGATAAATTATTGCTTAACCTAGATAGGGAAAGCAAATCATCAAGTGCACGCATGCGAAGACCAACTTTGGCAAATTGCCAATTGTAAATTATGCGACATAGCGGATAGATTTACATGGACTGTATTTCAACTGCCAAAGGAAAATGTATTAACAATCTTATTCACCAATACCACATAACAATTTCTTGCATCATGTTATACACAACTGTGCAGCAGCAAATATTTGTGCAATGCACTTAAGTTTTTTCTGAATCATTAAGAACAAAGCATACATTTTAACAACACAAAACCTCTTTTCTGAAGAGCGCAGTGATTAGATTTTCTGATCCCCGATTATTAGGATTATTTGATCGATTGTTTCAGGGACCTGACCTTGATGAAACCTCATTTAAAGAAAAGTATAAAGAGACTTGCGGAGTATTAAAAAAACGGTTAAAAACAACATGGGCATTAACTCTTTGACTCCATAATTATTTTTCACCCTGTGACATAATTATTTTTTGAAGAATTCTAAACGATGAAGTGTTCTGTCTTTTAGTGTAAATTTTATGTTAATCTTTTTTTGTGAACATGTACTTATTATATACCAAACTGTAGGGAAATGAATAGAGAATTGTAATATATAACGTCTTTGGTAGTATTAACTCTTGTAGTATTAAGTCCCAAGAGCCGATATATCGTACTTCCTTCTAGACCCATTTGGGCCGATCAATGTTAAATCGGCTTTCATATCTTTTGCTCCTGTCTAGAGCTTTTTCTAATTTTAACAACCCAAAAACACTATTTTCTTAAAGTATAGCCATCCAACTTGGAATTTTGCCGTGACAGATACAACATGTCCTGTGTTAAGTGATTAATTTTTAATTTTTTAAAGTGCATATTTCATTACATAAAATGGCTATGCCCACTACTTCTGGCAGACCTCACAGATTAACGTCAAAGCAAGCTAGAAAGTTATTTGAAGAAGTTCTAGATAGTGATAATAATTCAGATTGTAGCAGTTCTTCAAATAGTAGTGGAAGCGAGTCAGATCCTAATGTCGAGTCATAGAAAATCGATGATGATAATGGGAGGTTTGATGTTAAATCGGATTTCATATCTTTTGCTCCTTTCCAGAGCTGTTTTCTAATTTTAACAACCCAAAACATCATTTCTGACAGGAAGTACTTTCTTTTAAATACCTCGTGTGTTTAAGGGTGAACGTGTTTCGTGGTGATATTAATTTAAGATTTTTAAAGCAATTTTTAAGCGCGTATTTTCTCAGATAAAATGGCCATGCCCACTGCTTCGATTAGGCTTAGGAGATTAACGTCAGATCAAGCTAGGATGTTATTTGAAGACATATTTGATAGTGATAATAATTCAGACTGTAGTATTTATTCAGAGAATAGTGGTGATGACTCTGATTTTCAGCAGGAGTCTGATATTGACTCCTTGGAAACTGAGGAAGATAATAGGAGGTCTGATGTAGATAATGAAGTTATGGATACAGGAGCATGTAATCAGACTGTAATAAATTCAAATAATATATCCGATCCAAAAAGAAAAAGAATCAGGAGGGATGGGAATGTTGATTTTATTAGTAGGCCTAATACAAACAACGCGGTTTGGCATTCATTGGCGACTGGAGAAACTAAAGCAAATTTTACTTTCCGCCAGACAAGACAGAACATAAATCCAGCTCTGTATAGCTTGCAAACACCTCTTGATTTTAAAAAATTTTACATGGATGATGCTGTTGTTAGCACTTTGATAACCAGCATTAATTCCTATGCTGCAAAAGTTGTTGAAACAAACAACCCACATAGAAAGCATTCATTATTTGCTTCATTTGCTTATTATGAATGGCTCAAGTTTACAGCTGTAATGATTGCGATGGGGCTGGATCAAAGACCAAAAATCAAGGATTACTGGCACACCGCAGGAAATTTTTATACACCTTGGTACCACGAGATGTTTTCGAGAAACTGTTTTCAAATTATTTATCACAGCATGCTGCATGTTTGTGAACCAGAAGATCAGGATGCAGCTAAAATTGAGCCATTTGTTGAGATGCTATTGACCAAATTTCAGAATGCTTTCTATCCATTTGAAGATGTTTGTATTGATGAGATGGTTATAGGATGGAAAGGTAGGTTTAGGCACAAACAGTTCAATGCAACCAAGCCTCACAAATACCATATCAAAACATTTGGACTGTGTGATTCAGCAATAGGCTATGTTTTCAATTTGAAAATTTATTTTGGGAAAAATACAACCTATGACCCTAGTCTAGATCCCAGTTCTGCTCATGCCGTGAAAGTGTTCGGCACTCTTTTGAAGCCACTGAGATCAGGACATCATATTTTTGCTGATAGATTTTATTCATCCAAAGCTCTGATTGAATATCTGCTTGCACACAGTTATAATTATACAGGAACCCTGAATGCCAACCAAGTCGGCTTCTCTCCTGAAATAAAAAATCTCAAGCTTGGCCATCAAGAGATGAAATGGTTTTTTGACTCGGAAAATACAACATTATGTAAAGATAAAAAAGCAAAAAAGCCCCGCATACTTGTTTCAACTAAATCAGCTGTCGCAACTGTTGAGAAGGGCAAGGGTCTAACTAAAGTTACAAAGCCAAAGGTAGTTGATGACTACAATATGAGTATGAATGGCTGCAACCGCATGGATCAAATGGTTGGTTACTACAGTATGCACAACCGTAAAACCAGAAAGTGGTGGAAGAAGATTTACCACTGGATGATTGAAGTGACACAGGTAAATGCCCACATCCTATACAGTTTGTGTCAGGAAGGTGCGACAACAAAAAGGAAGCTCACACTTCAAGATTTTAAACAGAATTTGATTGAGGATCTGTCCAAAGAAGCTGCTGAGCTGACACCAGGCGGTGTAATAGATTGTCCACCCAAAAATTCTAAATGCTCCATGAAAGGAAATGAAGTGGAACGGATGATTGGAGCCAGACATATAGTGGAATATGATGGAAAAGACAGAGCCTGTGTTCATTGTAGCGCCAATGGAAGGCGGCATCGCAGATCAAGCTTTGTGTGTATAGGATGCATGGACAGATCCCCACCTTTGTACAAAAAATTGCTTTGTAGCTTATCATAAGCAACAATATATATAGGGTCTGCCTAGATATGAATAAGCTTTGTAAATAAAATATTCTTTTCCCTTTTCTGAGATGTGTGATAGGGCCTACAATTTGAAATTTTCATTTTTTTAAATGCTAAGGACTTTTTTTTCTGTCAATTTTTTTACTTTATGATTTAATTATAAAATAATGTTTATACATAGGCCCCTAGTGTGAATATATTTAGAAAAAGTGATCTTTTGTGATTTCCTATGGATTATGTGTTTTCCTATGGATTATATCTTCAGAAGAACAGGAGAAACTCGGCAAGGTAAGAATATTTTTTTTTTTCAAATTTATCTACTGTTTCATCTGCGTCTTATTCAGCCTCCATTTTACCTTGCATTTTACATTTTACTAACTTATAATTTTTATTAATAATATTTAAATTATGCACAAGATGCAGTTACTAACAATCATTCAAGTGTAAATAATATTATAATTCCCATCTTTCTGATGTATAAACTGAAATTTCCTCTTTTTTTTTACAACAATGTGACCTGTTGTTGCAATCTGTGCAATTAACACTTTCCTGAGTGTTTATTGACTAAAATTGATAACTGATTGTGCTTTGTTAGAATGCTTCTGTTTGTGACATTTTGAAACTTTACCCTTGGGTGATCTCCTGAGGAACAATTATAGAAGAATTTTAATGAATACTTTTGCTCTAATTTTTCTCCGGCTTATTCTTTCAGCCTTCATTTTACCTTGGATAACTAATAATTTTTCAATGAAAGCTTTTATACTTGTAGCACAAGAGTAAAGTACATCCATTTACCTTCAGTTTCATATGCAACAACAAAGTTATTTGTGCATATGAACATTTAAAAAAATTATTTCCAAACAACAACAATAAAAACACACTGGGGTAGTCGTTTCCTCTTTTTTACAACCATGTGACCTGTTGTTGTAATCTGTGAAATTAACAATTTCCTGAGTGTTTATTGACTAAGAACTGATTGTGCTTTGTTAGAATACTTCTATACTACTCGTCAAAAGTCAAGGGCCACCCTATTATTTTCAATACACTTTTATATAAGCGCATAGAATGATTAAATGAAGGAAGTTTTTAGTAAAAATGGGTGCAATATCTTCCTCTAACAGTCCTCTATGCACGTTAAGCATAAAAACAACTCACCGACAACCATGGTGATCACGTGCAATTTGGTTTGCTGACCATAAATTCACATTTTTGATCTGTTTTTTCAAACTTCCGTACAACCAAACAGGTGAAGTAATCGTGCTGATTGACATTTCACGTGCAATGGCGACTTTTCGTGAACAGAGTTCGCTCTTAATTTGTTTTACAATCAGCAGACTTAGGGTAGTTTCATCACTTGCAAAAACCATGCCACCGAGAAGAAGTCTTGACACCTTACAAAGAATGAGGGCTATAGCGTGGGTTGAAAGTGGTTTATCTGTCCGTGAGGTTGCTAGACGGCTTGCAGTGTCACACTCTACTATCCAAAGAATTTTGGAGAGATTTAAGGCCACAGGAAGTGTGGAGGATCGCCACCGGCCAGGTCGCCCTAGATGCACCAATAGACATGATGACCGGTACCTCTTGTTGTCAGCCCTGCGCCATCAAACAGTGACTTGTTCCACTTTAAGATGTCAGCTGAGACAAACTGTAAACGTTAATGTCAGTCAAAGCACCATTCGCAGACGTTTACATGAATTTGGACTGGCTGCTTGACGTCCTGCAGTCAGAATCCCTCTTACTCCTGCTCATCGCAGAGCCCGTGTTGCTTGGTGTCACGAGCACATCCGATGGACAAGGCAACAATGGAGTCAAGTTCTCTTTACTGATGAATCTCGCTTCACTGTGTCATTCAATGATGGCAGGATTCGAGTTTGGAGATGACCAGGAGAGCGATTTACTGATGACACAATTCGAGAGGTGGATCGTTATGGTAGGGGTTCTGTCATAGTCTGGGGAGGCTTCTACAGACACGGCAGGACCCCACTCTACATCATCCAAGGCAACTTGACCGGCCCAAGAAACCAGAACGAAATCTTGAGACCAATTGTTCAGCCTGCTCTGGAGGCCATAGGTGGTAATGCCATCCTACAAGATGATAACGCTCGACCCCATCGAGCTCGTGTGGTGAATGAGTTTATTCAGCAACAGGGGATCATCAGGATGGCGTGGCCAGCTCGTTCACCTGACCTTTCTCCGATTGAGCACCTCTGGGATGTCCTTGGTCGAAGATTGTCAACAAATCACCCCCTGCCAATGGATGTTGCACAGCTGACTGCATTTCTGCTTCAGGAAGGGCAAGCTGTTCCTCAGGATACTCTTCGGACCCTTGTGGACTCAATGCGTCTACGCTGTCTTGAATGCCTTGCTGCAAACGGTGGTCATACCCGATTTTGAAATGTGTATTTGTCCAATATCTATTGTGTGACTTTTGAAAAGGTGGGTGACACACTTCACAGCTTCATTGCGTTTGAATGTGTGTTTCCATTTCTTTACGTGACATGTCAATTTGGTATTCAATAAATGCCGTTTTGACTGATACCAATTATGTTTATATCAGATTTGTTTTATGGTTTCAACCAAGGTTTTTCTAAGTGGCCCTTGACTTTTGACGAGTAGTATATTTGTGACACTTTGAAACTTTACCCTTGGATATTCTCGTGAGGAACAATTATAGAAGAATTTTAATGAATACTTTTGCTCTAATTTTTCACCTGCTTATTCCTTCAGCCTCCATGTTACCTTGGATAACTAATAATTTTTCAATGAAAGTGTTGATTGTCTCATTATTTAGTTTGTTTTCCCGACTAGAGTTACTTACCCTTATGGGAACTCTTCTGCTTTCTTCTTCCTACTTCCTGTTTTCTAAGATGGCGAATTAAACATGTCGATCCTTGTATCTTGTGTTCAAGCTTCGTGATTATACTTCGTAACGTGAGTATGTATGACAGCCAGCCACGTCTCATTATATCTTACAATATTTACTACACACGACGGTAAATATCAACATGGTGGCAGCGGTGTTTATTTCTACAGAATTCGAACTATTCTGCTGACACGTGTGCTGAATGTCATTAGACTTGAGGTGAGATTACTGATTATTGCTTGCATACCATTATTAGACATTTCGTCATGGCAGAACAGCCCTTATTTTGGTTACCACCCTGCCTAGACATAAATAACGTCGAACCAGACACATTTCGTAAATGGAGACAACAGTTAGAACTATACATGCATGCAGTAGAGGTGGCTTCAAAACCTGATTCTGTTCGGGCGGCCATTATTCTACACTGTGCTGGACCTCAAGCTGTTGAAGTTTTTGATCAACTTGCAGAGGAAGGAGACCACTCTAATCCTAATAAAATTCTTGATTTGCTCCAGAACCATTGTAGCTCATGAAGCAATGAAGTATTACATACGTTCAGATTCTGGAACACACCTCTTCAAGATCCTTTCAATTCCTTTTTGACTGAGCTGAGAACTAAGGCAGATTTGTGCAACTTTAATGACAAGGATCGTATGATAAGAGACAAAATTGTCTTTACTGTTAACAAAAGGTTACAAGAGAAGCTCTTGAGAGAAGCTGACCTCAACCTAAAGAAAGCCATTCACATATGCAGAGTCTTCGAGCAAACTGGAAACGACATAAGAGAGATGAGTAATACAGTACAACCTTCTGAAGCAAGGGTTGAAAAGGTACAGAAAAAATCACTCAACCATAAACCTCCCAAGAGAGACACTGGGCATGCTGCTGGTAAAGCCTGTCAAAGTAACACTGACAGTGGGTACTTTGAACCTAGAAAGGAGTGTCATTACTGCGGACAGAAACATCTATTAATTAAGAAAAAGTATCCTGCATGGGGGAAGTTTTGTTCAAATTGTGGGGGAAGAAACCATTTCAAAGTTAAATGCAAGAAAGTTCATACTGTTCACAGAGAGTCAGTGGAAGATTCTGAAGTTTTTCTTAATTGTGTGAAGTCTAGCAAAGCTTGTACATCTGCACAACTCATTGTCAATGGAAAAATGGTAAAATTCCAGTTAGACACAGCAGTTGATGTGAATACAATCTGTCAACGCTTTGTGATGCAAGAACAACTGTTACCCACTAAACAGAGGCTTGTTATGTGGAATGGTACTAAGATGACTCCACTGGGAGAAGTTCTATTAACTGCTGAGAATCCTAAGACTGGGACAAAACACAATATAAGGTTTACTGTTGTGAAAAATAGATTCACATGTTTGCTGGGCAACAACACACTGCAGGATCTACAGTTTGTGACAGTCAACACAAACAAATTTATTGCTAAGGTGGCTACTGACAGTTCAGATAATGATCATAACTCTGATAACCATCTAGGTGTCCTGGGTGAAGCTGTGTTGCAGATTGATCCTAATATTCGTCCAAAGGCACTGCCGTGCAGAAAAATACCATTTTCACTTAAGAGCAAGGTAAAATCAGAGCTTCAAAATCTAATGAACAGAGGTATATTAATACCAGTAGAGGAACTGACTGAATGGGTTAACCAAATGGCTGTTGTTGAAAAGTCTGATGGTTCTTTAAGAATATGCATTGATCCTAGACCCCTGAATGAGGCTTTGCAGAGAGAGCATTACAGATTACCAACTTTGGATGATGTATTGCCTGAACTCAATAATGCCAAGATCTTCACAAAGCTGGATATCAAGGAAGCATTCTGGCATATCAAACTTGATGAGAAGTCTAGTAGACTTACAACAATGATTACACCTTATGGTAGGTTCAGATGGTCTAGATTACCATTTGGCTTGAATGTAAGCAGTGAAATTTTCCAGAGGCATCTAGCACAAGCTCTTGAAGGTCTTCATGGTTGCATCAATGTTGCTGATGACATAGTTATTGCAGGTTGTGGATCAAACAGACAGCAAGCAATTAAGGACCATGATCTGAAGCTCAAAGCTCTGAAACATAGGTGTAAAGAGAAAGGCATTAAACTGAATGACGCTAAAGCTCAAGAGAAGAAAGAAGAAATTACCTTCATGGGTCACCTTATTACTGCTCGAGGTGTTGAACCAGACAAGAAAAAGGCTGAGACAATACTAAACATGCCTGTTCCTAAGGATTGTCATGAGGTTCGCAGATTTTGCGGCATGATACAGTATCTAGCAAAGTTTCTCAACAATCTTTCAGAAGTTCTTCATCCAATTAGAGAACTTACACGTAAGGATACTCCCTTTATCTGGTCTGCTGAATGCGAACAAGCTTTCAAGAGAGTCAAGAAGCTGATTACTTCTACTCCAGTACTCGCATACTATGATCCTGATGAATCTTTGTGTATTCAAGTTGATAGTAGCAGCTATGGACTTGGGGCTGTCCTCCTACAAAATGGTCAGCCAATAGAGTTTGCTTCTAGAGCTCTAACTGAAACTGAACAACGCTGGGCTCAAATTGAGAAGGAACTCTTAGCTGTTGTATATGGTTTGGAACGCTTTGACCAATACACTTATGGAAGGAAAGTTACAATCATCAACGACCATAAACCTTTGGCAGCCATTGTCAAGAAACCTCCGAGTCAAATTCCTCGAAGACTGCAGAATTTACTGATGCGCAGCCATCGATATGACTTTGAATTCCAATGGGTACAAGGTTCCGATCTTCTTATAGCCGACACACTGTCCAGAGTTAGTATTCATAATGTCACATTGGATTCCTTAGCTGATAGAGAGAGCAATGCAGGAGCTGATGCACCTGTAAGATTACTTGAAATACCAGATGTGATGATGGAAAAGATTAAAGCTGAAACTCTCAAAGACAGCGTGCTCCAGAGGTTGAAGTCGACCATTTTGCATGGGTGGCCTACGAAAAAGTCTGATGTACCTGCTGAGCTTATGCCTTATTTTGACATTCTTGACACTCTGACAACAGAACAAGGCATAATACTTAAAGGAGAGCGTATTCTTATCCCAAAAGCACTGAGGCCTGAAATCAAGAAGAAGCTGCACGCTGCTCATCTTGCATTTGACAGCATGATGCGCCAGGCCAGAAGTTGTCTGTTTTGGATCGGAATGACGGCTGAGATTCAACAGATAGCTGACAGTTGTCCAGAATGTCAAGAAACGAAGGCAAGGAATACTAAAGAACCTTTAAACCAACACTCAAGAGGTTTATCACCCTGGGAGAAAGTTGGCACTGACATCTTTATTATAGAAGGCCGATATTATTTAGTTCTGATTGACTACTTTTCCAACTTCATTGAAGTAGACTTTCTACCTACAATGACAGCACAGTTAGTCATCAGGAAATTGAAGTCTCATTTTGCTCGTTATGGTGTTCCCAAAGTTATTGTATCTGACCAAGGTACTCAGTTTACGTCTGCACAGTTCAGATCATTTACTGCTAGATGGGGGATACTTCATGTTAAATCAGCACCAGGTCACCATAAAGCCAATGGATTAGCTGAATCTGCTGTGAAACTCATCAAGGGTATGATGAGAAAGACTGTTCAAAATAATACAGATGCATATGAGGCACTACTTGAACTTCGTAATACGCCGAGACAAGGGTTTGATCAAAGTCCAGCAGAAATACTGTTCAACAGGAAACTGCGTACACTGATACCTTCTGCAGTGAAACCCGTTGCATCTCACAGTAGAGTTATTGAAAGTAGAGGCAAGAGAGACAGATCAGTGAAGAAGTATTATGATAAAACTGCTCATGATCTGCCCAAGTTGTCTCAACAGCCAGTTTACTATCAAGATCCTGAACAACCAAACTGGCAACCTGGAAGGATTGATAAGAGGCTCTCTGAAAGAACAACCCCCTTCACACCTGATCCCGAGGACCTGGAAATTGATGTCTCCTCTCCAGTTCTACCCGAGCAACAGGTTGTTTTGCCAGACATGGAAAACACTAGTGAAGTGAACATTTCCAATCCTCCAGAAGTTGATCCTTCAACTCCAGCTACTTCTAGTCGTGGGAAAGCTGGCAAAGAACATTCTCTCCTACCATCTTGCCCTAAGAGACCTCAAAGAGATCGCAAGAAACCCTCTTGGATGAATGACTTTGTTCACTCATAAAGAAGGGGGATGTTGATTGTCTCGTTATTTAGTTTGTTTTCCCGACTAGAGTTACTTACCCTTATGGGAACTCTTCTACTTTCTTCTTCCTACTTCCTGTTTTCTAAGATGGCGAATTAAACATGTCGATCCTTGTATCTTGTGTTCAAGCTTCGTGATTATACTTTGTAACGTGAGTATGTTTGACAGCCAGCCACGTCTCATTATATCTTACAATATTTACTACATACGACGGTAAATATCAACAGAAAGTTTTTTTTTCGGTATCTTCTACCTAGGACTAGTGATTAGATGTTATGGTAGGTTTAGTTTTGTTGCTTTTTGATCGTCCAGAATATGACTATGCCCACTCATCAACTAAATCTAATGTGTCTAGCTTTTCTGCACCGATTCCATCTTTTGGCAACAAACTGTGACTACCAAACAATCATTATCAATGTCAGCAATGTTCCAAAGTAGTTTGACACAATTATTTGCTTAGGAGAAATAGAAAATATAAAGTGTGACATATTTCTCTAGCAATAACAAAAAACGCAAACACGCAAATCGTCACACAAATTGTGATAATAACATCAAAATACGCACATGTGCTGCTTAACTACAGTCAAATTAGTTGTTTGGGACCCAAAGATGCAGCAATAGTGAATGCAGTCAGCGACCCATAGCTTGACTGCTTGCATCAGGATCAGCGAACCAGAGCTGGTCAAGACCGTGCTCCACCTCCACATGGTGGTCCTGGAAACAGTCTGCAGCAGTGCAGTCTGGCTGAGTGAGCACGGATCGAAGAGGGAAGGCAAACCCGGTCCCAAAAAATGCCGTGCAGAAGTCGGATGTGTCGACCCAAAGGTGCAGATATCACAGCTTAGGCGTAAACAGACACAACGTAACCACCGTCCTTTTCAGGACGAACGAGGAAGAAGAAAAAGAAATTAGTTGTTTAAATAGTAGCGGAAGTCATTCTACAAGTTTTAAAATATGAACTGCATTAAACAGATGATTTTTGGGGTTTATTCATGATAAACTAAAAACAACGCTCTGAACGTTGCGCTGGCACAGCGTGTTGAATTTTGCAACGCTCAGAGCGTTGGTCTGGAATCAAAGAGTTTTACTATGTATTTGAAAGCACTGACCTCTTCAGAAAAATCAATATGGCGCCAATATTTAAACCTGATCGACTCTGAATTTGACATCTTGGGCTTACTGCCTTCACACACGTCATGTTTCACTTGTTTACAATATTGATATGTGTTGCACCATTAAAAAGGTCTTTACAAAACATTTATTATGCTTGGTGTATCGCTGAATGTCAACATATTATCAATTTTTTTAGATTTCATCACATATAAGAAAATTCATGTGTGTTTAAAATTTGAGAAAAAAGAACCAACTTTCTAATGTGTGTAATAAATTTAATATGAATGTAGTCTGTTTTAAGACAGTTTCATTAATCTTTGTTAGCTGTTTATGAGACTCATAGCAATTGTTTGTTTTTTCTTATTTGCTTTTTTGGTTGTCCATGATTGGCATCCATGATAGTATGAGCTGTATGTATTGTTTCTAAAATTGTTGAATGTGTGATTGAGCTAGAGATTGCAGGAGTGATGGATTTGACTGAAGATGGCTAGGTAATGAACTGTCTTTTACATTAAATGAATGATTGTTCTCTTTATTCCTAGTGTTCCAGCCAATATGTGCAGTGGCACATTTGCGTCTAAATACCAAACCTGAACTGATGAACCTAGCACTTCCCAAAATCCAGCTGACATTGGTGTTTGATGAAATTACCATAACTCTGTTCAAAGATCAGGTAGACGCATTGAATGTGGATATGGGTTAAAGGGTTGAGCTTGGTTAGTGATGGTATTCGGCCAAAAGATTCTGAGAATTTTTCTTAGATTGTGTGGACAGAGGACAATTTTAACATTTCCTTCTCTGTTACTGTCCAGCATTCCACACCATAGAGAAGCACATGGCTCTCATATAATCTTTGTGCTGTACTGAGAGGACTTCCAGATGTTGTTTAGACTAGCAAAGACTGTTCTTGCTTTATTCATTCTGTTGTTAATGTCTTTGCTTGTTCCGCCGTCTGGTGTAAATGTGTCCCTTTTATATATTTCCAATAAATTATTGTCATAATATTCTGTTTACATAACTAGAAATAAAAGTTTGTTTGCATAAGCTTTTATGCTTCTAGAGTCAATCCAGTTAAAATGAAAAAATAGTGGGTCGTATTCTTTAATATCATACAAATAAATCGTTGATGTCAATAGGGTTAGGATTAGGTTTAGAATTCCTAAACCTAACCCTTATCCATTTTTACTGCATCTCTGAATTCTTTGTTAAGGCCGTATCAAACAGATGGCCCACTGTCCTTCATTTCAACCGTAAATCCATACAGTACTTTATATTAGCGGTCGATTGTTCAACAAAACGGAGATCTATTACCACCGGTCTTGTGGAACATGTCCATCTGGACTGGCTGTGTTTATAAGCAGTGTTGGATCTCATGAGTGAGACATCCCAAAGTGGTATAATATTAAGGGAAAGTGTTTGACATATGCACTTAAGTAAAAAGGAATATAAATACAAAACTGATGTGTCGAAATCGTTGCAGTTGAATGATGTTTAATAATTGCCTGCCAGTGGACTTGATATAGAAGTTATATATAAAATATTTATGTGCGGAGAAGCTCTGGGATGTTGTGAATGTTTGAATTACAGATAACTGGATTATGTACTGACCATTGTGATCATGGAATTTATATGAGAAGTCATAGTGGAATGTTAATAAAAGATGTTACGTGTGAACTTGGAGTTTAGGACAATCGTTGATCACTATACTTGGCCATGTTATGTGACATATTATGACATTGGTTATCAACACTCCAGAATACCCATAACAAGATCCAAGATTGTGAAACTGTTTCACTTGTTTTCATTAGCAAATGAAGAAGAAGTAGAAGAAGAACTTGTTTTCATGCTTTCCCTTCTGCTTATGTATGTTATGTGTGTGATTATTTCCTTTATTGATATAATCATTCTTTATGTCTTCTTGCTGTTTAGTTCTGAAAACCTTTGGTCTACTATTAGCAATAACTGGTTTTAATAGAAGCTGATAGTCACTTTCATTGTCTGCTGTTAAAGTTTCCTCTGCGTATCTGATGTTCTCGATGTTATGTCCTCCCACTGTTATTTCCTCCCACTGTTATTTCTCACACTCTGTCATGCCAAAACCTCTCATGATATTTTTGCTGTAAAAAGAGAAAAGATCAGGGGAAAACACTCAGCCTAAACTGTCACATTTTAATTGTTGATATATTCATATTTCATTGTCCAGTCTCATTTCTGCACTCTGTACATATTCTTGACTGTTGCCAGATTTATTCCATCCTATAGCTGGTATGCAAGCATATCTGCTTTAAGATACTGCAGTCAGTATAAAATCCGGCTGTTTATCCCATCTGTGTATATTTATTATTGTAAGTATCTGATGCAGTTAAATATCTGAAATTAGTTATCTGAGTTAACTTTAACTCCATCAGTCAAGATATGTTGAACCCGAGTGAGAGAAGTCATAATTTCCATTTACAAACATAATTGAGATTGGTGTCATGTATTTTGAACAACTGGCAGTAAATGTATTTTTGTCTTACAACATGCTAATTTGTGTATGTCTTGTGTGTGTATCTGTAGACTGTATTCTCTCCAGAGATTTTGAAAGTAATTAGTAATCTTCTTTTCTTCAGTTTGATGATATTCTTGAAATGCTGGAAGCATTCGAGAGGATGAACTTGCGGAATAAATACATGTCGACAAGGCCCGATGTTCCATATAAGAATAATCCTGGGAAATGGTTTGTAGCTTTAAATGATGCTTGTAGTAGATTATTAGTATGTGTTTGTATACAAATCTGTATGCGTGTGTGCATACATGAATATTTGAGTGTGATATTAATTTTTCTGTGTAAGTGTATATAGTGGTATAGATAAATAAGCTTAAGTTGGCAGTGTCTATAACAGAGAGAAGAAGCAATCTGCTTTTTAACATCATCTGACAATATGAGCACTTGAATTTATAATATTATTATTGTGTGTGTATATATACACACACACACACACACACGTGTGTGCTGGTGATTAGATTAAAACCCTGTATTTACACTTTGTGTAGAATTTACTTGAGGAATCTTTGTATGGAACAACTGACTGTCTTACTTACTTAGTCGTTCCCCTTCTACCGTGAGGTGTAGAGGTTTGGAAGAGAGAGCGCCAGACCATTCTATCAGCTGTCTTCTTCCTGGCCTGGTTCCATTCTAGTCCTCGGTCCTTCAAAGATTGTCTAATGTTGTCCTCCCAGCGAACTCTGGGTCGTCCTGGAGGTCTGGATCCCTGGCTCTTTGTTTCCCATGCTTGTCGTGGTAGCCGATCTTCTCCCATTCTGCAGACATGGCCAAACCATCTTAGTTGGGACTGTTCTATTTGGGTCTGCAGCGGATGGGATTTCAGGCCTTGACGGATCGTCTGGTTGCGGACCATGTCTCTTCTTGTTACTTCAACCACTTTCCTCAGATACCTCATTTCTGAGGTTTGGATCTGGCTTTTGTGGGTTGTAGTCATTGCCCACGACTCGCATCCATATGTCAAAACTGGGACATAGGTGGAGCGGTATACAGCCATCTTTGTTTTCTTACCAACCTCTTTCTTGCTGAGGAATCCACGATTTATGGCCTGAAAAAGTCTCCCAGCCGCTGCTTTTCGAGTGGCCAACTCTTCTTTGATGCCTTCCTTTCGGTCTATAATAGCTCCGAGATATTTAAAGTGGTCGACCTGCTCCAGGACCTGTTCTCCCAACTTAATCTGATGTTTTCTTTCTTCTCGTGATATCACCATGGATTTTGTTTTAGAGCTGCTTATGACCATCCCTCTCTTCTCCAGCTCTTCCTTCCAGACTTGCAGGTTGGATTGGAGATGTGCCTCTGATTTAGCAATCAGGGCAACATCATCAGCAAATGCCAGCTCCGAAATATAGACCTGTCTCATCTTCCAGTACCCCACTGAATACTTTCTTGTTCTCTCCTTACATCAACTGACTGTCACTCATTCATATTTATTTGTAGATATATCCTTTTTTTTTAAACTTCTTAACATCTTTTCTTACTGTGGGATTTCTACAATAGTTTTCTTTTTGTCTGCAGGCATGGCATCTGTTTTTTGTGCTGCAGTACCTTTCTTTTTTACTTTATGAATGAATATTTTTGCTGATTTCTTGCTGAGAACTTGCAATTTTCAAAAATTGTTTCTTTTACATATTATCTTGTTTTGCTAGGCAGCATAATTCACTTTCTGTCTTTTAATATATTCAGATTTTATTAAGACTTTTCTTATTCAGAATTTTTCCTAGCACATTATAATTTCACCAAGTGCCTATTACCTTGTCCCATTTGACATTCCTAATCAGGCATCTACTGTGTAGTATCTTTAGTATGGTTTATTTGAAGATTTACAATTCTTCAGTCAATATTCAATGCTGGATTGACAGGGTCATGGGAGACTTACTGAGTTCATGACATCTAGCCTGATTGTTCTCTCATTTGGTTTTTTCCCCTTTAGATTGATAACTAATTGCTCTTACCTGTTTTGTTAGTTCACATCTCATTTTTTTTATTTCATAAAAGTCTACTTAATTTAAAGCTTCCAGATTGTGGAGTCTTTATTTGTTTCTTATATGTTCATTAGGATCAGATTGAAAAAAATTGATTTATTTTGATCATACAGATCATACAACAAACTGAACATAATATACTTTACTGTAATGTTGCTTGTGATGCAGGTGGCGCCATGCCTATGCTGTTGTATTAAAGCACACTGTACAACGGAGACGTAACATGTGGAAGTGGATCAACATTAAGAAACACAGGGAGAATTTGAAACTCTATAGAGAACTATACACCCAGAAACTTAATGGCAAGAAACTAGGAAGTAAAGATCAAGAGACAATTCAAGTGAGTAAAGAGCTAGAGATGGTTAAAAAGGGGTTGTTTTTGTACCTGTCAGTATCACCAAGCAAAGAAAGTTAATTTTTTTCCATTCTCAAGTGATTTGAACAAGGAAATCATGTTCATGTCAGATAGTACACCCAGAATCATCATAGGGCATTAACCCTTTGAACCCTGGCCACCCAGCCTGTAAAATCCCATTCCCCTGGGCTCCTGAGCAAAAAATGCACAAAACAGACACATAAGCAAAACTAGTTATTGTGAGTCAACAATATAGTCAGTTTTAACTATTGTATCTTAAATTGACTAACCTGATCATCTCCAATATTCCTGCTTAGTGTGCCAGTCCTCCCAGCATGTAGACCCTTCCTTTAGGCACAGATAGCTTTCACAATATTTACACCAGAATTTAGTCTTCACTTTTTTGAATGGTCTGTCTTTGTAGGCCATGTCTGGGAAGTCACTAACATGTTTGTTGAATTTGTATGCACACACAACACAAATGTTATTGCCAGTAGCTTGTGGAGACACTTGAGGATGATGCAAGCCCACATTTTGCAGCCTCTGATGTGCATCAACACGGTTGTGAAGCTTCATTGCCGCTGTTCTGTAATCGCCAATGAGTGATAAACAGATTTCATTCATGAACATACCAAATGTTCTGTAGCGTCTTCCAGTTACATTGTGGGGATTGTATTTATTCATTAGTATATAAGCATTATTGCATGCCGACATGAAAAATTTCACTATGAGCCGTCGAGGCCAGCGATAATGCCGGCGTGTTTTATTGAGACGACAAACTTGGTCGTTGACATCGCAGCCACCCATGAAAGTATTGTAGTCAATACAAAGTTGTGGAGTTTGAACATCCACTGTTGTTCCATCCTTGTTTCTCCTTCTAACAGTTCCCATTTCTGTTGGGTTATGATAATTAGATATAAAATTGATGGGTCTTTG
The DNA here is from genome assembly GCA_024509875.1 of Oreohelix idahoensis. NCBI lineage: Eukaryota > Metazoa > Mollusca > Gastropoda > Stylommatophora > Oreohelicidae > Oreohelix > Oreohelix idahoensis. The sequence goes on along the minus strand of JAMPIV010009447.1, from coordinate 321,392 downwards.
GTCCATCCATACAAGGCAAACAATGTTATTGAAACAGACAAATTCTGATTGCCCCCTGCACATTTTCTTCTTTCCTGACAGTTCTTTTGGATAATATTTCCTATTTGTCATTGCTGTCCCTACTGCAAGTGTTCCATAATCACTGTATAACTTGTCAAAGAGAGTTACACTGTTATAAAATCTGTCCATGACAAGAATATGGTTTTTGTTTGCCAAATCACCTGAAGTCAAAATCCTGATGACGACACTACCAACAACACCGAGTTCTGGAATAACATCCTCTGTTTTTCCAGTGTAAATTTCCAAATTTAGAATATAGCCTGAGCTCGCTTCACATGCCATGTAAGCCTTTATTCCCCACTTTACGGGCTTTGATTTTATGTATTGTTTGAAGGCAAGTCTGCTTTTAGTGGGGATCATGCCCTCGTCTAAACTCAAGTGTTGTGAGGGTGAATAATAATATCGAAATCTTGGAAGCAACAAATTCAGCATGGGCCTTACTTTGTACAGTTTATCTGCTTTATCCAGAGCAGGGTCCTCTTCATCTACAAGATGAAGAAATGTCCATATAGCAAGAAAGCGATCGCGTTCCATTACAGTGCGAAATCCAGGAGTTTGCGAAATGAAGTTCGAAGACGAGCTGGACCAGTAATCTTCGTAACGTGGTTTATTCACACTGTGCTCCATTTGAAGACGCAGTCCAAAGAATGCTTTTACCTCTGGCACTGTTACATCTTTATAATTTTTAGCATAGTAGCTGGTTGGCTTTTTGCTTTTTACTTGCTCAGCACGTCTGTTTGTCTGCTCACACAAATTGTGCCAGAAATTACTGTCGAGGAAAAGTTCCAAAAATTCAATGGCTTTACTCTCAGGAGAAATGGAATTTGGAATATTCTTAGGGCCTAGGCCTATCTGTTCCACAAATGTTGTGTCTACGGTAAACATAGGTCTAAATATATTTGCGGTAGACCAACCTGTATCAAATTTACTTGATACATTGTGTGGGATACGCCCCTTTCCACGCCCCTGCACCATAGCCCAATCCCCTGAGGGGCCAGGAACAGGGTTAGAACTAGTTTGATCATAATCTGATTCACAAGTTCCGTCACTCGATTCATTTTCGATGTCACTTTCACAATAATCACCATCTAAATCTAATTCATCATCCTCCGAATCATTGAGCACAAGTTCAACAGCTTGTTCCGTTGTTAGCCTTTTAGAATGGCTATTTCCTGGATTTTCAACACGCCTTTTCATTGTGAAAACAGTTAAAAAATTGCAAAATATTATCACGTCGTGGGTGCCGCCATCTTGGTCTAACATTCCACGAGATATGTGTACTTCCTGACGTCATTATTTTTTACACATTTGCATTCCCACCCCATTTTGCTAAGCTAGGTGTGTCAGACCGAGATTACGGTCTCTCGGGGAGAGGATTTTTTACGCACGGACCGAAATTTCGGGACCTCGGGTTCAAAAGGTTAAAGGAATGTCAAATTCTTTTGCATGTTAATTTTTGGATTTTGAAAAAGCGTTTGATAGTACAGGTTGCATACATGCCACACTCCAAGATAAAAAAACCTGTACACAAAATAAAAAAAACCTGTACAAAAATCCAGAAACCTGTGTAAAACTCAGAAGAATGTGTAGCCTATAAAAAATATTAAAAAAGAACCATACAAAGAAAAGGAAACTATACAACGACCATTTTGTTCTTTGAGAAATGAAAAGAGCATTTTTTTCACACAGGTTTTTGTGTAATTTATTGCTTACTGCCTTTTCTTTGTTGGTACTTTTGGTACAGTTCTTCACATTGGATATAATAGGAAACTCAATACGGAGCGTTACAACAGGAGGCGGTTTGATCATCACAAGAGTTCCCCCTGTCAGTCAAGTGTTTAAGCCCTTTAATAATCTCCACTATAACTTTTGCTGTGAACCTGTCATGCTTCAAGTCCATGATCAGATAAACTAGATCTAGTGTGTGTTTAGGTCACGGGTTCACTACAAAGTAACAAATTTTAAAAAAAGTATGCTGTATTGACTACTTCCTATGTTTGATCTGTCATCAATATTATTAGGCCTAAATCTTTCCCTAGATTCACTTTCGTCATTGTCTGAGTCTAAAACAGGCCCGTCTTCAATACTCACATCCGATTCAACCACATCGTCATCTTCCTGATCAAATACAAGTCACCTCTCAGCTGCCAAAGCAAAGGTTCCACCACCTGAAAAACCATGACTTAAAAAAAATAAAAAAAAAAAAAAAAAAAAAAGCGAAAAATCAAAGTATCGTTCGATTCAGAAAACCGGAATGCCCAAGTCTCGCTAAACAGTGTTCCCACTCTCAGTTTTGAATGGATAGACTATACGTACTGGCATTTTTGGCTGAATCAAAATGATCTGAAAACGATAAAAATCTGTACAGATTATGGGTAACCCATACTACATTGCATGTATGAGGTTGGCAACCCAGAATAAAAAATGCTCGGGGACGGCCATGTTTCGGTTTTTGGAATTTTTTCTTTTTTCACCCAGAGTAGCCCAGAATCAGCCAGAGTAGCCGAATATTGCCCGATGTAGTCGAAAAAAATCACCAAATGCGCCCAAAAGTTGCCCAGAGTAGCCCAAAATTGCTCCAACTTAAATTATGTAGTACAGTTTATTTTTTAGAAAAATATTTTAAAAAACTTCAAACATTTTTGCATAGGTGTTACGTCCTTTTTGGGTCCTTAACAGTATTAAAGTAGACACGGGTCTTACTCCTGTTAAGAGGGTACGCATCAACAAATGTGGTAAGAATATATTTGTAATTAAATTCATCGCGCACGGAAGCACACATATTTGTGCGTGGGTATTTTTGCGTTTTGTTGCTAAACACGAGATGGTGCAGTGACCTCAGAGAGAGATGTAATGGCTGTGATGGAAGTCAGACATTGGTCTGTTTGTTCGAACCCCATATTATGGGTATACTACTGTTAATGTCTATGTTATACGGCCTTCCATGTGGAAGCTATCGCCGTGAGGACTTCACACGATGCGTCAAATTTTGGCATAGGCGGCGCATTACTTCAAGAATACTCTGGTACATTGCATCCTGTCATGTACGTGTCCAGAAAACTAACGCCTACAGAAAAGAATTATTCAGTCTTAGACAAAGAGCTCCTGGCTCTAGTCTGGTCTATAACCAAGCTTCAACGTTTTTTATTGGGAGCACACTTTATTGTAGAGACCGACCAGCGTGCTCTTACTGCTCTCAACAACAGAGACATAAAGTCATCGAGATCAACCAGATACGCAATCGCTCTGCAACCTTACAGTTTTACGATCCGAGCAATACCAGGATCTCAGAATGTTCTAGCAGACATCCTTTCACGGTGTCCTTCTGAGTCAAGCGAGATTCTACGCCCTACAAAGAGTGACGCCTCTGCACGAACATTTCCTTAATTATGACTCACTACTAAAGTAACTTTACGTCGTTCAGCGACACTATTGTGATGAACTTTTTTCGTTCACTGGTTGTGTATCTACATGTACATTTCCTTAAATTAGCTTATACAGTTTGACGTTGAAATAACATGAGCTTAAAAAAATTGGACTAGTGTGGGCATATAACATTTAAAAGTGATAACATTTTAAGTCAAGCGGAACTTAGTGAAGTATTGACTGTTTTCTAATATAACATTGCAACTTCTTCACTTTAATTAATAGTGAACTCAGTGTGAATTAATAACATTTTAAGGCCATGGACGCTATTGCTTAAGCTATTACTTAATCACATTTAATTATGTCTAATATTTAATATATTTATAGCAAATAGATTATTTCTAGTTCATAGCGCTAGTGATTTTCACTCATAACTTCGGTAGTATATCACCACTCATACTTATTTAGTATTGTTAAGTGTGTTGATTACTTCGCGTGGTTTATTTTCATTCTTTTTCATTTATAACTCATCGTTTTGATGCGTTCATATTCCATTTATTTCAATTCATTTATTGACATTTTTTCTTTCTGTTAACATTTTATTTGTGTTTCATCGTCCTTATTATTTAATATTATTTAGTGTTGCCACATTTGCCTCATGTTGGTTAATAGTGGTTGTACATTTACTTACATTGCATTTTGTTTATTTGAGTTGAGTTCACTTTCTTATTTATTCTGCCACTAGTAATATTTTGTTTAGCATATTTAGATTGATATTATATGTAGATGATAATTTGATTTACCTCTCCGCGGTTATTCAAGTAAAAAAAACAATACAATTATTTTTTTCTGCGGGGGGATAAGGTAAACTGTTACGTCCTTTTTGGGTCCTTAACAGTATTAAAGTAGACACTGGTCTTACTCGTGTTAAGAGGGTACGCATCAACAAATGTGGTAAGAATATATTTGTAATTAAATTCATCGTGCACGGAAGCGCACATATTTGTGCGTGGGTATTTTTGCGTTTTGTTGCTAAACACGAGATGACACAGTGACCTCAGAGAGAGATGTAATGGCTGTGATGGAAGTCAGACATTGGTCTGTTTGTTCGAACCCCATATTACGGGTATACTACTGTTAATGTCTATGTTATATGGCCTTCCATGTGGAAGCTATCGCCGTGAGGACTTCACAGTAAGTTATTTATTGAAGCTAATGAAAATAAATATATATATTGCAGTTTTGCCATAATGAATCTAGTCAGCACATTCAATGGGGAATTATTGACCCTCCATTAGGGTGTACTGAAATGGATCAAAGAATAAAGTGAAGTTAGTGGATCCAGCCGATTATTTGTCAAGTACGTGCCGCTTAGAAGAAGTATATCACAAACGTGAATACAGATATAAATTATATTTTCGCCGTCCGATGGATTACGGCAGATGATGAGAGGTCATTCAAATTCAGGACTTAGGATTATATATGTATTGTTTACTTTGATGCCTCAAATAGGATATTCAGATATGCCAGATATATTGTTTACGAGGCCATTTAAAGATGGGTCATAATGGGTATGTCTGCCCTTGAGAGGTCGGCCGTTATAATAATAGATGTCATTCAAGCTCATGATCTAAATTGCTTGATCATATATGAACATTGATGCTTTACTTACGATGTCCTGTCGTCTATTCATTAATATGACTATCATGAGTCTATCCGATCTGAACATTGATAATACATTGACATTTTCTCCATGTGTATTGATATGCAAATCGTCAATGACAGAGGATGTATACTCTGCCCGTCTTATCGTACGTCAAACGTGATTGTCTAATAAACTGTATAAATCAATACGAGAGTTCCAGTGTGCTTCATTTAGCACTGGCGTTTGTTGACGTGCCCTGTTGATCTTCCTGTTGCCTGATCGCCACATATCCAAATAACATTCGCGTTATCAGCACCAGTAGTCAATTAGTCATCATACCAAATAACGACTACAACAATAGGTTATATTTGTGGACGGTTATTGAGCATCATACTGATAGATGTAAGCAAATGTCGTGGGATGGTGCAAGGATCCTTCTTTCATAAATCGACTTCTAAAAAACTTCTGGTTATTTTTTTGGGTCCACATGACGACATAGTTTAATCGACGAAACATATATAGTGTTCATTGAAAGCATGGAATACATAGATAATTTGCAAGCTCCTACAGTCCTTCATACAACGTCACATATATGGAATATTTACAAGCGGTGCCATAACGGTTAACACGGAAGTATCGAAAACCAGAGTATGGACTTTAATATAATAAAGTTGCTCCTGCAATACTTCTCTGTAAATAAATCATCGAACTCAAATACTTAGGTTCGGCATCTTCTGAATATACGTGGCGACCTCCGTAATACATACAGCCACGTAGAATAATAGATAATCTTTGACTTCTTAGGAGTAACAGCTTCAACGTCCTCCTAGGACGAAATCTTACAACGAAAGGCCTCGGCTAACGGTCTGCATAAATGTAATTACATAGGTGCAAAATACATCATGTTGGCCATGAACAGAACTGTTAGCGTGTAGATTAACTGATAACAAAACTAATCGTGGTCAACATGTAAAATACATGATAAATCTTCCTTAACAAACATACACTTTATTAAATACTTGCAGTACTCTAATTGTCATCATCAGCTTGAAATAAGACACTTATTGATGGACCAGGAATAGGACTTTCAACTGATGAATAGGCATTATGACAGGTGCCTTTCTGTAGACTTCATCCAGTGTCATTCTGTCTCATTAATAGTGGTTTCCAAGCAGTTTCTCTTTAATTCCATAAACTGCCATAACTTCTTGTTTCTTTATGTCATATACTGTGGTAGATTCTACACCATATTCTTCAGTAAAATGTCGCACAGAAACACCATGATGAAGCTTCTGTAATAACTCTAATTTCTGCCCTATTGATAATGACAAATGCTTCCTTTTCTTATTCCTACTGTTACACACAGAGTATCTGCAGCTCTTTTCGACATTTTCAAAATAAAATTAAACTCTAAATCCTTGAAATTAGCGCAAAAATATCCACACTCATAATCACAAAATAAGCTCATAAATATCCAAATGCATGGCTTGTACAAACCAAGACAGAGGAGTGAGAGAGAAGTTATCAAGGAACAGTAGGGTTAGGTAGAATACTTAGAGGACACCCTCTGAGTTAGTGCTGAAAAAGTCTATTAGTGTAGCAGTTCTGGAGGCATATTTGATAGTGTATAGCATTGCTCAGACACAGCTAACCACGATGTGTTTGAATATTTGTATCATACAATAGCATGTACGCCAGCAACTGTGTTTACACGTTACGGGCTGGAAACATGATAAACTGAACGTTGCACATGTTCGGTTCCTTGCATATCAGTTTTTAAAAAATTTGGGGGTGGAGATACCAAAAGTCGTCTAAAGTAGCCCAAAAATCGGCCAGAAAACTTTCGATTTTCTGAATATTTTGATTTTTTGATGTTCAGATTCTGGGTTAAGCATTTATATAGAATCCACTATCATATGAGAAATACTGAGGCTATATGAGGCCTTCCGTATGACAAGGGCGAGCCCACCATTTTGATTAAACAAAAAAAGATATTGCCATTTAAAGTTTGACACAAAATTAAACGCCATAACTTTGCTAAATTTTAAGCTGTCTTAATAAATGAGATTTTTTTAAAAGATTTTTTTTCAAAGAGTACAGTAATATAGACTTGAAATGTATATCAGTAGTGTCTGTGATGAATCAAAAAAATGTATACATAGCACATGCAATTTAATGATACAGTGCTTGCATCCTCTGTTTCCTTTGTGCCTGTGTAACAGTAGCGGGGATGGTAGGGGCTGCTGGTTCTAATACTCTAGCTCTTGATTGCTGGAATCCTTTTCTTCAGCTACTACTATGGTATCACACCGTGGGCTAGAACATTTTCAAAGAACTTCTTGTGGTGTGATGGTACATAGACAAGTAGATCTTTGAGATCTCGCACTTTTTCATCACTTAGCTTCACTGAAGTTGCATACTTTTTTGGTAGGAAGTAAAGATAGTCCCACAGCACCTACTGCCATATAGGAGGGAAGTGTAGGAGACTCCCCTATACTAGGTCCAGCTTTGAGAGGTGGGTTGTCTAGTTCCCTTCCTTGCTGCCTTTTCCTTCCCTAACTCACGAACAGTCATGTATGTAACTGTCACTTTTTCTCTTGTTGAGGTGATCACTGGCCCAAGACAGTATACAAGTTGTTAGGTGTGTAGTGCGAGCGGATGAACTGAGTGTGGGTGCGAATGAAGGCGCGAATGTGTTTAGGCTCGTATGTATGTAGACCCTGCAACCCATACACTCACATGCAGTAGTCAAGGATGCTTGGACACTGCAGACACGTTTCAAAACATTTATTGACGAGAACACACATGGTATCAACAGGAACAGTCAGTGTAAACAAGGTCATGCTGACCGGAAATCGATAGGTATACATTAGGCATTCAGCAAGCTGGTAAACATTTGAATATTCGTGCATGGTCAATACAATGTTCTTCAATAAGGACAGTTCGTGGCATCGCCCTGGGCTTACTGACTAAACGCGTCAGATACCTTAATCACTTTGACACATAGGTGCAACTTGGCATTCCCCGCCAATTGCACATTATCAGGCTGTAGTATAATAGCCGAAAACACAGGCCTCGTTCTGACGTCGGCGGTATACTTCTGATAAGCAGGTTACCATCAACCCTGCAGTAATGCTTATTGTAGACATAAATTCCGCCAATCTGCGGTTCCCACAATATATCTTCGTCACTGGATTTCTGGATGGTATGAAGACTAATAGTCTTGGATGGCTACCTTGAGCACAACAAATAAGCTCTGAAATGGAGGACCGGTGAGCTGCAGTTCACAGACTAGGCAATCTTCTAACATGTTCTGCTACCGAAAGCATAGTAATGGAAAAAGTCGGTATTACCTGTAACTGAGTCCACAGAACTTAACAAGGAACTCTGCTGTCATTCCAACGCACAGAGATTCACTGGGGAAAACTGCCTGTGCAGTCACTTCGAAGATTCTCCCCGAAAAACACAATGGACTCTCGTCCCTTCAGAAACCAGGACACTCCCCGGCTTGCCGGAAGTCTAACTCCACTCCCGCTTAAAAAACCCTGCCCATGGGCATACACCCGAACTGTCTACCTTTGACCCTAAAGGTCAAACACAATGAATGAATAAACAAGGGAAGACAACCCCTAATCAACCTGACATCGCAGGTAAAGACACAATTATTCTTATGATAAAAACATAAGCAAATAACTTGACAGATGACTCCGTCAAAAATGACAGCAACAATGTACCTATTTACAGCTGTTTAGATTGGAGCGTGACTTCACTGTTTTGAATCCGGTACCTCTGCTGTGAGAGATCAGCACTCTAACCACTGTCAATTAGCCGCTTTAGAATAATGATAGAAAGATTAAAGGTTGACTGGTTGTATGCCTTGTCGTACCCTTCTGTAACTGCACTTGCATAGTTGAAGAAATATAATAGGTGGATTTAATGGCATATCCTTGTTTGTACAGACTGGAGTACAGAAAATCCTTTGCAACCTTGAAGCTGGTGTCCATGCTGTTCCTCTTTGTGATGTACTCCTGTAGGACATTATAGTCAATGAATAAGGATTTGTCTATTCTGACCACTGTGAATGACCTAGTGGTCCTAGAACCTTGAATAAGCATGTCATATTGGTCTTCGGAGTACACCTCCATGTCTTTTAGTTTTTTCTCAGTGGGACTAAATTTCTATGGTAAAGCAGATAAGAATGACAAGGCTCCATAAAGTAATGTTCTATGTCATCAAACCTCCCTTCATGTATGAACAAGGCGATCCAACCATGCAAGTAGCAACAGGTTTCGATGTTGGCTCTAATGTTGGCTTCGCCAGAGTTCATTTTTTCTCTGCTTGCACACATTACCATGTTTCTACATTTTTCTGATGCTTCCTTAAACAGCCAGATTGTGAAGCCGAGAATTACTGTCACTGCTACTCGTTATGAGGGAAATTGCACACTAAAAATAAGAAATAAATAATAGAACGTAAGACAGATGTTCTAACTTTTTAGTATCTGAGGCTAAGCGCAAAGACGACACTGATTGGATTTCAATTGTGGCATTTTCAACTTTGTTGTATGCACTCATAATCTCTAAAGCTGATGGGTTGTTTACAGTGCACTATAATTTAGCTGAAAATACAAACGATGAAGACAAGCCAGCCTCACAGCGGTAAGCCACTATAATAAAGGAGAACTTAGCTTTTAGGATATGAAAAAAACAAATTTTCGAACTTGTGATGGGCTCACCATCTTGTACAAAAGGCCTCCTATGGACCTTGAAAAAATGTATTAGAATCATTCAAGATATCTATCGAAGGACCACATGTAGAATTTTTCAGAAAGGAAAATTCTCATATCCCATTACCATAAACAGTGGAGTCAGACAAGAATGTCTGCTTTCATCAACGATCTTCCTGAAGGCCATGGACTGTTCAGTGGGAAAGATAACAGAAGGAAAGAAAACTGGAACACATTAGCATTTCAAAAGTACCAGAATATTATGAGTTTGCAGATTATCTTTCTTCGCCTTATTACTTCTTTATTCTATCTCCATTTTTGGCAAAAATTGTCCTGGGGTGATTAATCAACATCATATAGTTTAATCTATCATCCTTTACAATATCTTAAGTTAACAGTTTGGATCATGATGCAGAGTTTCACTTTAATGTGATTCCTCCTTCAGTTTTAACTAATACCCCAACTATTTTTGAACATGTTTTTCCTCAAGATCAGGTGAAGTGGGGATGGAATAAAGCAGTATTAAGGTGACAGTATATCACCTGTCTCACAAACAATTAGACATGCTAGGAATGACAAATAGACAGACAGGAGAAGCAACAAAAACAGGACTATGCATCATTCTAAATAAAAATAAAAAAAAGAAATTAAAAATAAAAAAGCAAACAGATCTGATAAAGATCAGTGATCAGACGATTAAAGAGGTGCAATTTTACCTACTTAGGAAGTAATAGTGCCAAAGAAGAGAATGATCCAGGATGTCTGTGGTAGGATAAATAAATTCATAGTTGTCTTCAACATTGACAAACCAGTATGGAACCCTGCAGATCTTCCCCAGGAAAACAGAATTAGACCATTCTACACGAGCATTAGATCTGTTCTACCCTGTTGCTCAGACACATGGCATGTCACCAAAAATATCACGTACAAACTCGGGATGATCACCAACATATGACTTCCTATCAGCCTTGCTAGCATCTTCTGTATCAAATAGCCAGAAGTAATAACGAATACAGACTTATATAACCAAAAAAAACAACTTTCAAAACAGCTGGAGACTAAAGAGAGAAGGTGAAGATAGATACAAGATGACCTCAGGAAACAATCAGACAGTATAACCAAGTATGCCCTTGACTGGAAACCTACAAGAAAAGCAAAGACAGTGAGGAAAAGAAAAGCCTCAGGAAGAACATTGGAAGCAGAAGTCAAGGCAATGGGGATCTCATGGGCAATTGTCACGAAGTGGATTTAAGACTAGAGGTTGCCTAAATATAGAGACACGACACTAGTGGAAAGAAAGTCTTAGAAGATAGATTTTTAGATGAAAATGACAGTGACTGTGGAAAGATGAGACTATTGGTGTCAAGGGCGAAAACCTACATTGACTTTCCCTTGCCACTCGTGACTTATTCGATAGCTATAGCCCCATCACTTCTTACTGCCCTAAGGAGATAAGGTTTAACTAAACACCACAGACACACTACACAAACAATATATATATATATATATATATATATATATATATATATATATATATATATATATATATATATATATATATATATATATATATATATATATATATATATATACGTACAGGAATAGTAAAGTAAGTGACTGATGCAGACTAAAGTTTAAATAGTTTTATTTACACCACAAATTCAAATAACATACATAAATAAATAAAGTGCGTGTTCGCACACCTGGAAAAAAGAACAAGAACAATTAACTTGATTTGTAATCAATCCCAACCCTTCACCCATAAGTTTCAACCTGTATGGGAAAACGAATTAACGATTAAACAAACCCACGATGAACTTGGTGGGGTCTCGGATTTCGAGCCTCCACTCCAAACTAGCTGTTCTAAGTTATAATTTGAACACCACTGTTCAGCTGTAGACCCTATGAAATGTCTACACAATCTCTGCAGAACTTTTTTTCTAAACAGCCTATACTGCAACTCCCGAACACTGCTCCACAACTAACTTCCTCACTAAAACTTCAGAAGCTATCCTCTGTTCTGATTTCATAACTCTTTAACACTTCTGTCTCTCCACTCTAAAGCCTTCCGAAGGAATTGTAACCCTATTTCCCTCCACTAATTTTTGCTGTTGATGACTTGGGCTTTAGACTCAGTGCCTCTCTGATGTGACTGTCTTCTTCTGAGGATCTGATGAGTGGCTGGTTAGGAAAAGTAGATTTTCCCAATCTCTTTTCCGTTGTACTGATAATGGGTCTGGTTTGCTACCACCATATGTGATAGCCAGAGGCGGAAATTAGATTTCAAGGCTTTATTATGGCCTTCAGATAAGCACTTGGTGATGCGCCAATAACGATGTGCTTTGAGTGAGCTTAGAGCTCCAGATTGTTGAGAACCAGTTTCAGCTGAAGATTTTTTCTCTTCACTGCAATGGAACTTTTCGGTTCTTCACCTCCGGCAATATCTCGAGCGCTATGCTCCTGAGATGACAGATTTGCCGTTGGTACTTGTAAGGGCCTGGTTCAACCCTCCCTTTGAGCCATGACCCGCTGTAGACAAATAATACAACATATGTACCACACATAAAAAATTACACATCTTTAACACCTAACTCCCATGAATACATCCCTTAAATCAATACAGCTCCCTCTCTATTGTCGCACAAGCGATACGTAAATATTTCCAAACCCCGGGTCAACTACCCCGCAATTCCCTCTTCTTAACAATGTCTGTTATGTAAACCCAGACACCCAACACAGGCTGACCCCGATCTCTGGTCCGTCAGCCATCACAACATTACATACACTGAATACATACACTGAGGGAACTCCTGTACAAAAATACTAAGGTCTACTTTCGATCCTGACCCGTGAGGATTCGGTGATTAACACAAAATAAAATTAGAACTTACTCTACTGGACATTAAGGGCTTCAATTTCCGTAACAACGAGTTTTTGCAGCAACAATGGCAATTTTCATGTGCGGTTAAAGTGACCCATTTTTGGACATTTAAAAAAAATTAACCTAGCGCACACAGAAATGTATACACATTTCTCTGAGCTCAGTTTTAATGACATTTTCACTTGTCTTTACAGTTTGCCAATCAATTATATAACACCTTGTCTAAATTGAATGGTGGCCCTTAACTTTTGTCCAGTAGTATATATATATATATATATATATATATATATATATATATATATATATATATATATATATATATATATATATATATATATATATATATATATATATATATATATATATATATATATATATATATATATATATATATATATATATATATATATATATATATATATAGATATATATTTATATATATGTATAAATGTATAATATATATATATATATATATTATACATTTATACATACATACATACATACATACATACATACATAAATACATACATACATACATACATAACATACATAACATACATAACATACATAACATACATACATACATACATACATAATCAGAATCTTTATTCTCCATAAAATACATTAATATGTACAGACATGATATAATAGATACAACATGGCAAATAGGAGAATCATTAGAATTTACATACATACATACATACATACATACATACATACGTTACGTTACGTTGCGTTGCGTTGCGTAACGTTACGTTACGTTACGTAACGTTACGTAACGTAACGTAACGTAACATAACGTTACATAACGTTACATTACGTAACATTACGTAACATTACGTAACATTACGTAACATTACATAACATTACATAACATAACATACATAACATACATAACATAACATACATAACATAACATACATAACATAACATACATAACATAACATACATAACATAACATACATAACATAACATACATAACATAACATACATAACATAACATACATAACATAACATAACGAACATAACATAACATAACGTACATACATAACATAAAGTACATACATAACATAACATACATACATAACATAACATACATACATAACATACATACATAACATAACATACATAACATAACATAACATACATAACATAACATACATAACATAACATACATAACATACATACATAACATAACATACATACATAACATACATACATACATAACATAACATACATACATAACATACATAACATAACATACATACATAACATAACATACATACATAACATACATACATAACATACATACATAACATACATACATAACATACATACATAACATAACATACATACATAACATACATACATAACATACATACATAACATAACATACATACATAACATAACATACATAACATAACATACATAACATAACATACATAACATAACATAACATACATAACATACATACATAACATACATACATAACATAACATACATAACATAACATACATACATAACATACATACATAACATAACATACATACATAACATAACATACATACATAACATACATACATTACATAACATACATACATTACATAACATACATACATTACATAACTTACATTACATTACATAACATACATTACATAACATACATTACATTACATACATTACATTACATACATTACATTACATACATTACATTACATACATTACATTACATACATACATTACATTACATTACATACATTACATACATTACATACATACATTACATACATACATTACATACATACATTACATACATACATTACATTACATACATTACATTACATACATTACATACATACATTACATACATACATTACATTACATACATACATTACATTACATACATTACATACATTACATTACATACATACATTACATACATTACATTACATACATTACATACATTTTATTATTGTTCTTCTGATGTTTCTTTTGGTCTTCCTTTTTTCCGCTTACCCTCAGGAACCCAAGTGAGCGCCTGTAGTGGTATTCTGTTGTTTTGCATTCGTAGGACATGACCGATATATGACCATCGTCTTTTCCTTATATAGTCGGAGACATATTTCTGCCTAGAGTCTTCTCTTATTTGTCGATTAGTCTTGAATTCTTTCCAACTGATGTTCATGAGTTTTCTAAGACATTTGTTCTCGAATGTATTCAGCTTGTTCTCCAATGATTTTGTTATTTTCCAACTCTCACAGCCGTATGTTAACACTGAGATAACATTTGAATTAAACAGACGAAGCTTGGTATGTATATTCAATGATCGTAATTTCCAAATGTTAGATAATCTATTGAAGGCGCTAGCTGCCAAAGCAATTCTAGTATGGATTTCTCTTGTTGTGTCACCATCCTGAGTCATTTTACTGCCTAAATAATTGAAACTTTCAACTTTCTGTAGTTTTTTCCCCGTTCAAGATGATATCAAAGGTCTCGTTAGAAAAGTTCATAGCTTTAGTTTTAGAGGCATTTATTTGGAGACCAATTTTAACCGAGAGATGACACAAATTATTTATTGCTTCTTGGGATTGTCTTGGTGTTGAACTTAAGAATGCTACATCATCTGCGAAATCCAGGTCCCCCAGGAATTTTCCATTTGTCCATTTTATACCCAATTGTTCATTGTGGGTATAGTTTCTCATAACCCAATCAATAGCTATTCCAAAAAGTAGTGGTGACATAATACAGCCTTGTTTCACCCCTGTTTCTACTGTAAACCATTCTGTATTCCCTTTATTTGTTCTAACACAACATCTTGCATTGTCATATAGCGCTTTGATTATATTCACATATTTTGTTGGAAAACCATAGATTGTAAGTATCTTCCACAATGATGGGCGGTGTAGACTATCAAAGGCTTTTTGAAAAATCGACGAAGGTGATAATAAGTGGCGATTGCCTTTCCACTGATTCTTCTATAATTGTTCTTAGTGTGAATATTTGATCAATACATGATCGTTTCGGCCTGAAACCCGCTTGTTCTTCTCTGATCTTTTTCGTCAGCATGCAATTTAAGTCTTTCTAACATCATGCAACATAATAATTTTCCAGGTACTGATAATAGAGATATACCACGCCAGTTATTACAGTCTGATAGATCACCTTTCTTCGGTAACTTTACAATAATACTGTCTTTCCATTGTTGTGGTGGTTGTTCTTCTCTCCATACTTCATTTATAATATCTAAAATTCTCAAGAGGTTGTTGTCATTAACTGCTTTAATCATTTCCCCTGAAATTTCGTCAACTCCAGCAGCTTTAAAATTTTTTAATCTTTTAACGGCTTGTTTGATCTCGTCCAGCGTGAATTCATCGCAAGTTATTGGCAAGGTGGTTGTGAGTGTTTCATTATTAAAATCAGGTGTTACTGTTGGTGGTGGTCTGTTTAGCACCTCCATGAAGTGCTCAGCCCATCTCTTCATTTGTTCTTTTTCTGTATACATATATATATATATACATACATATATATATATACATACATATACACATACATACATATACACATACATACATATACACATACATACATACATACATACATACATACATATACACATACATACATACATACATACATACATACATACATACATACATACATACATACATACATACATACATACATACATACATACATACATACATACATACATAC